>CAUYUJ010005892.1:0-140000 GCA_963575745.1 Prorocentrum cordatum
CACGCACACGCACGCGCACGCACGCACGCACGCACGCACGCACGCACGCACGCACACACACACACACACGCACGCACACGCACACGCACACACACGCACACGCACGCGCCACCGCGCCACGCACGCGCACACGCGCGCGCGCACACACACACAACACACACACACACGCACACACACACACACACACACACACACACACACACACACACACCCAAAAGGGGAAGAAGGAGGTGGTTGGAAGAGGAAAAGCAGAGGGCTGGTAGGATTCAGTTGTTGGAGTTACATTGCTGCTTTTCTGTTGTCGACAATGCGCGCGCGTCCGCGCGCGCGCGGCGAGTTGCTGGTCTTCGAATTCATAGCCAGCAAGCACTGGCACCCTCGGGAATGCCTCGGGAGGGGGCCCATGAGGGCCATTCCTTAATGTGAGAGACGCAACAGCAATTAGGGGGCATGCATGGCTGCCCTGCGTAGCGGGCCCAGGCAACACACTCGCTGGATATAACAGGCCCAATTCAGTGCAGAGCCAAACAAACCATGCCCCTTTGGGACTGGACAAGTCGACACCGCGCTTCTGCGCAGCCACTGCATACCACAAGGCTTTGGCAAGTTTTGAAGCGCAGCCGCGCCGAGATGACATGCCAGAAAAAAAACCAGGAACGCGCATTCGTTCAGTGCGAGCCTCGTTGTCCAGGTGGCGAACGAACTGCTGCACTTCGAGGATGATCGGGCCAAGAGCCGTTTGCATATGCCAACGCATTGTGGCATCAATGTAGCCGGCTGAGAAGACAAGCTCCGCAATGTCAGCGGTCCGCTCGCATTGTCGCGGCGCGTCCATCTGCAGCGGCCACCTGGCGCGCAGCGTTTTCATGCACCACAAGTAAGCACGACACTGCCTATGATGCGGGCTGCCCCTCAGCACGCGCTTAGCAACGAAACCACTCAACAACCGCCATAACGCATGCACAAAATTCCCGGGATCAATAGAATACCAACAAATTCCGCGTTTGATGGCAACTGCCCCTTGGTAGCTCATCTGCTTTATCTGGACCTTGTTCACGTGGATAAGACTGATGGCGACGAGCCCGCGCGTGTCTCTGAACGCGCGGGCCCCCACGGACGACAGCAACATGCCGCGTAGCTCCACCAGGTGATTTGCAAAAGATGCTTTGCGATCGTACGAGTGAAATACTAGGCACCATTTTGGAGACCACGCCGAGCTCATGTGCACTGCAGGAACGATGCTTCGGGTCTCCGCGGCGTCGTCGGCCCAGGCACGGAAGCACGCGGCGAGCAACGCTATGCTATCTGGCTGCACGGGAGGGGCCGTCACCGCCATGGCCACCGCGAGGTTGCCAAGCCAACAAAATGCTTATGCCAAAACGGCTATGCATAGTCCTCCTCCTCCTCCTCCTCCTCCTCCCCCTGCTTGGGAACATCCGACGCCCGCGCGCGCGCGTGCGTGGCGAATTCTGTATAATGCACAACATAAAAGTCGGCCCGCCCGTCGGCCTCCTTAAAGGGCCACAGAAATTTCAAATTCAGCTTTGGAGTTGCATCGATAAAGAACTCCGCATAATTTGTTGCATTTCAACAATACTGAATCACGCGCGCGCGCACGCGCGCGCGCGGGCAACCCGCCCACTGCGCGGGCCACCCGAAATCCTTTCGGTCACCGCTAAGGGTTCATTCTAGTGTCCAGGCCATCATGGCGACTTTTCGATTGTGGGCAATACAGAACTCCGCGCGCGCTCGCGCGCGCGCGGGTGACGCGGCTTCGCGGCGTCGCGTTGTCGCAACGTCGCGGCTTCGCGTTATCGTGTTGTCGCGGCCTCGCGTTGTCGCGACGCCGCGTGGTTGGTTGCATGTTTGAACTTTTTGTTGTTCATTGCTACTTTGTTGTGCATGCTTGTGTTCTTTTTTTAAATAAGTATTGGGATGAATGGGCGTTGTGGGCATGTCTTTTTGTTGTTGTTTTGCATGTTAGGTTTAAGCATTCTTGTCGCGGAACACATGCGCCCCAAAGTAATGACCCACGGGGCGACTCAACAAATAAAGCTCGACAAAGGGTTACTTGGACGCCCTCAAGGGAAACGACAAAACAAGTTGTCGGATTGATTTGGGAGACCCAATTGTCTCATATCATGACCTCACCTCGCCCTATGGGAACCCCCCAGGAAGTACTTCACAGACCAAGACCATCCCCCAGGCCCTGCCCCCATGGGCCTTTTCCAATGGCCGTTTGCCCAAATAGAACATCACCCACGCAACATGCCCTCAAATTTTCATACAGAAACATATGTTTTATTGCTGCCGTGCGTGCGGATATAAGAACACGCGTGCCCTCCATCGCGAACGCTCATTGCTCCCATGAGCCTCGGGTGCTTAAGAATACAACCGACGGTATGCATGAACAATACCCATGTTTGTGCAGCATGTTCCATGCGCGGGGTCTGTTTTATTACAAAAAGCAAAATGAAACAACCAACAAACACAACCACAACATTGAAACGTTAGGTAAACAAATCAAAAGCACACGGAACAAAACAAACACATGAACGTGCGGGCCAACAACAACATTGTCAATTGAAAAAACAACAAAACACATCCAAACAAACAACACTCCACCACCGCAAAAGCAAGACATGCCATGCCAAAGACGCATGCAACATAGGCGCGCTAACCTAGTTAGCTAATGCCGCGAGCCTACTTAGCTAACCTGGTTAGCTAACCGTGCTAACCAGAAAACTATATGGTATAGCTAACAATGCTAGCCAAACTAAGGTAACCATGCCAACTTGGCTATGAATGTATAGCAAGGTTAATGTTAAGTGGTTAGCTAAGTGTGCTTTCCATGACCTATCCAAGCGATATGATTAGATCGATTATGTACATGGTCAGCATGCTTTGCGTTCACTTAGCATGGTTATAACCATACATATTTCCAGCCTGTATGCACATGCTATCCGTGCTAACAAGACATGAACCGCACCGACGATCGCAGCAGGCATTCAGCATTTTCAAAAGAAAAATGTGTATTGGAATGGTTTTTTCGGCGCCGCCTCGGAACTCGATTGTCCGGCGCCGGCCGGAACCGGCTCCGGACCCGGCCCGGGCGCTGGCCCGGGCGCGGGTTCGGGCGTCCGGCCCGGGCGCCGGCTCGGGCGCCGGCCCGGGCGTCGGAATCGGCCAAGGAGGCCTCCCGGGCGCTGGAAGCAGAAATTAAGCATTTTCAAACGAAAAATGTAAATTGGAATGGCCATTTTTCGCCTCCGCCTCGGAACTCGATTTTCCAACGCCGGCCGAAACCGGCTCCGGACCCGGCCAGAGCGCTGGCCTGGGCGCCGGCTCGGGCGTCCGGCCCGGCGCCGGCTCGGGCGCCGGCCCGGGCGTCGGAATCGGCCCGGGAAGCCTCCCGGGCGCCGGAAGCAGAAATTCAACATTCTCAAAAGAAAAAATTGTGTTAGAATTTTGTTTTTTCGGCGCCGCCTCGGAACTCGATTTTCCGGCGCCGGCCAGAACCGGCTCTGGACCCGGCCCGAGCGCCGGCCTGGGCGCCGGCTCAGGCGTGCAGCCCGGGCGCCGGCGGAAATGGTGCCAGCGATGCAGCAGGAGCAAGATTCGGAACGAGTGGGACCCGAAAGTGAGGCCGGCGCCCCAGCGAGAGCAGCATTTTGGAAAAATGCAAGCGAAAACCCAACTCCGGGGAAACCTGCGTGTAAACAATTATCCCGGCAAAACAACCGAACAGCGATGTGTAGAAGCGCTGGAAACATTGCCTGTGGTATTCATGTAAGAGTGCTGTTGTAGAATTCTGGTGTTCTCGCAGTCGCATTCGGATTCGCAGTGGCAGTCGCAGTGGCAACGTCAGCGGCAGTCGCAGTGGCACTGCCAGTAGTTGCAGTAGCAATAGCTACACTAGCAGCGGCAACAGCAGCAGCAGCAGTAATAGTAGTAGCAATAGAAATAGTAGTGATGGTAGTAGTGGTAACAGTGAAGTAGTGAGGAAATGCATGGTCGCGATGGTCCGAGAAACGTTTGGCCAACTTGTTTTCGGCCCGTTCTTGTTCGGACGTTCCTTTATTTCGCTTCGGTATCCGGCCGAACTGCTTCACGTGCTCGACGAACGTTTGCAGAGGACCGCAGCACGCTGAGGAGCAGCGCTGTTCCCTGCCGCGGGCTGAGGAGCACCGCTGTTCAAAGCAGCAGGGTCAGGAGCACCGCCGCCAGACCGAGAACTATCAGCATGTCCTGGCATTAAGGTGCGCAGTAGGCGCTGCGCAGTTCCTTTGAAAAGGAAATCTTCGAAAGCAGGGCTGTAGCCAAGAAGGCTACGGGGACGATGCTGATGATGAAGATGATGAGTCTTGGAAGTCTGGGAAGTGGAAGAGCACGAAGTGGCGTACAGTTGGCTCCGGGCATTCAAAATGTGGCCCGGGAGTTGAGTTCTGGGAAATGGAAGAGCACGAACTGGCTTACAGTTGGCTCCGGGCATTCAAAATGTGGCCCGGGAATGGTGTTCTGGGAAATCTAATAACACGACATGGCATACAGTTGGCTCCAGGCATCCAGAATGTGGCCCGGGAATGGAGTTCTGGGAAATCGAAGAGCACGAAGCGGCCTACAGTTGGCTCCGGGCATCCAAAATGTGGCCCGGGAATGGAGTTTTGGGAAGTCGAAGAGCACGAAGTGGCCTACAGTTGGCTCCGGGCAGTCAAAATGTGGCCCGGGAGTGGAGTTTTGGGAGGTCGAAGAGCACGAAGTGTGCGACTGTTTGTTTAAACCGAGCCCGGCCCTGAGCCCGGCCCTCGCTGTCCGGATGCCGCCCAGACCTCTCTTCTGAGTCATCAGATGCTCTCTTTTGACACCACTAGAAACCTATCAGTCTTCGCTGTTAGGTAACAATACGCGGGCGGGGGGGGGCGGCTACTCCCAAGACGTCATCAGGGGAAGATCGGGAGTAGTATTCATATTGAATAATTGTAGAAGGAAGAGAAGGAGGAGAAGGAGGAGGAGGAGGAGGAGGACGGGAAGGGGGAGGAGGAGGATGGGGGGGGAAGGCGACGGCGAGGAGGAGGGCGAGGAGGGCGACTCCGACGAGGCTGATGAGGAGCTGGGCTGGGAGGGGGCTCTTCGGAAAGACAAGGAGGCCGTAGTTGAGGGTCGCGAGCTTGCGCGATCGGTGCCCGGGGTGGGGGTCGCAGTTGACGCGCGCGCGGCCGAATGGGCGGCAGCGGCGGCTTCGCCGCGGGAAACCCCCGAGGAGGCCGAAACTTCGCTGCGGCAAGCGGTCGTGGAGAAGCTTGCAATAAGTTGTAGAAGAACAACGCAAACGCATGCGAGAGTTGTTTCCCGAGGACGACGGTCTCCCGGGGGCCCTGGCGGCGCGGCGGGATCACGAAGCCGCGGCGGCGGCGAACCAGCGGCGATTGGCGGAGGAAGCGGACGATGGGACCTTGGCGCTCCGAAACTGGAAGAAGCAAATTCGGGAGTCCGAGGCCGCCTTGAAGGCGAGCAAGGAGGCCGCGGTTGCGACGGAGGCGGCGCTGGCGAGCAAGTTCGCCTTGGAGCAGGAGAGGCCAGAGGAGTTCAAGGTCGAGAAAAACAAAATGGCGTCTCTTACTCGCCTGGCTCGCGGCAAGGGCGTTCTCTCGGAGGAGCAGAGGCGCGACTGGGCGTGGTTCAAAACGAGCTGGGGCGGAGAGATGAGCAAGGAACGCAAGGGGGAGCGGCCAATCACGTTCGCGGGGTGGGCGCAGCGCGTCGCCAACGACGCCGCGGGAATCGCGCTGCGCTGTCGCAGTTCGCGCGCAAAGAGACAGCGAAAACTTTGGGCGATCAGATGGCGTCGGCGGTTCCTGCGAGCGCCGCTCCTGGCCGCAGTCGCGGTAGAAGTGGAACCGCTGCCTAACTAGAGCTGCGCGAGAGCAGTTGCGGCGAAGTGCTGCCGCAGTTGCTGAGGGGGCCCAGTCAACCGCAGTTGCGGCCGCTGTTTTTGTAGCAGCGCGGAGAAAATGCAACATCATCGTTCTCGCCCTTCCTCCTCCTCCTCCTCCTCCTCCTCCTCCTCCTCCTCCTCCTCCCCCGCCTCCAAGACTTCTTGATCCTCCGGCAGCCGTTGCTCTAGCCCCGCGCGATAGCTATTTGCGGCCCGAGGGGCCACCGCCTGCGCTCGCCGCGACGATCTGACCAGCGGCCGGCGCCGCGCGGGCGCCCAACCGCCCAGCTGCTTGCTGCGAGCGGCGCCTCTACTTCCGGAGTCCAATTAATTCGCCACCGTTGAGCACGTCCACGCCGGCGAAACCGCAGTCTCGGAAGACGGCGACGCTGCGTCCGGATCCGACGGCTTTACGCAGGACGGGGGCAGCTGTGGTGTCTCTTCGGCGGCCTCCGCCGCCGACGAGGAAGACGACGGGGCCGCAGTTGCGGCGG
This sequence comes from Prorocentrum cordatum, assembly GCA_963575745.1. Taxonomy (NCBI): domain Eukaryota; class Dinophyceae; order Prorocentrales; family Prorocentraceae; genus Prorocentrum; species Prorocentrum cordatum. The sequence continues at coordinate 6,430 of CAUYUJ010005892.1, forward strand.
GGGGAAGTCCTGGCGCGGGGGCCGCAGTTGCGGTGGCGCGCCGTGGAAAGAAGCGAACCTGGGAGGAAAAGGTACGCATCCAGAGAACTCTCCAGTTGCCAGATGCGCAGCAAGGCCAAGTTCTCGAGCATGAGCAGAAACGCGGAGAGGACATGGGGAAGACGGGCTTCTACCAGCGCAACTTCGGTGGCACAGCGGCAAAACCCAAGCGGCGCGAAGACGAGTGCTCGCAGATGCGCGCGAACCCTGCGCGAATCCTCGCCATCTGCAAATGCAACGATGAACTGTTCGAAGTGCTGTCTGAGAAAGGCGACCCAGCCGAGAGCGCAGCCGCAAGGGCGGACGACGCTTTCGCAAAGCGACAGCGCTGCAACTCCTTGTGTGTCACAGGCGCGAGTGAAAAGGAACGCTTCTCATTGGCGTTCGAGACGTCAGTGGTAGCGATATTGACCACGTCGACTTCGCGAGGCTCTTCCACAAGAAAAAGTTGGCGAAAGTAGAGGGCGTCTGCAACATATGCTCCAGGGCCATGGTCGCGCGCATATCCCCGGACGAGTCCGCGGTGCATCTGGGCTCGCAGTTCACTGTCGCGGCGGTGCGCGCGCGCACCAAGCCGGCCAACGGGGACATCGGGGCGCAGAAGCTGAACGAATGCTACAACTGCTTCGTCGAATACGCCCAGAAGCACAACGTGCAAGTGTGCGTGGGGGACCTCAACATGTGCATGTTCGACATAGCCAACCAATGCCGCAGTCGCGGCCTGACCGTCGACGTGGCCGCTTGGACCCCCTGGAAGACCGCGGGCGGCGCACCCAGGGCAAGCACCATGGCGATTCTGCTCTTCGGCCTGCCTGGATTCCACAGCATCGCCAAAGGCCTGGACGTCTTCCGCGAAGGCAGTGGCGGGTCATTGGCGCAAGAGAAGTCCGACGAGTTCCTGGCGCTGGAGACATACCGTTGGAGACATACCTGCCCAAGAAATTTACCCAGATGGGCAGCTTGCGCCCTTTTCTGACGCCATCTGACGCGTCCGACACCGCAGCCGCGGATTTCGATTGAAAGATAGCGCAGATCAAGCGAGAACCGCATTCGCGGAAGGGCGCAGATCTAGAAGAGTGGGTGCCGCACCGATTCAAAACCCGAGAGAAACAGATGAGAGTCGACATTTCACGCACAACCAATCCCTCAGGTCGCCACAGAAGCTAGCGGAGAGGCTCCAGAAGCGGAACCAGAAGCGCGGGGGGAAGAAGGGCGACGGCAAGGGCGACCAGGAGGAATGCGACTAGCAGGAGGGCGACCAGCTGAAGGGCGTCCAACACAACGGATACCAGCGCAAGGGCCACCAGTACAAGGGCCACCACCAGCAGGGCAAGGGAACCGCAGCTGCAAAGCTCTGGGCCGCTGTTTGGGCAGAGGGCGGCAGCGCCACTTACACTGACACGGTTCGTGGCCCTGATGCCGCAGTAGCGGCTGGGCCGACGCCCACCAACGCCGCCACAAACGAGGAGCACCGCGGCAGCGCGACGAGAGACGGCGGTTCCTGGCAGGACTGGGGCCATGCGGAATGGCGCTCTTGGGAGTCATGGGATGCGGGATGGGGCTTGTAGTCGTCGCGAGATGAGGGCGCAGCAGTTGCGGCTGAGACGCCGCAATTGCGGCCTTGCGACCGCGAGCAGGCGGCCGACGGCAGTGCGTGGGCTCAGCCGGGCATTCCGTCGGCTCCGTCGGGCAGTGCGTCGGATCCGTCGTCCATTTCGTTGGGCTGCGTGGTCAGCTACTGGGTACCGTGGCCGCCGCCGCAGTGAAACCGCAGTTGCGGCATCGCAGTGAAAAAACACCATCATCGCTATCATCTCTCCGCATTCTGCATAGTCAAAGCAATCTCCAGGGACTGTTTTAAAAGTCGTCCTGGGTTTTTGAAACAATCCCCGGGAACTGTTTTCGCTAAGCTCCTAAGTTCCTTTTATGAGGGCTTTTGGATTACCGCATTGAGCATTGGACACATAGTCGGCCCCTGGAATGTGATCCATCCAGCAGTGGCCTCTAGTTTCCGAAGTTCGCCCAGCGCCAACATGGAGACCCTCACGTTGACGCCCAGCGCGCCCCCTCGAGCCGCTAGGTTAGGTCGACAACATGCCGCTCCACTCCAGGCGAGCGCTGTCTCAGCATTTGTCGCTGCCATCTCTCAAGGACGGCACGCTTCGCAGATCACCACTTTGAGGCTACCGACCGTTGAGGTTGCAGTTTTTGGCTACGATGTGATTCTTTCAATCGGGGCGAATTTCCACGACTGCGGCCTCCGGGGGCCGTCATCGTGCCCCGGGGCCATCGCAAGCGGGTCCGGGGCGCGAAGCTACCACCCGGGGAAGTGGTCGGGACCTCTGGGGCCGCGGATGGAGCAAAAAAACACATCGGAGGATGTCAGGGAGGGGGGGATCTCCCCAGAACCTCGACCCTCCTCCTGCTCCTCCTCCTCCTCCTCCTCCTCCTCCTCCTCCTCCTCCTGCTCCTCCTGCTCCTCCTCCTCCTCCTCCTTTCCTCCCCATTCTCCTGCTCCTCCTCCTCCTCCTCCTCCTCCTCCTCCTCCTCCTCCTGCCCCCCCTCCTCCTCCCCCTCCTCCTCCCCCTGGGGGCCCTGCTCCCCCCGGGCGCTCCTGCAGCCGGCCCATGGGGGGCCCGGGCGCTGCGAGGGGGGCCGCCCTGCGGCGGTGCCTGCCCGCCCCTGAGATGCGGGCGTCGCAACTTCTACTGTGGTGCGCTGATCCAGTCGGGGAGACGTAAGACTCGGGTACGGGGGGCTCGGGTTGGTCTGACGTGCGACGCACAGAGACATACTAACAATATATGTCCTTCTTGGAGGCGCGCGTCCGACACGAACATATAACATATAGTATACCCAAATTGTAGTAGATCGTTTCCCAAGCGGCGTGGCCAGAACGCGCCCGCCACGACGCATATAGTAGAAGATTTCTCGGTGCGCTCGTCGCCCCTGGGGGGCGACGCACATATAGTATAAATATGTTGGGGTGACGCCGATGACGGGGGCCATCATAAAAATGACGAGACCCAATCTGAAGTTGGACGCGGGCTCCCGCTGCAGACATCCCACGATAACGGGGCCGTCGAAATCCAAGACGCGCTCGTCAAAAAAAAGTCGGCAAGCCTGAGTTCCGGCTTACTCGAGTCTTACGTTTCCCCGACTGTTGTGGTGCGCTGACCCTGTTGTCACGAACTGAGGCGTCGAAACATTGAAGAAGAGATGTGCTTTTTCACACGGGGAGATTTTTCCGCGCGGTTTCTGGGTGGCGAGCGAAGGGGGGGAGTGAAAAGGGGCGGGCCTTCTCAGAAGGCTCGGAAGCCCCCAGGCCTTCTGAGAAGTTTTCTAGGCCTTCCCCGAAGACGCAGACAACTTCTCAGAAGGCGCGAGGGCTTCTGACAAGTCCCGCCGCCTTCTGAAAAGGCCTTCTCCTTCTCATTTCCCCCCCTCGCCCGCCGCAAAGTTTCGGGCCCCAGGACCCTCGCAGATCGTCCCCGCAAGAGACATGCCGCGGACAGGTCCGGAGCTCAGATCGTGACTCTTCCTTCGACGCTACAGCTGTTCGGCGACGGCGAATCTCAGGGGAGGCCCAGACCTCCGGCGATCCGATTTTTCCATCGCGGGTGCTTTTTGCTTTCCCCCTTCGCTCGGGCTCCTGGGCGCCGCCTGCGGGCCCCAGGGCCTTCAGAAATGTAGGTCCGGGGCGCACGGCTACCCCCCCCGGGGGAAAGGGCCGGGCGTTCTGGTCGTGGCGACGTTAAAGGCTCTGGTTCGGGGGACGCGCGTTGGCCTGACGGGGCTGTCAGGAGAATGACGAGACCCACTCTGCAATGTGATGCGATCTCTAGCGCCAGCACCCCAAGAACGCTGGACCGTCAAAACACAGGACGGGCCCGCAACAAAAAAAACGAGCAAACTCGAGTTCTGGTGTGGTCGAGTCTGCCGCTTCCCCGAGCGGAGGCCGCGGGCTGAAAAATCAAATCGGAGGATGTCTGGGGAGGGAGAGGGCACGCCAGGCCGGGCCGCTGGAGCCCAAGCGGCTGCGGAATAGGGGGAGCATGACTGTGACTGGCCTGACGCACTGTCGCGCCCGTGTCCCGGCGGGATCCGAAGTCACGTCGGGTCCAGAGGCCCATGCGTCCCGTTTCGGACACGCGCGTCGGTCAGCGAAAGAGGGGAGGAGGAGGAGGAGGAGGAGGAGGAGGAGCAGGAGGAGGAGCAGGAGCAGGAGCAGGAGGAGCAGCAGGATGATGATGATGATGATGATGATGATGATGATGATGATGATGATGAGGAGGAGGAGGAGGAGGAGGAGGAGGAGGAGGGGGGAGGAGGAGGAGGAGGAGGAGCAGTAGGACTTCGGAGCCCCTCATGAACAGCACGACATCACCCATGGACACCCACGCGTCGGCATACTCGTTCGTGGGAGGCCCTCCTCGACCGCCAGTGGTGGTACTCTCGTTGATCTGCCAGACCTTACTGCCAGGGTCGGGAAACTTCAGCTCGCCGTGGGCAAACCTCTGAGTCACTGTTGCTCCATCCGCCGAAGCCCCAGGTAGCTTGCCGCGCAACTTCGTGTTGGGCCCGACGCTGCCGTGGCCACGCAGAACTCCATCGGGCTCTGGTGCTTGGGGATGCTCGGGAGCCAATCTTCCCCGTACAGGCTCGGCATGTGGGCAACTCCCTCGCGAAGGCGTCCCTCGCGAAATCCGACCTGCTCCTGGCTCCTGGCCCGTCTCGTCGTACACCGTGAGTGCGCAGAGAGGGGTGGGCACTTCAAGGCGTGAGGGTACACGTCCCCGTCTGGGGTCACACAATACCTCAGCCTCCCCTCCCGCGTTGCTTGAGCCGGAGGTGGCTCTCCGCACACGTCATTGTACTCCGTCGGGCTGCACCCGGTCAGCTCCAGCCCTCCACTGCACACCAATTCTGACTCCAGCCCGCAGCCAGACAGACATAGATACAACAGCAGCCACACACATAATGCCAAGAGTCGAGCCGACCACGAAGACTAGCGCCGCCAACCACCTCGGTCCGCCGAATCTCTCGAGAATGAAACAGGTCTCGCGTTGGCAGCGAAGGACAAGAAAGAAGGAGTGGCACGATTCACTGCATCAGCTGCCCAGCCAAATCCGATGGCTATGGCTAGGGATGTCACTGGCGGGCGTCTGCCGCCAAAAGAGCTTGAACCAAGCGCGGCGTCAGCGGAAACGCAGCCGTGCAGCGGCCCACCTGCATTAGTGCAGCACCGCTTGCAAAGCTAATCTATATACTCCTGTATAAATATATAGAAAGATAGAGGGGGAGGGATAACAAAAGAGAGAGAGGGAGACAAAGAGGGACAGAGAGAGAGAGAGAACAAAAAGAGAGAGAGAGAGAGAGGGAGAGAGCGAGAGAGAGAGAGAGAGGGAGACAGAGAGAGAGAGAGAGCAAAGAGAGAGAGAGAGAGAAACAAAGAGCGAGAGAGAGAAGGGACTGGAGAACATATCAATAAGCGTGGCGGCTGAGGCGAACAACTCAATCCGCTTATGCATGCTGATGCGCAGGTGCACAAGTGGGCCTCTTGCAGTGAGTACACCAAGGCGCGTAGAACTTCACGAACCAAGCGCCTGTCTTGACATTGCTGTCAAAATTGAATTTGGTGAGCTTCACGACGTTGTCCTGCGGGCTCGGCGCACTACGCCTCGAAAAAGATCGGAGTTCCCCGGGTTCGACCTGCATCTCCTCTCCCTCCTCCTGTTGTTTTGAACCCTCTTTAGCTAAGATGGGGAACCCAATCTCTACTGAGAGGCTGGACAACTTTTTTTCCGCGCCTCACCTAAGACGGCTCAGCTCCAGCACCCGCAAAGGCCGACCAAACACTTTACCGCAAATGCCTGGACAATAGTCTGCTTCAGTGCGAAGGATCAATCAACGACCGGAAACTTTACTGCAAGTGCTTAATCGGTATGTGCATACAGCTCGCACTACGAAGCGCCGCTGTTTCAAAAGCAGGGTAAGAGAGTAGAGGAGGAAGAGGAGAAGAGAGAAACCAAATGGCGAGATATACGAATTTCTGGCCGGCCACACATTTGTGCAACAGACCCGTATTGAACGGCCTCAACGACCCATCAATCCATTCACCATGGCAGGGGGAAGGGGAGGGGGGGAGGAAGGGGAGAACTTAGCAACGCCTAGCGGGTCGTCGCAATCCGACTCCTGTGAGTGCGGGCGTCCCAGTGATCAGAAGCAGGCGTGCTCACAGGGCGTCGCGTTCTTGGCAACACAACGTGAACAAACACGAAAGCGGCGACCTTCCATGCGCCCCTGGGGCCTTCCTTCGCACAGGCAACGGCCCCTCCAGACCCAATGCCCAACAGATGGAGCAACAGGAAATTCAAGAAAGGCCATTGGCCAGACCACCATCCTTACATCGTAGCGCCCTCACAGAGACCGCAACACTGCCAAATGGTATGCCCATTCTGCTGCAGGCATCTGCACCATACTTGTTTTTTTTCATGTGTACGCACGTTGCAAGGACCCTCTGACTGCATCGCGACTACCTTGCCACTATATTCCGCACACCTCTGTGATCTCTCGTGTGCACCGTATGGCGATAAGTATATCGGAGAGAACGCGTTTTGTGGACGCCTGCTTGGAACAAGTCTCTGGATGCGTCGGATCCGCGACCCGCCAACGTAAAAACAGTGAAATCGCCCAGAGAAGCGCCCACCCCCCAACACTCTCCTCGCTAACCGCCCCCCCTCCAATCCACGGGGGGGGGGGGAATCGACACCCCCCCCACCCCCTGTTCAAGGGGGGGACGGGGTTCGAACCAGCCCCCTTCCCCTCATAGACCCCTGTCTCTGCTCGATCAAGCTCTAACGGAATACTAGTAAATCTGAAACTAACTTTGCTAGCATCCTAGCCAGGCTCGGTCCATCTCTAGCAGAAACCTACTATAGCTGGATCCAGCTCTAGATGGATCCTACTAGGGCTCGATCCAGCTTTAACACATCGCAGTATAGCTGGATCCATATCTAATAGCATCCTGGTCAAGCTCGATCCAACTCTAATCGAATCCTACTATTTCTGGGTCCCGATTTCAGGGATACCTACTAAAGATCCATCTCGCATGGAATCCTATTATAGCTACTTCCAGCTCTAACTGAATCCTACCAGGGCTCGGTCCAGCTCTGACTAAACTCTACTACGGCTCGATCCAACATTAAAAAGCATCCTACTAAGGTTGGATCGGCGTCGTCGTCGTCGTCGATGCCCGACGATGCCGGCGCTGACGCTCGCCATCGCTGGTTAGTGGCCATTGGGGAGGGAAGGCCTCCCCCTCCACTCTCCAGGTTCGAATAGCCCCCCCCCGCAATTCAGCTGGGGGACCCCTGGGCCCTGTAAACCGGGACACGCTAGACCTGGACACCCAACATCCCTCGAAACCAATTTTTCCAGACGGCGGCACAAACAAAATACTGCACTGCAGCCTTTTCAGGATAAACGTGGACACATGCCAAGCCTGCAAGACCACCCGAAACCCGGACACAAACCCGAATCCTGCAGCGCAGCCAAAACATGCACGGGTGCTGAAAAATGCGACTTTGCAAGACAGGGTGTCGTTTCCGTGGTTGTCCGTATCCTGGTTTATCTGTGTCCTGGTCTCTGGGGGCCTGATGCAATTCGGCCCCCCCGCCGGCTCGAACCCCCCACCCCCTTTCCCAGCGTCCAGAGAACGCGCTCTTTCGTTGGTGGTGTTTTCATCGCGGTAGCGACAGGACATACCGTACTCTCGTCAGAAGCGGGGTTGCACCACAGAGCCAGCTCTGGCCTCTTCAAGGTGTCACGCACGTGCCTACACATTCCGAGCGACGCATCCAGCGCAACAATCGCAAGTGTACCCTGAGAGCGGACACGCGCGGGACGACTACTGTATTCGGGAGATCACAGCTTCCGCTTTGGCCATCCTACCCCGTCCTTCCCCTCCACTCCGCTTGCCTCTCTCCTCCCCAGTGGATGGTTTTGGCCGCGGTGTTTAGTGGGCCGCCGCGCAGGACGGGATATGCATGATGCTTGAACTCTTTTTTTTTTTTTCATTTGTTTAAGCTCGTGCTCTCCGATCTTGTGGCTCTCGAGAGCCTCAGTCGGCGCTGGGGTTCTCGACGTTCTCTCCTGACGAGACGATCCGATCCCATTCCCCCGCTCCTCTCCCCATCCCCTCCTTCCGTCACCCCTTCCTTTGCCCCTTAACTCCCTGCGCCCCCCCCCGCCCCCAACCCCTTCCTGCCCCCCCCCCCCCTCCATCCCGGTCTCCTCCATAACCTTCCTCCTTGCGCCCTCCCTCACCCCTTCTCCCTCTCCCCCCATCCCCTCCTCCTCCTCCGCCCCTGCTGAGCAGGAGGGCCCTGGGCTGCTTCGCTGGTCGCGCGGCCGCAAGCAGGGCGTGGAGATCCGTGCGCTTTACCTCCCTCCCCTCGTCTCCCCACTCCTTCTCCCCGTCCCTCCCCTTGGCTCCCCTCGCGCGTACCGCTTGGCTCCCCTTCTCCGCCCGGCTCCACCTCCCGGCCCCTCCTGGGCCTCGTGGGGTGCCTGGGCTCCGAGTTCCCACGGAAGGAGCACCGGAGATGCAGAGTCCGGGGCAAGTAGCGGATAGAAAACCTGTCGCGGAAGTTGGCGGCCTCCACTTCGACAGAGCAAGCACTTGACAAGGGACTGGCCCTCAGCAAGAAATTCCTCACCCAATGCCTCCACAAGGCGATGCCAAGAATGAGACCGGGAGGCCATGCGAGGCGCGCGGGCTCCAAGCTCCCGCGAAGCAGAGCATCTGTGCCCCCCTCTGGGAAAAAACACCACGAACACGCAAAACAAAAGCGTGCAGAGATTACTCGGAATCTCTGATAGCTGGCGGGTTTGGAGGGTTGCGCAGCCAGCGCCGCGGAACACCCAAAGCGCTCAACAAGGCTCTGAGAGCGTTCTGGAACGCTCTGCATGGGGCCTTCTTCCTACTTGGCATGCCTGGTCTTTGCCACATCACGGGGCAGGCCGCGACCACCGTCGCCGACCGGGAACGTGGGTCCTTTTCCTCTCCTCTCCAGCTCGTGGAGAGTCTAGGAGTCAAGCGAAACACCGGCCGCGGCGGCGGCTCGTACTGAACACGCGGGCGCCGCCAGACCCGAAAACCTGCCCTCGACCTCGTGTTTTTTTCTGAGAACTTGCCTCCGAAGAAGTCAGGACGTCCTCCCTGGGACCACGTCTTCATCCTGAGTCGTTTCTCCGCGGCCCTAGGACCCGCTGGGGGGCCCTGGAGGCCGACAGTTGCCCAAAACCTTGCGCAGCTTTTTCACGACGCGAGGATGTCTGGGTTTTCTGGGGCCTCATCTACGAAGCCGACGGAGTTTCTGCGAGATGAAGGGTTCCAGCAACTTTGTCACCTCTTGGATGCACATTTATTACTGCCGCCAGCTTCCGCAGTCTTTCCGCCGACTTCGAGGTGGCGAAGCTTCCCCCGTTTGAAGCCAATTTTTGTACACCAGCACCGCCCGTAACATTAATTCACCGCAGAAAAAGGGTAGGGGCAGGGTCATGCCAGACGACGCTGCGACGCCACGGCGAAAAGGACCGCGGCGCAGCTCGCAGGCGCCGTGGCATGGGGAGCTCCTGGAGCAGAAACAGCACTTCTTGGTGGTGGTGTATAAAAATCGTTCCTCTTGGTCACCAAAATTTTATACACCACCACCGCGAGTGCTTTGATGAATTCTGTTTCGGTCCTTAAGAGGGAGGGGGCAGCCCGTTTGCCGTTGGCGGCGGAAGGGGAACTGCGGGCTTTTCACCAGAGCAGCACTGCACCAAATCGCATCGTATATTATTATCGATCTTGGTGGTGGTAGTCATGTACTGTGCTCGGACGTTTGACTTCCCGAAGCTTTCGTCGTCCTTCCGCCGCCTTTTGCCGAGGAAGAACTGTCAACTCCTTCGATCTTCGAAGGCGAGTTCTCTGGAGCGCTGCAAATGGCCCTGATATCTGACGTCACGAACAAACTTCGCCAGAGCGAAAAATTCACGACCAGAGACGTAGACCCCATCTTCGTGCAGCATTTTTCGAGCCAGATGGATCTGCGAGGGTCCCAGGGCCTGATACCAGGCGAGAAAGCTCAGCATCAACAAAAATGTTTGCAGCGCTCGGATCGCAAAGGGAGGCGGGCCACCTCGCAGCTCCAACAACGCCGCACTCACGCCGCATCCAACGTCTCGATGTTTTGTCAGTGCGGAGCCCCTGGTAGTCCCGAGCCATTTCCCAGGTCGGGCTTTCATCTGGAGTAGTTCCTGGACGGTGCTGGGGCCCGGCGAGGGCCTCCAAAGGCCGAACGAGGTGAAACATCTCCGTCTGGACATCTCTCAAGACGTTGGACGTCTGGCCACCTCCAGGGGCGCCTTGGCGCGTCGTATCATCGGCGCACCCGCGACGGACTGCACGTTCCAAGCGGCTCTCGCCCTTTCTTCTTCCTCTTACAATAGGGGCCCTTCCACAAGAAACCGTCCACAAGAAACCCAACCCTGAGACCCCAAGACGTTCACTGATTTTTGGTGTGGGAGCGTCACGCTTTCCATGGCAAGCGATCGAAACCCAAGAAACCCAGGGCACCCTGGAGGCAAGCAGGGTGCTTCTTGGCATGGGTCTCCACTGTCTTTGTTACCTGCTGTTTCTTGCTGTGCCTCGGCTAACTCCCGTCGCACCCCGCCCGTAGCCCGACTGTAGGGCGACGAAATCTATACATATCCACTGCTCCCAGGCCAGGCCCATCCTCAACCCCGCAGCGGTGTATACGCCACGCCCTCCTGGCTTGGCCAGGAGGGCGCATACACAGCTCCTGGGTTCAAGATGGGCATGGTCAGGGAGCAGTGGATATGTATAGATTTCGTCGCCCGAGACTGGCGCGCCCCCAACCCTTTTTGCACTCCTGCCCCCGCTGCCGGAGAAAGTGTCTGGCCACCTCGCAGCCCCAACGGCGCCGCGCGCCGGCTGGGGCGGGGGGGGGGGCGCAGCTCGCGGGTCCCCGGCCGAGCTGCACTGCTCGAGCAGCGAGCACACCTCGCCGCGAGCGCGGCGGTGAGAACGGCGGCCCTCCCCGATACCGCCGGCCGCCGGGCCCTCGCCGCCTGACCGCGCCGGACTTGCTCGCGCCGTGGAGGCCAGGTAGAGCCACGAACCCCGACCTTGGGTCATTGTTCGGCGGCGAGCGAGGGGGGGGAGGGGAGAAAGAGAAGGCCTTCTCAAAGGCTCGGGAGTCCCCCGGCCTTCTGAGAAGTGTTCTGAGCCTTCCCCGAAGACACAGAAAACTTCTCAGAAGGCCAGAAGGCCGGAGGGCTTCTGAGAAGCCCCGCCGCCTTCTGAGAAGGTCTTCTCCTTCTCACTTCCCCCCTTGCTCGCCGCCGAATTCTGCGTTCCCGCGTTGTGCGATTCCACTTGAGCGACGATCTAACACTGGCCTTGCATGCGACACAGCGACATTGCGCCGCAGCTTCCGCGGGCCGCCAGAGCGGCGCGATACACTGGAGACGAGGGCGCGTTACGCGCGACCTTGCGCAGGCAGCTTACGCGGTAATGTCAGGAGGCGCTAAAAAACTCGAGTCGGGCTTCTCAAGGGGTAGGCCTGACTTGCGAGGCAGAGAGTTCTCAGGGCAGAACTGGGAACAAAGAGTCGTATGTTCGTTCCCGCGCTGCCCGTTTCCTGCACGAAGCCTTGTCTGTTGAAGCCTCGACAAAGTTCCTGAAACGGGTGAGGGAGCACGGAACGGGAAAGAGAGACATGAGGATGAAGCAAGGCGAGGTGTTCGTTGGATCACCCGCGAACTCGTAGGTGACGCGCAAGCCAGAAGCATTGTTTTGTGGCGAGCACCTGTACGCTGGCATCATGTTTTGCGCAATTAAGGCGATACTGCACTGCACGCACTGCAACGTAGCCGCATAGCCTGGAAAATCGCGTATGTAGATCCACCACCGTGCCGTGAGCACTGAATGGAGTGTTCCTTCGAGTTCTCTGGGTTGAGTATAGCGGCCGCCCAGAAGGGCGAGGAGGGGGGGCGTGAAGCAAGGCGAGAATGGACTCGGGGCCGTCTGGGCTGCCTGGGGCCCTCCTGGGCCGTCCTGGGGGGCTGGGGCCGCCTTGGGGCGCTTTGCGGGATCTCCTGGACCCTCTTGGGGGCCTTCTGTTGGCGCTCTGTGTGTTCTCTTGGGAGCCTTTTGAGGCCCTCTGGAGCCGCTCTTGGACTGTCTTCGAGCTCTTGGGCGTCTCTGGGGCAGTCCTGGGCCGATCATGAGGTTCTCTTGGGAACCTTTTGGGGCCCTCTGAGGATTCTCTTCGACTGTCTTGGGGCTCTCTTCGACTGTGTTGGAGCCCTCTTGGACTGTCTGCGGGCTGTATTGGGGCACTCTTGTACAATATTGAGCCAGTTCCGAATATAGAAAAGGCAACTGATGCCAAGGATGATCGTGCCGTGGTGATCGCTGGCGGCCTTAAAGCAAATATGATACGGTACGTAAGCTGGTGGCCCTGCTCGTGCCCGGGGCAGCAAAACAAAGAGGATGAGGCGGAGATATGGAAGGGAGGAGGGAAGAGAGAGGAGAGATGAACGAGAGAGAAAGCACAAATTCCTGACCCTGTGGCAGAATCCGGATAGACGTGGACGACGGCCAATGCGCACACCGCAAGTCACTCTACATACCACCGTGCCCGCATGCTGCGGTCTGCCAGCTGGCTGGCAATCCGAAGTGTCGCCTGTCAGCTCAAGGAGACGCAGGCGACAATGCGGTAAAATATGTGTGGCCCCATCCCTGGATACATCCCCAGGACGAATGTTTTTTCCTCTTGGGCCCGGAACGACGGTTTGAAGTCTTGAGCAAACGCGCGTGAATCAACCGCCCTCGGATCCTATGAAATTCGCACGGATCCAAATGTGGCTTTGATGTTTGTTTCGGTGGATCTGATTTCCGTCCGCGCGGATCAGATTTCGGATTTGCTGGATCTGTGTTCGGTCTTACTTTTCACTGCGGATCCGATGTTTACCCCATTTTAAATGTATAATATGAAATTTAAGCGGGAAGCCGGAGGAAATCGGATCCGCGGACCCCGGCACCCGCCCGTGCTAAGATTCTACGGGGAAAAGGGGGTTCGGTCATTGACTTCCAACGCATCATCGCCATTTGCAGCTCAGGAGGACAATCTTTCGCCCTGCGCAAGTATGACGAGGAGCCCAATGTGTTAGCAGTAAGCGGGTGTTGGCATAGCTCTTGGAGCAATGCTTGAGCGACGCACCGAAGGCGGCACGTGCCACGGTTGCACCAGAAACCGCCACGGCGGCGACGCCGCTGGCCCGCTGGCACGTCCAAGCGGGATCACGTTCGGAGGGGGGACCAAGGAGGAGGGACGACAGAGGAGGGCGAGGAGGAGGAGGAGGAGGAGGAGGACGAGGAGGAGAAGGAAGAGAATAGGGGGAGGAGGGGCGCATGTCACCTTGTGGGGGGGGGGGGGCGTGTTCGTTCGTCAGAGATTGAGCGCAGCGCGAGATGCAATGCTGGCCTGGGAGATCATAGCGTCAGAGATGACCGACACGGCTCCCAGACGAGGAGGCCGAATCTTGTGGTAAATGTGAAAACACAAAAACTGAGACTTCATGCGCCTGGACCCAACCGGCTTCCCTTTCGACGTAGCCCCCGAAGTCCCCCAACCTCAGACGCACCAGAGTCTCAGGAGGAGGAGGAGGAGGTCCCAGGATGTCGGTGGCGGCCCAGAGCCGTGGGCACATTCAATAAGGAAAGGAGGGGGAGGAAAAGGAGGAGGAGAATGAGGATTTGTTGAGATCAACAACCCACCTCAAATCGGCCCTCCGCCACGAACCCCATGAGCAACGCGCCGACCACCAGGATGAGCACGAGGGCAACGAAGATGAGTGGCAAGGCCCACGCCAACGCCGTACCGAGGGAGATCACGATGACGCCGATGCCGTCGAAGTAATTACATGCGAACCAACTTGACCACACCCAACGGCCAGAACCAGACCACCGCGTACAAACCCCCGAGCGGGAGCCACATCCCATACCAGGAAGCCCGTAGCCACGCACAGCATCAGAAAGCTCCCCGAACAAGGAACACCAAACTTCAGGACGGGATGAACCACTCCAGGCACGGGATGGGGAATTTCGTACGTATATCACACCTAGTCGAAGATATCACCCAGAAACGAGACAACACTGACACGATCGAGGCCCGAAAGATCGCTCCCCCGGTCGTCGACTATGGAGCGGCCACCATGCAACCTTTGGAAAGCAGGCCTTCTCTAGGGGCATGTGGCAGTTCCGTCGGTGTCCATGAGCTGCTGTGTGCAACCGGCTCCGCATCGGCCACGAAGCCTCCCACGCCCAAAGAACCATCGGCTCCCCGAGCAGCAGCATGCAAGACAACACCACCACCGACATCCGCAGCGTCGGACTGCGGCTCCCAGGCCATGCCAAACGAACCGAGGAACGTGCCAACCACGCTCGCGCGCACCGCGCTCACGACACTTCCGAACCGCTGCTCCTCGACCCCTGGCGTACGGTCTCGGCCTGCGCGGGAAGCGTGGCCGCGAGGCGAGAACCTGCCTCCAGGCCTTGGCCTGCAAGGCTGGGGCTCCAAGCGGGATCTCGCAGGTGCCAGGAGTCAGCGCCTCGCCGCCAGAGACGACCTGCACCACCTCCTCGCCCAGCACGGGCCTGGCCGCACACCCCAGCCTCGACGGGGCAACAACGCAGGCGCCAAGCCGTGGGCCAGCTATTGCCCAGGCGATCCCATCGCCCGCGGCTGCAGTAAACCCAATGAACTTACGAGCAACGCGGACGCAATAGAACTCCGCGGAAAGAGACTCACGTATCGCGCTGGGCGCCGCAAGCGGGCCGCCCAGCATTGAATCAACAAAACATCTGAAACCAGTTCTTTGGTACGTGGGGGGATCTCGGGTGCCTCACTGGCCGTCTCCAGAGCGCAGACAATGAAAACGGCGAGAAACATTCATAGATGGGAGACGGCTCCTCTCCTCGACCCCCACCCCCCTCGCGCTTCCCCTGACGGGGATCCCCCACTGGGTCCCATTGCCAGCTATCACCCGCGCGCAAATCGAGAACCAGACCTGTACTGCGCCCACTCCTGCGTGACGTGCGCCAGCTCGCTGCTGCAGCCGTCGCTGCTTGACTCTGCTTGGCGCCCACTCGCAAGTGAGCGCCCGCCCCGCACCGCCCGCCCACTGGGGGCAGATTTTGGAAGGGCCGCCTGCAGAGGCCCTGGAAAACCAGCTGGCGATCTTCGCCCGCCTTTGGCGCACGGCCGGGGTTTCCCAGCCGACGCCGCTGAACGCTGTCTCTGACAGGATCACATCGGGAGCGCCGTCGACGCGGACCCTCACCATCGGGAAGGGGTGCGATCTTGCCGCTCTCGGCTGCGTGCCTCGCGGCGGCGGCCCTGGTCCTCCTCCTCGGACGTCCCCGGCCAGCTCTGCCCCGTCGATGGGGTGACGCACAGGATCAATGTCAGTCGGGCCCGTGTCGATGCCCACGCGAGCTGGAGGTTAAAATTCCTGTTCGCACATGTTTGTCATCGCCTGGGTCGCCGCCGCAGCCATAGAGAAGCGCTTCTGGGACGCGGTGAAGACCACAAAAGGAGCAGGCCAAAAACAAACGTTTTCCAGAAGGAGTGGGGGCCTCTTCGGGTATCTTGGGGCCGTCTGAGGCCCTCTTGAAGCTATCTTGAGGGCTCTTTGAACGCTCTTGGGAAGGCTTGGGGCTCTCCAGGGCCTCTCGAAGCACGCCCGGGGCCGCAACTGCAAATTTACGGCCGACTCCCGCCAGAGTCTTGGACCGTCTTCGGGCTCTCTTGGCGCCCTCTTGGGCAGTCTTGGACCGATCTTGGGGGCCTCTTGGGCCGTCGTGGACGCTGTGGATACAATGAAAGGAACAGGCTAAAAACAAACGTTTTCCCAACGACATGGCGTGACTTTCGCCTCTTCGGTGCCCTCTTGGGGCATCTTGGGGGCCTCTGGGGACTCTTGAAGCGCGCCCCAGGCAACAACTGCAAATCACGGCCGTCTTCCGCCGTCTTCTGCCGTCTTCCGCCATGCTCCGCCAACGTCTTCGACTGTCTGCGGGCTCTCTTGGGGCCCTCATGGGCAGTCTTGGCCTCTCCGTTTTCCCGAAAACGAATGGCATGATGTTCGCCTCTTCGGGTCCTCTTGAGGAGACGTGTTTCGGGGGTGGGCAGAGAGAGCCCCCTCCTTTGGCAAAACGCCCTTTAGTGAAAGCTGCCAGAGACGCTCCGCGTGCGCACAGCACTGCATTCCGAGCGCACCCCAGCGGGCTAGCAAATCGACGTCCCAAAACGACCGAGTGTATCAGGCGAAGCGCACGTCGATTGGCGAAACCGACTGGGGACTGCACAGGTACACTCGAATGCCAATGTTGAGTGACCCATGCAAATTTCCTCTGTCGACTTGTCTGGGTGGGCGTTGTCTCAATTCCCGAGTGTTTGAGGGAGAGGAGGGGGCCGCCATGAACTCCTCGGAGATACCATGGCCCCGGCCATGATACCCCCCCCCCTTAAGTCATCACCCCCCTCTTGGCCGCCCCCTCTCGCTGCGGCCCTCCCCCCCGGGGCCCTGCAGGCGTGCGCTTTGCGGACCCCCCAGGCCCCAACAGGTGGACGGCCTCGGCCCCGTCCGGGGGTGCGCTCTGGTCAGGGCCTCGAGGGGAATCCAGCCGTGGCGACGAGGGGCCTCGAGGGGCCCGGGAAGCAAGCGGACAATACTGTCGCGCAGCGACCGGCGTAATGGTCGGAGCGCTTGCAGTCGGACCCAGGCCAGAATCACATCCCTCAGGAGCATGAGACCCTCCGTAGGCCAAAACAAACAGAGCATCTCGGGGTACCCTCCCCAGGATGCAGACGAACATCCAACAAACACGAAGAACACACGGGTACCCTCCCCGCACCGACCTCGATCTTAGACCTCGGTCCGACTGCAGCGGAGCGCCAGCCGGACGACGGGGCGGGCGAGGTCAAGCTCGCCCGCCCCTCTGCGACCAGTAGGGCGGGCTACGCCCTCCTTCGATGTGCACAGCACAGGTCAGCATCACCTCCTCGCCAGAGCGAAAATGGCCTGGGGCGAGCGTCGGAGGTTCCCAGGAGCCCGCCCCAGAAATGGCCGCGCGGGGCACTCCTGGCCCCCCCCAAGCAGCCGCTCGACAGGGCATCTGGCCGCAGGGTGCAGCAATCACACGCTCTCGCTCTGCTGGACTGCCCAGAGCGCAGCGCGAGAGCCACCTGTCGCATTCTGTGAAAGGGGCAATTTCACGCACTTTCGCCCCGCTTGGTCGCCCAGAGTGGAGCGGGAGCCAATTTTTTGGGATCGCTATGAGCAACAATCGCGCCCATTTCTGCTGGCGGCGAGCGAGTGGGGGAGTGAGAAAGAGAAGACCTTCTCAGAACGCTCGGAAGTCCCCCAGCCTTCTGAGAAGGTTCCTAAGCCTTCTTCGAAGACACCGAAACCTTCTCAGAAGGCGCAAGGGCTTCTGAGAAGTCCCGCGGCCTTCTGGCTGGGAAGGCCGTTTTCCTCTCGCTTCCCCCCCCTCTCGCTCGCCGCCGACTCTAACGCTCGACTGCCCCCGCGCGAAGCCTTCCAGCCGCGGGGTGCGCACGCGCCGGCATGAGCTGGTTTCGCCGGCGCTGGTTTCGCCGGCGCTGGTTTCGCCCCGCTGGTTTCGCCGACGGCTGGTTTCGCCGACGGCTGGTGTCGCTGGCGCTGGTGTCGCTGGCGCTGGTGTCGCTGGCGGCTGGTTTCGCCGGCGGCTGGTTTCGCCGGCGGCTGGTTTCGCCGGCGCTGGTTTTGCCGACGCCGTCGTCGCCGTCGGCGTCGCCGTCGCCGTCGTCGTCGTCGTCGTCGTCGTCGTCGTCGACGTCGTCGTCGTCGTCGTCGCCGCCGTCGTCGTCGGGCGTCGGGCGTCGGACCCGAGCGGGTCGGGTCGGGCGGGCGGACCCGAACGGGCGGGTCGACTGGGGTCGGGCGGGCGGACCCTAACGGGCGGGTCGGGTCGGGCGGGCGGGACATCATAGTGTGGGGCGCGCTCGACCGAACACTCGCGAACCCTAATGGGCGGGTCGGGTCGGGCGGGCGGACCCCGAACGGGCGGGTCGACTGTGGTCGGGCGGGCGGACACAACGGGCGGGTCGGGTCGGGCGGGCGGGACGTTATAGTGTGGGGCGCGCTCGACCGAACACGCGCGAACCCTCACGGGCGGGTCGGGCCGGGCGGGCGGACCCTGGCCAGCGGGTCGGATCGGATAGTTTCGCTGACGGCTGCCGATTTCGCCGACGGCAGCTGGTTTCGCCGACGCGGCGAAACCAGCCGTGCGAAAGCAGCCGTGCGAAACCAGCCGTCGGCGAAACCAGCGGTTGCCCGCGCGCCGAGCCGCGCAGCGAGGCGCCGCACCCCCCCCCCCGCGCGAGCGCGCGCGAATGCGCGGGCACCCCGTCGCGCGGCCAGTGCCTCCGGCTCGACGCGCGGAGCGAGGCCACCCCTGCGCGAGGCTCGCGACCTCCGCCGAGCGGGATTCCGCCCCAGGGAGGCGCCGGGGCTCGAGCTGTGAGGAGTGTTTTGCGTCTTCGTTGTGTGCTCGTTTTCCTTCGTCCTGTCTTCGTTCTGCCCCTGCTGCGGAGCGGAAGCAAAACGAGAATGGTCCACGAGATCGCCAAAACAACCGTTTGGCTCGAGCCAGGGGAGACGCCCCCCACCCCTTCCCACCCTCGCGAGGGTCGCGCGGCGAGACCTCCGCCGATGCGACGCAGCTGTGACGCCCCCCGCGCGAGACCACCGCGAGTGCGGGCGCGTGCTCAGGCGAGCAGCGAGGCGCCATACCTCCGGCGCGGAGCGAGGCCTCCGAACGAATATCGCGTTCCGAGACCCCCACCGCGCATGGCGCGGCGCGGCGCGCGCGCAAGGCGCCCCACCTCCATGGCAGAGTGCGGCAGCCCTCACGATGATCGCGCAGCGAGGTCCCAGGCGATTCGATGCAGCTACGCCACAGCGCATGACGCAACGCGCGCACCACGCGACCAGTCGCGCAGCGAGGCGTCACCATAGTCGCAAAGCAAGATCCCGACCGTCTGGTCGCGTGGTGAGACTTCCGCTGGTGCGACGCATGTCGATTTCCTCCTCTGAAGACGGCTGCGTGGGGGCAGAGGCGAAGAATGACTGGCCCCTCGGGCGAAGCCAGAGCAAGTGTTGGGGGGGGGGGCTGGAGGGTGGGTAGCACGAGCGCGCACGGGAGCAGCGCTCCCCCACCCCCACACGCAACCCTGATGATGAGAGGGTGGGATGCGTGCGCGCGACTTCTGCAAGTCTTTCTCTCTCTCTCTCTACCTCTGTGTCTCTGTCTCTGTCTATTTGCCTCTCTGTCTCTCGCACTCTCTCGCTCTCTCTCTCTCTCTCTCTCTCTCTCCCGCACTCTGGGCCTCGCCCGTCACAAGGCGACCTCCTGGCAGCACCTTTGCTGGCCATAGAGCTCCCGCCACTCCCCTTGTCCTCGCCCCGGGGGTGCTTCTCTCGCCCCCTCGCCCTCTCCTCTCGCCCCCGCCCGGGCGGCGCTCGCTCGGCGGCATCGCGACGGGCTGGGTCTGCGACACCCCTGCCCAGAGTTAAGATAATCTCGGGGGCCCAGTCCAGATCTCGGGGTTTCTCACCAGAAGCCTGGAGTCCATCCGAAATCTTGCTCTTTGCTATGATCTCTGATGGGTGCAGTCCTACTCCGCCCTCTCCCCGCCCGCGCGTGGCCCTCGGGCCCGCCCTTCGCGCTCCAGGTCGGCGGCCCCCCTCGCCCGTCGGGCAGAAAGGGGGGGCACCCTCCTCCGCGAGCGCCACCACTGCTGCTGCTGCTGCTGCTGCTGCTGCTGCTGCTGCTGCTGCTGCTGCTGCCGCACTTCCTCGTCGTCCTGCTCGCGAGGATCGTCATCCTCGTCGCGGTCGTCGTTGTCGTCGTCGTCCTCCTCCCGCTAAACCTCCTCCTCCTCCTCCTCCTCCTCCTCCTTGTCATCATACTCCCCCCTCCTAGAGCGGTCAATCACCCCCTAGAGCTCCCTGAACACCTTGACTCCCGCCTCCTCCTCTGCCTTCTCCTCCTCCATCCTCCATCCTCCCCTGAACCCACGTGCCCCTCCCATCTGCACCACCCCGCAATCTCGAATCTCATTTCCCAAACGTCCTCCTCCCGGTCCCCCCTGCCCTCCTCCTTGCTTCTCCGCTCCTCCTCCTCCTCTCTTCCTCCTCCATCTCCTCCTCCTCCTCCCCGCCTTTCTCCGCTCCTCATCTGTATCCTCTTCCTCCAACTGCTTCCTCCTCCCTCCACTCTGCCCATCTCCCGCCCCTCCCTCCCCTCTGCCTCCTCCCCCCCGCCCCCCTGCTCCGCCCGTCGGTCGCACCAGCAGGATGCCCAGGCCGGCGCCCAGCCCGCGGACCATCGCACCCCCAGCGGGAAGGTCGGGTGCGCCGAAGAGGCGAGGGGGGGGGGCCCAGCATGGCCCGAAGCACGTGCGCGGACAAGGGCCGGAGGATTCCAAAGGGGGTTTGGGGGGAGGGGGTTTTCCAGGAGGGGCCCCCCAGGGGCTTCGGGGCTTCGCACCCCCTGTTTTGACGAGGTTCCGAGGCCCCTGGGGGGCTCTCTGGAAAACCCCTTCCCCCAAAACCCACTTTGGAACCCTCCGGAAGGGGGGGGGGCAGGGGGCTGTGCTGAAATGGTCCTACTACTGCCTGGGAGGAGGGGTACCATGAATAGTAGCAAGAATCATAAGAAGAGCACTCGGAGCAAGAAACACAAGACTGAGACTAAGCACAAGGAAACACACCATACTAGCACTAATAATAACATACAAATCATGTTAGCCGGCGTGGCCCCCCAAACAGTGATTCCGTGCAATATGTGCATTGCAATCTGGGTGGCACAATACATGTGCTGCAATCGATGCGGCGCAACGCAATGCAAAGCAATGCAAACCAATCCAAAGCAATGCAAAGACATGCAACGCAATGCAACGCAATACAACGCAACGCAAAGTAGTGTACTGCGATTCAAAGCAATGCAAGCCAATGCAACGCAACGCAAACCAACGACAAGCAATGTAGCAATGCAAGCCAATGCAACACCATGTAATGCGATGCGAGGTAATGCAACGCAATGCGCAGTAATGAACGAGAGCGTTCCAAGAAGACCTCCCAGAGAGCCTAAGGCAATAATAATTGATTTTCAATGTTTTTCCGTGTTTTTTATAATCTCGCCTTTTCGAGCTTCCGGCGCTCCCAAACGGCCCCAGGGACCCCCAAGACCGCCCCGTGACGGCCGAAGAGGCCCCCAAGAGGGTCCCAAAACGGCGCGAGATGGCCCCTAACACGGCCCAAGAGGCGCCAAAGACAGCCCAAGAGAGCTCCAAGACGGCCTCAAGAGGGGCCCAAGAGGGGCAGCACGAACAATTCGAGCCTTGCGCTCGAATAGGCCCCCAGCAGGCCCCCAAGGGCCTTCAAGAAGCCCCAAGGGGCCCCCAAGAGACCCAAAAGAGGCCCCCAAGAGGCCCTCAGACGGCCCCCAAGAGGCTTCAAAACTACCTCCAACAGGCCCCCGAGAGGCCTCCCACTATATCCCAACGGACATTCAAGAGGCCTAATAACCCACAACCCAGACAGGCACGGTGGCGGGACTTGCCGTAGGAAGCTGGATGTTCAGAAGAATAAGGCGAAAATCAACGCATCAAAAGAACCACACTGGCACTAAGAGTGAGGAGGCGAAGGGGGCCATGACATCTGGGAGGTTTCGTGGCTCCGGCTATGATGCCCCCCCAGTCCACCTCCCTCTCCTCGACGCCCCCGAGCAAAAGGGGGGAGCGCGTACCGCGCCTCCCCGTGGAGGGGACTCCTGGGCAGCAAAAGGTCCGGCTGCGGGGGGCCGCGCTGCGCGCACGGGGGGGGACACCGATGCTCCACGTGTTTTCGGGCAGCCTCCCGGTGCTGCCGCAGCGAGCCTGACTTGAGCCGCCACCTCCACCGACAGAGCTGCGACAACAGACGGCAGAGGGTAGCGAGCACAGAATCGGATCGATAAGTCGGATCGGCGGTCGAAATGAATCGGATGGGCGGAAATCGGCAGCCGAGTCGGGAAAAGTCGAATCGGCGGAAATCGGCAGGGTAGTATGCCTCCAATGAGAGATCGGAGCCCAAATCGGAATCCCAAGTCGAATCGAATCGGAATCGGAAGCCATCGAAGTCGAATCGAGTCGAATTGGAGGGATCCAAACGGGGCCTGAGAGGTGAGTGTCCTCCTGTGGGGCGAAGACGGACCCGCCCAGCCCCTCGGATTGACTGCTGACTGGGAAACTGCACGAGGTTACATCCATCGGGGCTGCGGAACTTGGTCGCGAGTGATGAGTACCGACCTCCAGCACGAGTGGAGGGGCTTGTGGTATTGGGCGGCGCACACAAGGGGGTAGGGGGAGGGGGAAGCCTTCTTAGAAGGAGGCTGCTTCTTAGAAGGCGCCCGCCTTACACCTATAGATAAGGCTCGCGCCTTCTAAGAAGCAGGGCTGCTTCTAAGAAGCCTTCCTCCCTCCCCCTGCCCCCCTCTGCGCGTGGCCGAGGTCTGGGGGCGTCCAGGTGCACAGCTGCCGCGTGTCGAGCCCCCCCTGCCCTTGCAGCATTACCATTCGGCGCGCCTGGCCTCGCGTCCGCCAGGCACGCTGTGGAGCTCCACTACGGCGTGTTGCCACAACGATTTCCATCGCAAGCGGTGTCGCAAGCAAATGAGCATGTTCCCCAGGTGAGGCACGATGAGATGCTGACCCGCCCGAGGCCCCACTCCTGGCCAATGCCTCATCCATCCACTGGGGCGCTGCTGACACAAAACTCCCACCACGCTGCTCGACCGGGCAATTGCCACCCTCGATCAGGAACATTGCTGTCGAGCGAAGCGAGTCACGTGGAAAGGGAAGGGAGCGTTTCTTGCAAGAGAAGGTGCGCGCGCCTGCTTTTGTGCTCTGCCGGTGCTGGACACCTCCAAAGCTTCGCGTGGCTTGCCGGGCGCCGCCCCCTATCTGGTTCGAAACTACAGCAGCCGAATTCACCATCACGTGCTCGTGCACGACAGGCCACTTCCCTCCACGGTGCTTCAAGAGGACCGCGGCGGCTGTGAGAGCGACCGCCAGACTATAAAGAAGAAAAAGTGCATTGACCGACGACTGGCACGGCTATGCACCAGCTGTCCCGACTGCAGTCGATTCCTGGTACCGGCCTGCACGCGTGATACACTACGCAAGCTGCGCAATGTTCGAGGCGGAATCTGGGGCCTCGTTATTTTGCCAAGGGGAACGATGGAGGGGGGGGAGCCTGCTCAAGGGGCAACGTCGACCTACAATCGGCGATGTATCGCCGATGGATCGGCGATGTGCCCCCGATGGCGAAAGTGAACGTTTCTGGGCGGGGTGGGCTATGAGGTCCCTGTCGGCGATGATTTGGCGGTTGGGGGTCGATGCATCCCCAAGCATCCGATGCCTTGACTTTGCCAATACGGGGTCCCCGGAAGTCCCGACCCTTTTCCCAGAACCAAAATTTCATACCGAAACGGCCCAAAAAAATTCTGACGCGTTTTTCCACGACGCGAGCATGTATGGGGATGCGTTCCCCCCCGTGAGACTGTCCCCGCCTAACGTTGCCCCTGATTTTGTGGTGTCCGCAGCCCACGGCCGCGCGGCGTGCGGGGTCTCACTGACTGCGAGAGGCTCGTCCTCCGCACTCGGGCAAAGGGAGGGGTGCTGTGTGGCCGCGGGCCAGGGGCCAAATGTGCGCGCCAGCCCGAGAGGGGACCGTATGACTGGCGGCCCGGCTGGCAAACCGATGCAGCATACCGATGGTATGTGTTGATGAGCGCGAGGAGCGCCCTCTAGCAAGAAGCAGGGGACAGACCATAGCGGCGTGCGATCACGAGAATGGCTGTGGCGGAATCAGAGGCGGTGCACGGCGCGCATGAGGTATGTACGGATTCGATCGTGGCTGTTGCAAACATTAACCAATGGGGGGCTCATTTCAGGTTCGGATTTTCCTCCATTGCAGATGTTGTAGTTTGACTATTTTTTGTCGGGGTCGGGGGGGGGATCGGGGTGGTCTCTCGAGCCATCAACGTCATGTGATGACGGTTGTTATGAACCCCGAGTTCACCGCCTGCCAAGAACCACGTCGGCTCTCGTCCCGAATCGAGCCTGGATCGGGCTCACTGGAGCCCTCGTGCCATACAATCCATGCCATGACAAAGATATGTTACGATGAGAAGGCCAGGAGGTCTAACATCTTCGATTCAGCGTAGATGTCTTGAGCGACCCGTGGAACTACAAAGAGGAGATTCCCACCTTCTGGGAGGGAGGAGTCGGGGGGAGGACTGGAAGGATGGCAGATGGGGAGGAGGGAGGGAGAGGAGGGAGAGGAGACGGGAGGAGGAGGAGGGGACGGAAGAGGAGCGAGGAGTGAAGACGCTTACACCGACCGAGGGGCGCGCCCAAACTACTCGAACGCAGCCCGCCGAAACGAACCCGAGACGCTTCCTCGTTGGGATGCAGACCACGCCCCAGCCTGGCGAGATGGGCTCGAGGGCCGGCGCAGGTTTGGGGCGCCCGCGAGGGCCCTCTGCGAGGTCGCCGCAAGCTCTTCCCCTGGGCACCTCCCCTCCGCGATGCCGGCACGCCGACGGCAGACCACCGAAAGCGCTGGCCTCGGCCACGCGCTGGCCAGGCGCGCGGACGTCGCCCAGGTCGGCAGGGCTCCACAGCTCCACGGAGCACTCGGCCGCCTACCGAGCCCAAGGCACCCCGCGAGCCCCCCGCTTACGGACGATAGAGGAGGGGCTGGAGAAGCAGCACCTGCATAAAAACATCCATGCTTGCGCCTATTGTGGCCTTCGGGGCCAAGGGAAGGAAAGACAACGGCGTCGCATTGGCACGGAGTCGGGATCGAATCGGATTGACCGCGCCAGGATGCACAAGGGCGCCCTGCAACGACGGGCCGCATCGGATCGCCCGGAGCATCGGAATTCGAGTCGGATCGGGCGGGCTAGAATCGACATTGGATCGGATCGATCGGATAAGAGTGGACCCTGCGACGACGCGAGGAAGGACGACGGAGAGCAGCGCCATGCGAGCATCAGGCGACATCGGATCGCCAGGAACATCGGAATTCGAATCGGATCGGGCCGTCTGGAATCGACATCCGCTCGGATCGATCAGATCAAAACGGATTAGATCAAAATGAACCCTGGATGTCGTTCTGACCATGAGTTGGACCGTAGGCGGCCGTCCAGGACGATCCCATCACCCCCTTAACGATCGCGACGAAGCGCAGGTCATGGGAATTATCCTGGGCCCCGAAAACCTTCGAAAACTCTGGGTCCCCCAACCACCCAGGCCCATACATGCGACGTCTCGTGCGACGTCTCGACGTTGCGAGACGGAGACCCTGAACGTCCCAACCCTCTCCCCACGGTAAGTTTTCATCTTGGGACATGTTTGCCGATCCCAAGTCGGTTGCACGTACGAGTGGCCCTGGGCAAGGCGACGGTGGTGCGCGACGTTCGGGGGCCGCGGGGAGGCCGAAAGAGAGCGCGCAAGCCGCTGCTTCCACATCTCATTCAGCCATCTGGGGGCCCCACCGTGCCCGCACAGAAGGTCACTCTGGCGGAAGGTCAGTCCTACGCATGGCCGGCCACGGCTCGCCAAGGTCACCCAGAGACCGAAACCGGCCAAATACCTTCCGTCGTGTTTTCTGTTCTGTGTCGGTTGCTCTAGCGCTGGCTCGCTTCAGGATGCAAGCCTATCCTGCGACGGGGGAGCAGCCCGTGGCCTGGCGGGAGGGTCCTACTGCTGCGCGCAGCCGCATGCGGCCCCGTGCTGTGGCGGGCGGGCCGGTCGGCCGCGCGGCTCCGCGAGGCCGAATGCGGGCACTGGCACCGGCGCCTCGCGGGAAGGGCAGCAGCAGGGTCCTGCGCCTCGTCCAGGTCCTCATCCTGCTGCTCCTCCTGCTCCTCCTGCTGCTCCTCCTCAACCTCCTGCCCCTCCTCCTGCTCGTCCTCCTGCTCTTCCTCCTCCCTCTCCTCGTCCTGGAGTCCCAGGCGTGCTCGTGTCGTAAAGCGACCCTGGCGGGAGGTTTTTGGCCGTTCTCGGCCTCTGGGGGTCTTCGCCTGGCCCCCGGACACTGGAAAAAACAAGTTCGGGCTGAAGAACCGGCCCTGGGGACAAGGGTCGGGACTTCTGGGGACCCCGTATGGAGGAAATCGAGATATCGGATGTCTGGCTCCCCCCTCCTCCATGATGAGGTGGACGAGGAGGCGGAGGCGGATGCGGAAATGGAGGCAGAGGAGGAGGAGGAGGAGGAGGAGGAGGAGGAGGAGGAGGAGGAGGAGGAGGAGAAGGCGGAGGAGGAGGAGGAGGAGGAGGAGGATGCTCCCCTGCCCCGGATCTTTTCATGGCCAGATGGTGCGTCTAAGAACGCAGGCTATCCGCCCACCAGCGGGGGGGCCCCTCGATTCATCGCTGCCGAGTCTCCGACGATATGTTAGATCCTTCAGGCAGGAAAAAGAATGGGCGGTGGAGGGGCAGAGGACGGAAGCTTGAGCAGAGGCGATGGACGCGGCATCCCGTCACACGTTTAGAAAATGAGGGCATGCACCCCTGCCCCGGCTCTTTTCATGGCCAGATGCTGCGTCTAGGAGCGCAGGCTATCCGCCCACCAACGGGGAGGCACAGTGACTGCGCGC
Source organism: Prorocentrum cordatum (assembly GCA_963575745.1). NCBI lineage: Eukaryota > Dinophyceae > Prorocentrales > Prorocentraceae > Prorocentrum > Prorocentrum cordatum. Next base: position 33,302 of record CAUYUJ010005892.1, read on the forward strand.
CTCCCTCGAATCGTCGCCGGCGAATCTCCAGACCCCAAACTGGATGCCTGGCAGCTGACGGAGACCTGCAAACAAAGAGGAAACGGAGGGTACAAGTGTGTGCGTGGACTAGATAGAGAACGTCTGTTACACACGTGCCAAAAAGACATGATACTACTAAGTTACAATACGTGCACACCTGGCATGCTCGACGCTGCTTGCGCTGCTCAGGAGCCATTTTGCTAGGGCGCGTGAGACGGGTTTGGCTTGGGGCAGGGCTCAGCTAGCTGGGTCGATTTCTTTCCACCAGGAGCATTTCCCTGAAGCGTGATGTGCCCGAGTCCCGTGGCCGAACACACACCGTGCCTTCCAGAGCAGCATCTCCCAATCTCCAGGGGGCACATCCACAGTTCCACGCACGGAAACGAATTGATTTTCTCCATCGGGTCCCGAGCTGGCAATAGTCAAACCATATGTCTACGCATGAACGAAGCGATCGGAGATGGTCCTGGACGGGCTCTTTCCACATGAGCGAGGTCAGAGGGTTCTCCATTATGGCAGGGACTCCACACTTGAGGCACATCATAACGATCTGCTGGCTGCGTTTCAAGGTTCGGTTTCCTATCATCACCCGCTGCTTCGCTTTGTCGCTGGGCTCGCTTCGTCCTTCCATTGAGACCAGATCTCGGTAAAAGCTGTGCGGTGCGTTGGACCAGGTGGAGCAAGGAGGGACAAAACATACACCCCGAACGACACGACTCGATATCTATCCCTTGATCATTCTGATCAGTGCCAGATTTGTAATGTCGAAAGCCACATCGTCGACGAGATCGAGGCACGCGACTCCCCACTCCCCTTGATTTTAACAATCTCCTTGCCCACGCTCACACTCCTGCTTCCAGACAACAAATTCAGAACAACCTGCTTGCGTCGGCGACGACGCAGAGTTTCACGAAGAGCACGCTGGCATCTGCGAAGCAGAATTGAATATGAAACGCGGTGAGTGGCTTGACAAGTATCTCCCGCCTTCCACGCGGCACCTGCGGTCAAGGGGCCGTTGCCATCAAAGTTGAGGGAGGTGCCAACTGTACTTCCCCTGTGATCACCTCGGCCAGCCGCTCGCTCACCTGGTGCCCGTAGCTCAGACTGGGCGGGGGAACGGCGGCCAGCTCTGCCAGGTGCCTGGCTTGCTTTGCGTACCTCTTGCTGGGCCGGTCGGCGGCGTGCCTCATGCGAGGCTGGATGTCCGCCAGCGCCCGATGACCCTCGGCCGCGTCGCAGCTCGCAGCCCCGTTGCGCGCCTGGTACTGGCGCGCGGCGTCGTGCCCCACGGCGCGGAACTTGCGCCCGAACTCGCGGGCGTTCATGCTCCACACCCGCCCCTTGGGCCCTGCCGCCTCCTTGAGCTTCTGCAGACGGCGCCCGATGGTCAGCAACATGTGCGACGCGAGGGCGACGCTCTCGTCGAAATGGCTGGCCTTGCTGCGCAGCGGCTGCTCCTCGGGGTGCAGCAGGGGCGCCCGAGCCCCCGCCGCCGGCAGCGCCTGTCCACCGAGACGCACAGGCGGCGCGAGCGAAGCTCCCGTTAGCTGCAGGGGGGGGTCGCTCGGGAGGCGCAAGTAGGCGCCCCAGCTCAAGCACAACGCGATCGCCATGTCGAGCCACCCCCAATGGACGGCCAACCCCGCAGCGGGGAAAGCCAGCGGCTTGGGGAGGGGGGCCTGCGTCTGCCCGTGGCCCAGGCGGCGGTGCCCTTTCATGGCGGCGAGGGTCGCCTCCATCTCCCCGTGGTCGCCGATCCCCGCCCTCGGGGGGAAGTGCCGGAGGGCGGCGTGCAGCCTGTGGGCGCGGTCGTGGTTGTAGCCCGCGAAGAACAGCGCATCGAGGTGGAGAGGCGCCGCAGTGTTCACCTGCTCGACTGTTTTGGGGGTCGCCCCCCGCTCCTGGCACCACTGGCGGAACTCGCCACACTCGCGCTGAAAGTCCCTTCTGGCGTGGTGCCCAATCTTCTCGAACTGCAGAGCCGTGAGGCCCAGCTGCTGCGCCCGCTCCCTCTTGAAGCCATGGCTTCGCTGTCGGCGAGCTGCCCGGGCCTGCAACTTCGCTGCCGCCGACGTCCGCGAGGTCGACGGCACCTTCGCTGCTGCTCGACGAAGAGGGAGAGGTGCTGTCATTCGAACTTCTGGCCGTCGTCGACCCCGGAGTGCCACTGATGCAGCGAGGCTGCCAATGCACGGCGTGGGCCGCGCCGCCTGGGAGAGGGTCGTCGACGAGGAGGTCGCCGAGACCGCGGAGACCCACCGCGGAGCTGTTGGCCCGCTCCAGGAGGAGGACCTCGTCAACTTGGGCCCGCAGGGCCTCGGCGGCCACCCATTGCTTGAAGGCCTCAGAGTAGCAGGCGTACCAAGGATCGCATCGCGGATCAGATACTTGAGCCGATGCTATGCGTGACGGAGCGCCCCCTGGCTGCCACTCTGAGGAAATCCATCGACCACTGAACATAGACCCAGAGAGTATAGACAAGGCTGCAATCAGACGAAGCTGGCGGTTGACTGCGACTGAGCCCGGTCGCCCTTTTCCCATGGCCAAGACAAGGCCCAAGTTGCCGATCAGCATGAGATGTCGCCGATGAAAGCGCCCGGCTGCACGCGAGCGGTGCCTGGCCCCCATCAGAGCCGCCCGGGCCTCAAGGGTCATGATGTCCTCTGGCCGCCTGGAGCGCCCGCTGAAGAGAACCTTCCACGCCCGCTTGTCGCCGACCAGCTCCTCGGGCACCGAGACGAAGTCCGTGGTGCTGCGTTGGCGGCCGCCCACCGCCTGCGGGGGGTCGTCGGGTGCCTCGAACGCGGGCGCGAGGCTGGCCAGCTGGTCGACCAGGTCGCCAGAGCCAGGGGCGCGAGGCACTCGAGAAGCTTGGATCCCAAGTGCCGACGCCCAGGCCGAGGTAGCCGAGCTGATGCCGCACCCCCAACGCTCGCTCTGGACCATGGCAAGCCCCGCGGCCTCGGGGCCCCCCTCGAGCTCCGTGACCCCGGAGGGCCTGTGCCCGAGGCGTCGGAGGCGAGCCCTGCTGAGTCGCCCAGGCGGCGGCAGTTCGCGAAAGAGACAGGCAGGAGAGCGGAAGCCTGCCTGATCTCCGTCTCCACCTCCGCCCACGGCCGACGCTTGGCACTTCCCGCCTTCCGCGCAAATCTGTAGGACTGATACAGGAGGCTCAACAAGACAGCGGCGCAACAGAGCGCACCAAGTAAAGTGCCCCTAGAGACGCGATAGCTCGTCGCTCGTAGCCGAGCCACGGTCAGCGATCCAGAAGGGCCAAACAGGTCTTCCAAATTCGAGATGCAGGCGTTTCGATCGTAGCAGTCTGCATATCAAACACCATACCCGCGAACACCTGCTCGTCACAGGGCGGACCGACGCCCTTGCAAGCGAGACTGGCTCTCTCCATCTTGTTGACAATCTGCTCACAGGCAGCGAGAGCAATGCTGGAGTCCTGACTCACGAGCGCGACGTTGCCCACGTAGGCTCGGATGCCCACCGAAACTTTGTCCAGGTTTGGAGCCAAGTGGCGGCCAAAACTCCTCGGGGTAACCTGCGTCGAGCGCGCATTGCTCCAAGAGGCGCTGACAAAAATGAAATGCCCAGGCCCACCCCATTGGAAGGGCTGCCGATAGGGGAGATATCAGGGCGCCAGCTGGAAGGTCCATGCCGCCCACCCCCAGCGCCTGGATCAACGACTCCCTGTGCGCGGCCGGCAGCGCGAAATGGTCGCACATGCCGGGGGCCAGCTCGACCCTGTAGAAGGCGTTGTCCACGTCGGCCCGGGCAAGGTTCAGCTCGGCGTCGTCGCCGACCTTGCTGGTGATCCAAGCGGGCGCGATGGCCAACTGGGTGCGCGCTGGCTCAACAAACCGTGAGTTCACCCTTCGGGTGTCCAGAATCATCCTGGGACGCTCTTTGTCGGACTTCCAGACGAAGAAAAAAAAACGCGGTGCCAAGCGTGGCCAGGCCCAGGCGACGAAGATGCGCGATGAAGGAAGCGTGCCCAGCACGATCCCGAACCGGGGCTGGGTCAGTGGAGGGCCTGATGTCCTCTACATCGGCGGGGCGTTGACGCAGGGTGCGCTGCTGCCAGCGTGCCCCTTGATCAAGCACGTCACCCTTCAGCGCGGAATTTGGCATGCAGCGCGCGCCGCGGTCGGAGGAGAGACTCGCTCTGGTCGATGCGCAGCTCGACGCACCGACTCCATGTCGTAGCTGGGCGCGGCACCGCAAAGCTCCCGACGGGCTTCCGCGGCGCTGCGCGGGGGAGACCCCGCGCTGCTGATGACTTCGCGAAGATGACGCAGGCCCTCTGACTGCGCCGCTGAGACGCCCGACTTGGACTTTGGAGCCTGGGCGCCCGCCAAAAGATCGAGGCTCTCGGAGGCCCCGCGCACCCACTTGTCGACGCGGCAGCGCCGTCGAGCTCGAGACCAAACTGCGCGGCAGCAGGCCGCCCCCAGAGGAGCAGCCAGGGCGCCGCGGGCGCCGCTCACAGGGAACAGCTCCCGCGTCACGGGCATGACTGAATCGCTTGCCCGCCCTGGCCGCCCCCAGGCCGGAAGTGTAGCCGCCCTTGCAATCGGCCTTCCCCCCCGGCGGCCGCGCCCTGCAACCGCTTGAGCTCGGCCCCCTGCTGCTGCGCCTTCTACTGCAACTCAGCCTTCCTGGAGGCTTCAGCGCCTCCTCCACCGCCGCCGCCGACTCCGCCACCGCGTGCGATGGGCCCTCTCCTTACGCGCCTTCCTCTTCCCTGTGGGGATGGCGGCATGGCGATGGAGCTCTGAGTTGATGTGTTCCTGCAGCACGGGGGGGGCCATCAGCGAGCCCCTGGCTTCCCCCGTGCCCAGGTGAAGACATTGATCGTCGAATAGCTCATCCTTCGAACGACCCAGCACTCGATCAGGATGGCGCCCTTCCGCCACCTGAGCGCGGAGGACAAGCAGCTCGTAGGCCGCGTGCTCGGAGATGTTCGCCCGGCCGAATGCGATGTCCATCTCGAACATCCTCATCGCCAGATCGTGGCCCTGCGCGCCCTCGCCCCAAGGTTCCAAAACTGCTTCATGCACCCCTTGGTGCGGCGCGCACGAGAATGTTGATCTTGCTGCGACAAGAAGTCCACGCGCCGCCTCACCGGCTCACGCCATTTGAGAAAGGAAGATGCCGAACCTGCTGAGAGCTGAGCACGAGTGGCAATAATCTGGCGTCGAGCTCGAAGTCGGGGCAGGGCGCTGAAGGACACGCCGCGACCGCGATGATCAGAGACCCACCACGTCTGGCCATGACGAAATCGCCCATCCGCACGAACGAGGTCACCTTGACCACGCTCCGCTTCCGCTCGTCGGTTCTGCCGTCTGTCGAGGCCCAGCCGCGCCACTCCAAAGGGCGTGGACCTGACAGCTCGTCAGAGCCAGTCTCGAAGTCACTCTCTGGAGCTGCTGTCCCAACCGTGGGGGCGACCGGCTGCTTGCCATGCATTCGTCACCCCTTGTCGGCCGACGCTGGCGGGCTGACCGATCCAGGAGGAGACTGCGCGAACTCCAGGGCCTCCATCACCTCGAGCGGCGTTGGGTCCCAGTCGTCGCCGTATGCCACGCTCCGAGCTGATCATCTCATCCCCTGGTTGCCACCCGCGATCATGTGGCCCTCGTTGTCGAAAGCCACGATCCCGGCCAACGAGCTTGGCCCGACCCCGAGGACGTGGGGGCATATGTCCAAGTCGGGGCTCAAGGCGTGCCAGATCACTCCCGCTACCTTCTAAACTGCTGTCGCGATGACGTCGCCCTCGGCCTTCGCGACGTCGGCTCCGCGCGGGGCGATCAGGACCCGGCCCCCCCGCGATCCCATCGAGTGCCACTGCGCGGCTTCGCGGCGCCCAGCTCCGAGCGTAAACGCGGCGGCAGAGAGTCAGCGAGCAGCCGATCAGCAGCCCGAGGCAGAGAAATTAAGATCAAGGGCAGCCAGAGGGTAATATGAAACCTGGCTCTGGAAGAAGCAATGGCGGGCGACCTCGACCACCGGCCCGAATGCGCCCAGGCCCGAGAGAAGGCTGGGGGTGGAAGAGACAGCCTGCAGCGCGCAGGTCTCTGGCGGCGGCCGCCCCTGAAGCTTGAGCAGAGGCGGCGGCAGCGGCGTCGCGTCGGCCAGGACCTGCGGGGCACGAGCAAACACGTTTAGAAAGCAAGGGCAGGAGGAGGAGGAGGAGGACCGAGCGACCCAAGAGCGGTTCCCACCGTGCCTGAAGGGCGCCTGGGTGGCGCGAGGGGCCCCGCCGCTCAGCGGGCCGTTGGCCTCGAGGCCGAAGCGGCTGGAATCCTCGAGGTGGCCGCCCTCGGCGGGCAGCGCCGCGAACTCGTCGACGCCGCGCTGCGAACCACCTTCGAACGCGGGCGCGGCGCAGTCGGCGCCGCGATCGAGCATGCCTTGGCACTCGTAGAGGCGGCGCGCCTCGTTGTTGGGGGCCCGGCCAGGGCCTGAGCTCCAGGTCCCCCCCAGCGCCTTCTGGAGCGCGTTCTGTTGAAGCGCGCCGCGCTGCTGTGCGTTGGAAGGCCCAGCGCCGCGATCGCCGCGCGTTCCACGACCCGGCGCCGTCGACAAAGTCGGGCCAGCACCGCGTCCCGCCGCGCAGAGGGCCGGACATGTAGTCGCGGTAGCCATCGTCAGAGCAGCCGACAAAGCCAGACTGTAAGACGCACGCGTCGAATGAGGCGACGGCGCCGCCGTAGACGCGGCGCCTGCGCGTGCTCGTGGTCAGATCCTCAGCAAGGGTAATGAATGAAGAACAACGTCGGCGCAGCTGTAAGAGGTCAACGCGTCGACGTAACGGCGCGCCAGGCACTGCCCGGCCAGGGGGCAGCTGATGGGCGCCAACGCGTAGACGAACATGTTCAGCAACGCGGATACCGCAGCCCCCATCATAATCGCCGCCCTTAGCGCGCGGGTCCAGGACAGCGGCGTCGCCAAATTGGTCAGCCCCTTGGTTCTCCCTCCGCCGAGAGTGGCTGTGGCAACGGCGATAGTTCGCATCGGCCTGGCGTCGGAAGATGAGCGGCACTTCTTGCGCCAGGCCAATGTCAACACCAGTGCTGACCCTCGGGATAACATCAGCCTTCTCCACCCATGGGCCCCGGGCTTCGCGAGCACCGAGCCGCTGCCCGGAATCGCCCCGGTCCCCAGCGCGGTCCTGATCCACTGCTAGGTCTCAGAATTCAGCCAGTTGGCCGCGCGCGTCGCGCGCATGACGTCGTTGGCCCGCATCGGCAGCAGCGTGGCTTTCTGGCAGTCTCTGCACCGGGCCAGCAGCAGCATCCATGCAATCCATCGCAGCACCAACAGAAGACTGGGTAGCACAATCAGCGCCGAGAGGTTGGGAAGGCCGTGGGGCCTCGGGCGGGGCGTCGGGAAGGGCGTCGAGTGGGGCGTCGGGCGAGGCGTCGGGCGGGGCGTCGAGAGAGTCGTCGCGGGGCGAAGACGCAACGTCAAGGGTTGGGACAAGTCGCGGGGCGTCGGGCGGGGCATCGGGCTGGGCGTCGCGAGGGGCGTCGCGGCCCCGACCACCAGCGCGACCCCGACGGCGGTCTTCAGCGCGCCCGTTGCCGAGCAAACCGAATCCAGGATCAGCTTGAATATCATCAGCGCGTGGACCCCTTCCCAACCTCAGGTGCTACGTCGCGCGCAGGTCCCAGATGCAGGCGGCAAGTGGACCGAAAAAGAGTGCCAGCCACCAGGGTAGAACGACGGGCCGGCATGGGGCGTCCTGGAGCACTCGCTCAGCAGGATCAGAGGTGCTGACAGGGGGATCGCGCATCATAATCTCTACTGCCAGGAGCAATGTTCGCACATTGCCGTCGCTCTCAGCGTCGCCCCGACCCCCAGCGCGGCCCAGATCCCACGCAGAACCCCGAAGACCAGCACGGTTCCGCTCACCATCGCGGCTTCGAACTCCAGCGCGGCCACGAGCACAGGAGCCACCGCTAACTGCGCGAGCCAGAGAACTGTCGCCCACCTCGCCCTCCACCAAGACATCGAGATGGTCGAGGCCGTGGTCGCCCTCTGGGTCGGCCTCCTGCGTCAGATCGAAGATTTCGGGGGCCGTAATACCGGCGGCCCTCGCGTGCCACGACGAAGAAGCCAGTGGGGTCGCCGTCGCAAAGTGCAGGAAAAGAGCCGCCAGCCTCGCGCGCCCCTCGCGCGCGGCCGCCTCCGAGACGCCCCGGAGATGCGAGCGGTTGCAGTAAGTGTCCAGCGGGCACTTGGGGAAGCGACGGTGCGTTTTGACAATGGATGTTCTCGGGCCCACGTCGAGCACCTGCCGGCAGCAAAAGTTCAGGACTTCCGTCGGGGTCGTTCGGCATTGCGGCCAGCGCCAAGCTGAGAAGCACCAGGGGCAAAACGTTCAGAGTCTCGTTGAAAGGCGGGCCAGGGCCAGGGGGCCACCCAGGGCGCGATGCAGTGGTCCAGAGCATCCCACGTTTCGGACTTCGCACTAAGGAGTCCCAGGGCAACTTCCAGTCGGCTGAGCTGGCCCTCCAGGTTGTCGAACTGGTCGCCCGCCGCCCGGGTGTCCTCGCCAAGCGGGGTCGCGGGGGTCGCCTCCTCTCCAAGCCCCCTACGCGCGGGGCGGAAAAGACGCAGCCCTAACTCTTCGCCGGCTGCATCGTCGCAACCTTCATCATTCGCCGACAGGCGCCCGTCGCGGTCTTCTCGGCGCCGACGCGGCAGCTTCACGAGTGGCAGCGCAGGGCGCATCTTTGCCTCCCGCGGGTCGCTCTGGCACCCGACAGGTGGAGCTGCGCGAGACGACGGCGAGCCACGGGTGCGTTTGGCACGGTCAGCACGCGCGCGCTCGCGCATACAACTCCCCAGAGAGTCCGCCACGGCGCAGGGCGCGATAGGAGACCGCTTTGCCAGAAGCCGCCGGACAGGCGCCCGCTCGGAGGCCATCCGCATCCAGGTGTCGAAGAAGAGCCTTGCCACGCGCCATCTTTGCGATGTCGTCGCGGTCGATGGTGTCGACATCCACGAAAGAAAGATTGAGCGCGCTGTGCGATGTGGCGCAGTAGAGGCCCCGCTCGCGGCGGCGGGCTTGGGCGCCAGACAAGGGCGACCCACCGGAGAGAGCAGCCACCCAGGAACGGCAACGCGCTCCCCGACTGCAGTTCCATTTCGAAGGTGAAGGCAGGCGAAGAACAACGCTGAGATCAGCAGCGTCGAAGCGGCGCCATGCCGAGCTTTCCCGCGCAGAGGCGGGTGACCGAGCACATGAAGGGGCCCGCCCCCGCGGCGGCGCGGCGCGGCCCTGGAGCTCTCGGGCCAGAATGGCGACGGACGGAAGAGGGGGGGAGGAGGAGGAGGAGGAGGAGGAGGAGGAGGAGAAGGAGGAGGAGAAGGAGGACGAGGAGGAGCAAACGAAACCTGGCGGGAAGGTTCGCCAGCTCACGTCCAGCTCGGCCGCGCGGCGCCCGAGCGACTCAAGGCGCGCGGGGCGGAGCAGCAGCCGTCCTAATACTTGCTGTCCTCGGCTTCGCCGGTCACAAAGAGCAAGAGGTCCGCCCCGAAGTCCGACTGAACCCCGTTCGGCAGGGAGTATCCGACATCGGAGCAATCAAAACAGATGGCATCGGCGACGAGGTCCTCCAGCGACGCGCAGAAGGACGAGTCCTGGATACCGAATATGTCCATTGCGTCGTCGTGCGGGCGCCTCTTCAGGTCGTTGTGGAGCTCCTGGGCGCTGACCGTCTGCGGATCGATGGAGTTGGGCACGCGTGTGAGCGCATTATCGTCGTGCACAGGCATAGCGAGGACATTGCTCATATGCTTGTGGGAGCTGAAGAAGAAGATGGTGAATGGAGAATCCGAGCTCTGGAAGGGCCCCATGGCATACAACGTTATCCACCACCACCTCCACGATCAGCAGCAGCAGTAAGAAAAGCCTGCCGGTGGGGTGATGGATGAGCTTATCGGAGCTGGCGTCGGGCACGGAGGTCATGTTGGAGTCGTTCTGCTTGTCGCCCGTCGATTGTACGAAGATGTCGCCGTACTCGATGTGATGTGTTCGATTCACCTGGTCCGTGGCCTCGATGCTCTGGGTCTTCAGCGTGTCTAGCTCCAGCTGGTTCGCGAGGCTGTTGAACTGACTCGCGGGCGCGTCCTGCAAATGGTTCGCGAGGCTGTTGGACTGGCTCGCAGACGCGTCGATGGTCTTGGCTATGCACTCCATGTGGGCCACTTGCTGGTCGGCACATTCCTCATGGAGGTCAGCGAGCTCACGTCGAGCTTCATGCGCCCGCTGTTCGCTGGAGGCGAGCGCGGAGTGCACATCCACCAGGGCCGTCTTCGTTGCAGCCATGTCGATTGGCAGCGTGGGTCCAGCAGTAGCGTCAGCAGGAGTGGCGGCGCGCACTATTGCGAGTTTCCCGACCTCGTGCTTCGCGAGGTCGGCCTTCTTGTGGATGATCGTCGCGGAGTTGCGCGCTTCCAGGTCGGCGTTCGGCATCGCGGCGAGCGTCGCCAGCCTCGCCGAATGGTGGCGCGACCCAATGTCGATGTCGTGCTGGGCGTGCACCTCCAAGGACTTGAGAATGACCTTGGCGCCGTCGACAAGCTAGAGCGGCACTGAGATCCAGCGGCGCGTCGGCTCTGGCCGTGGGATCAAATAGCCGCGCTCGATCGCGCGGGTCCGCCGGGCGGCGCGCGCCATGGCGGAATGCGTGTGGGGCATAGATATATTGGGAAAGGGTAGGACGCTACGCGGGGCGGCGCTCGCAGCACATTCACCGAACCACCGGTGGACTTGAGCCAACATGGCAATGGAGGAGGAGGAGGAAGAGGAGGAGGAGGACGAGGAGGAGGAGGAGGAGGAGGAGGAGGAGGAGGGGGAAAGGAGGGGGAGGAGGGCGAAGACTGGAAGACTCTATGCTTACTTTCGCAGTGGAAGGGGAAGTTCACCACACGGCTGGGCATCACAAGAGCAGCCACTAGACTGAGGACCTCGAGACCCTGACGCGCAGCGCCTGGCGCACAGCCAACCTCTGCCGACGGCCCAAAGAGATACCGATCCCTGGGACGGCTCGAGGAGGGGGAGCACAGGATCTGGAGGGCTGTCTTGGATCTGGGAGAGATGCCTGGGATATTCTGGAGCTTGCCCCTGCTCCCCTCCATACCCTTTGCACTCCTCCGCCTCCTGCTCGTCCGCCTCCCTCCTTCGCCCTCCTCCTCATCTTCCACCTCCTCCTCCTGCTCCGACTTCGGACGCTTCTTCCTCATCCTCTTCCTCCTGCTTCTCTTGCTGCCGCTCCTCCTCGACGGCACTCAGGGCACAGAAATAGGAGTCGCACGTCGTCATGCCCCCAGCATGCGGGCATCCCCCAATCCTCGACCTAGATCAGAGGAACGGCCAGAAAACCAGTGCCCCTCATGAACCCACAGTGGTTCCAATTTCAACGCTTTGAGCGGCGCCACGGAGCGGCCACGCAACGGCAGCCGCGGTGGCTCCAAGCCGAGAGAGGAGAGAGGTGGCCAATCCACGCCTCACTCGGTCGTGTGAGCGAGGAAGGGCGGCTGGGAAGCTGGATTAGAAAGAAAAAAAACGCTAGAAACATAAACTGTTGCTCCGCGCGGATTTCTTGGATCCGCGCTGGGGCCCCCCCGCGGCGCCTTTGGCGCCCAGAGAGCCGAGGGGGAACCCTCCGAAAACCTCAGGGGGATGTGCTCAGGGGAAACCCTCCGAAAACCTCGCCATCTCCATTCCACCACCGCCTCATCCTCGCCTCCTGTCCTTCCCCATCCTCCCACCCCAAGGCCCTGCCGTCATCTTTTTAGCAGAAAGTGGACTTGCGGAGGATCCAGCCCCTCCCCTGGGACAGGTTTTCAATCCCGAGTCGTGTCTTGACGGTCCTAGTGCCACGCAAGAGCCTCGAGGAGGCTGAACATTGTTCCACAAACCTCCTGCGCCACGCGAAAGGATCTGGGTACTGGAATCCCAAATCAGCCCCAGGCCCTGTTCTTGGACCCGCTCTCGGAAGAATCTCGAAGAGAATCCGGCCGTGGCGACGAGAAGCCTGCCAGGAGGGCCAGAAAGAGCGAACAAAAGTGCCAAGCTCCTCGAACCTCGATCCTGGAACCCTCCCCCTGGCCTCCTATCCTCCCCCTCCGCCCCGTCTTCCCCATCTCACTCCTCCTCCTCCTCCTCTTCCTCCTACTCCTCCTCCTCCACCATTTACGTTCGGTAGACTTAGGTCGACTGGGATCGTAGTGTCAGGATGGCCAACGAGCGGCAACGTGCAAAGACAAACCGGCGGCTTAGAAGCTGCGGTCAACACATACAACCTACGTGAGCGCAGCTAGAAAATAAGGCAACCAGAAAAGCAAAGGTGAAGAGAACAAATGTCTTTTGCCTCCTCCTCCTCCTCCTACTCCTCCTCCTCTTACTGGTCGGCATCCTCGAGTTTGCTTGGGCAAGCAAACTGCTCGAGTCTCAAGCGGAGTGCCCTCTAGCTGGTCTAGGGCTCCCCATTCCAACTCCACCCAGTGAACAGTCCGAGTTGCTCAATAAGCGTGGGGGAGGGGGGGAGATCGAGGGGGGGGGGTACAATCGGCTTGTCCAGCGCTGGGCGTGGGAAGGTTGGGACCGCGTGAGGGGTGGGTCTGGCACGCGCGCGCTGGGGGGCTGGAGCGGGCCATCGGGCGGAGTGGCATGGGGAGGGTGCTCATGGAATCATATGGAATACACGCATGCCCCTCCTCCTCCTCCTCCTCCTCCTCCTCCTCCTCCTCCCAAGGGAGGGGTCGCGCAAGGGGAAGCAATCTAACCCCAGCCTCATTCTCCCCCCCCCCTCCTCCCCGAGGTTCGGCCTCTTCACAATCAGAACGACACTTTACAACTGGGACGGGGCACCTCATAACCAGCAAGGGATCAACTCATATAACTTCCCTTTGGGAGCGACCGCTTCACAACCAGCAAAACCCTCGTTGCGAACATAACGACCACTATACAACCCAGGCGATGCTCTGTACAACCAAAACGGCAAGTTTACAATCAGGAGCGTCTGAACGCTCTGCAGAGGTTATGATGTGCCTGAACGCCTATGCGCTCTGCAGAGGCTTCTGAGGTTTCTGAGCGCCTGTGCGCTCTTCAGAGGCACCTGGGGTTTCTGAATGATCTGCAGAGGCTCCTGATGCTTCTGATCGCCTGAGCGCTCTTTCCGAAGCTTCTGAGACTTCTGAGCGTTTTGCAGAAGCTTCTAAGCTTGTGAGCGCCTGCTGTGCAGCGGCTTCTAAGCTTGTGAGCGCGTGAGCGCTCTGCAGAGGCTCCTGAAGCTTTTGAGCGCTTCAGCGCTCTGCAGAGGCTTCTAAGCTTGTGAGCGCTCTTCAGAAGCGTCTGAGGCTTCTGAGTGCCGTCCCTCCGCCTCTCCTTCAGAGCAACGAGCGCGATTGGATTCCAAAGGGTTTGTCTGATGCCAATCGGATCACAGTCGGAAATGTACCAATCGGAATCCGAAAGGACTCCTGGCGGATGTGTGCGGAATCCGCTACTTGACAGATTCTGGCTTCAAACGAGGCACGTTACAACTAACACGCTTCAGATAGCGAAGTGTTTCCCTTACTTGGCCCCGCAGGGATGTCAGCCATTTAAATGCGTTTGTACCTAGTGCGCTTGTACTTGCCGGTTTATAGCATGCCGTTCTGGAAACGTCGATGCTGGTTGAAAACTGCCCCATCTCGGTTGTAAAATACAGTTCTGGTTGTAAAATGACCCGCACGCCCCCCGCCACAGATACACAATACGAATCTTACTCTCGTCTCTCCCCTGACTCTGTCAGGAGAGTATCCCGTCCTCGCCGCGTATTGTTTTTTACACACGATGTCATTATTTGGTTTCGCCCATGTGTTTGTTTTTCAACCTGGTCGTTTCTGGTTCTTCCAAAATGGTACTCCCGCTGCAGCGCCGCCCTCATTTCCATGCTTCGGTCATTCAAAATCGTGCTCCCGCTGCAGCGCTGGCCTCGTTCGGGCGCCTCTAGAAGGCACTTGGCATTCGAAAACACCCACATCGGGCAGGCACGGTTGCGGAGGGCATGGAGCCAGCATTCCGAACAGGTCCTGTCCTCTCGTCGACGGACCACTTACCCTCCAAGTCATCCGGTGCCGTGCCACGGCATGCAATGCGATGCTGTGTTGTGCACCGCTGTGCAATACTATGCTTTGCGTTGCTACGAATTGTGATGCAATACTTCACTGCGCAACGCCACGCCATGCTATGACATGCCATGCTCTGCCGTGCTCTTCTACGCCATGCATTTCCATCCATCGCGTACCCTTTTGGGATCCTTGCCCTGCTCGATATCCGATTTTGCGAATGGATCGGAGATCTACGCCATGGTACGGGATGGGAGGGAGGAATAAGACGTCAGATGTGACGCTAGCGCACCCAACTTGCCCCCCCCCTCCCCCTATCCCTCCCCCTCCTCGTCCCCCCTCCTCCTCCTCCTCCTCCTCCTCCTCCTCCTCCTCATCGCCCTCCTCCTCTTTTTGGGGGGCAAAATGGGACCGATACCGCTACTCCCCGGACCTCTCCCGGGGTGCGTTCTGACCAGAGTTAAAAGTGGAACCCAACCGTAACGACGAAGACACTCCTGGACGAGCAGCGGTATCGGAATCTTCTCCTCCATAATCTTCCAACTTTTCCTCCTCCTCCTCCTCCTCCTCCTCCTCCTCCCTCCTCCCTCCTCCCTCCCTCCTCCTCCCTCCTCCCTCCTCGTTCTCCCTCCTTCTCCTACCTCCTCCTCCTGCTCGTCCTCTCCCTCCTCCGCCTCTTCCTCCTCCTCCCTCCTCCTCCTCCTCCTCCTCCTCCTCCTCCTCCTGGTCCTCCTCCTCCATCCTTCTTCCTTATACACAACTCCTCCCTGTCGCACCCCGAGGCCCGTCGAAAGGGCGGGCCGGGCCTTTCGCCTGAGACTTCCTCACTACTTACGATCCTGAAACCTAAGACTTGCATTAATTTCACGAATGGAGGGCGGGTGGTTTTCAAGATGTGACTCTCGCCGCCGCCACTAGTCGTCTCACAAAAATTGAAGGATTTCAGGGGTGGAGGGCGGGCCGTTTTCAAACTGCGGATCTCGCCTTAGCGCCGCGCGCGGCGTTGAAGTTCCAAGACTGGTGTTCCGGCACAGTTCAGGATCTTCAAACGATTGTCCTCCAACGGGGCCCTTCCCTCAATGAACATGAGCACTTGCAGGTGCCTGTAAAGAGCGAACTTGGAGGGGGGCGTTATTACAATATCGTTGATGAGTCGTGTGCTTACACTGGTTTTCCTTACGTTGTCCAGATTCTCAACATCGATGCTCGCAGCGTTCGTGTACCCTGGTGCAAACAACCACTTAGCGCAAAGCTGGACAACTCAAGACGAATTAGGCGGCAGGCCCGTGCGGTAAGGGAGATACAGAAAGTATGGGAACAAAAAGCTGAGTGCCCAGAAGGGCGCAGAGTGACGGTGCCTGCCGCCGATGTGGAAGGAGGAGGGAACCTCTTCTTCCTCCTCCTCCTCCTCCTCCTCCACCTCTTCCACCTCCTCCTCCACCTCCTCCTCCTCCTCCTCCTCCTCCTCGTCCTCCTCCTCCTCGTCCTCCTCCTCCTCCACCTCCTCCTCCTTCTCCCACTCCCTCCCCCCACACCTCCTCCTCCTCCTCCTCCTCCTCCTCCTCCCTCCTCCTCCTCCTCCTCCTCCTCCTCCTCGTCCTCGTCCTCGTCCTCCTCCTCCTCCTGCTCGTCCTCCTCCTCCTCCTCCTCCTCCTCTCCTCCTCCTCCTCCCCCTCCTCCTAGTCCTCCTCCACCCCTCCCCCTCCCGAGGGCGGGCGGCGCGGCGCGCGCGCTTGCGCGCCCTGAGGGCGCCCTGCTGCAGCCGCAGCGCCCGCCGCGTCGCGCCCCAGGCGCCGCCCGCGGCACTCTGCAGGCCGAGCGCCTGGCGCCCGCCCCCCCCAGGCCAGGGCCCCGCGTGAAATGACGCTGGATTCGCGCTCCCAGTGCCAAGATGCATCTTACATTGGGCCCGGCCCCTGATACATTACGCAAGTACGCCAAATGTATGCCGACGGTGATCAGAAAGTACGCCGGACACACTCTTTGAAGGTGCGCCGAGGGTGCGCTGACGGTGCGCGGTTTCTGTACTGGTTTTACAAAGAAGCATTATGGAAGGTACGCCGAAGGTCCTTATCCGATGCACGTATAATTTCACGGGCATCGGACAAGGAAAAGCCTCCTCTCGGGTGTTGCTAGGAGCGCCCCTGGCCCAAGGTGCCCCCAGGAATTCCCAGGAGGCCCCCACGGCCTCCAGAGAGCCCCTCGCTAGGCCCAGAGGGCCCCAGGGGCTCTCCAAAATGGAGCGACAAGCTGGGGGCACCTTGGGCCAGGGGCACCTTCAGCAACCCCCGATCCTTGGGATCGCTACCCTGTTTGTTCGAATCGGCACTCGCCCCCCGCGCTTCGTGGGTCGGGTACGATGGGTGCAGACACGTCCAGTCAGGCCTGCCTGGCCTGGCTGGGCGAAGACAAGAAGATACCTGCAGCATGCGTCCCTGCATCATCTCCAACTCTCCCAGACACCCCAGAGGATTTATTAACCGAGCATGGCTGCGATCCAGACCCAGCTGTCAAACAGTTTTGTCTAACAGACCTGGCGTTCCATGTGGCAAACAAAAAAAAAGCCTCACCTTTTCCCTGCGTTGCAACCCGTTGAAAGCTCAGGATACAGCGGGCAGGGACAACACCGGTTCCAGAGCGCCATGGAACGCTTCGAAGGCGTTATGGGACGCTCTGGGACGGTCTGTCTTTGTCCTAGGTCCCCGCCGTAGGACACCGCGCCGCCCCGAAGGCCGACAACTGCCAGCAGGCGGGAGCCGTCGGGGTCGGCGTGGTGCACTACGAAGCGCCGACGGATCTGCATTCCCTGGGGAACTTTGGTGGACGACGCGTGGGCGTGGGATGTCCCGTCCCCACACCCTGCGCGAGCGGGGAGCGCCCCCTGCGGAAGCAAAATCAGTGGGCGTCGAATCGGGAACTCGAGATGAATTGGAATGTGCGTCGGATCGGGCAGCACCGACACGGGGTCGGACTCGGATCGGATCGGCCGCACCAGGATGCACGGCAACGCCATGCAAACATTCGCCAGAACATCAGAATCGAATCGGATCGGGCCAGCCGGAATCGACATCGAGCCGGATTGATCGGATCGAAATCTAGAGGCCTCCCAGATGGGGTCGGAGTAGATGGGGTCGGAGGATCGCGCCGCATCGCCGATACATCGGCGATGCATTGGCGACGCGAGCGTGGAGAATGTCGGGCTCCGCATCGAGCCGCATCGCCGATGCATCGTCGACGCGGCGCGATCCTCCGACCCCATCTACTCCAACCCCATCTACAGTCGGCAGTCGGCCCGTATCATAAAGATGCGCGATGAGAATGCCAGGGCCTTGGACGCCCATTTCGAAGCTTTCGAGCGGGGCGCGGCGAACGAAAGTGGCCAAGGATGGACCGAGGAGGCAGGGATGCAAGGCTACCCTTGGGAATGCTGCCCATCCTTGCTATGCGGGTCGACTCTAGGAGGCCCAAGGCTGATCGGATCATCGAGATCGACCCTGGGAGAACGGCGGTGGGCCCACGTACCTCTCGGCCCACGGCCCGCTCCCCCGGGCAGCCGCCCTCGACGGTGCTCGAGGCGGTGTTGGCGGGATGTTTTTTTGTTGTTGCTGTTTTTCCCCAACCCTCCTGTGTTGGGCACTCGTTTTGAATAGAACGCTGTCTGACCCACCTCCTCCTTCTCCTCCTCCCCATTCCGCCCCCTCCTCCTCCTCCTCCTCCTCCTCCTCCTCCTCCTTCTCCTCCTCCTCCTAGTGTTATTCCTCCTCCTCCTCCTGGCCTCGTGACCTCGCCATCCTGCGATGTGCGAAACTGTCGCCACTTTCGTGGGCTCCTGGGAAGCCGTCCCACGCAGATCACCACGAGACCGCGTTTCCCGTGGGGGGCTTCGGTCTGCGAAAGTGACGCCACTTCCGAGGGCTTCAGGAGGGCCAGCGGAAGTACGTCCCACGCAGATCACCACGAGACCTCGCCGTCCCCTGGGGGGCTTCGATCTGCGAAACCGTGGCCACTTTCGTTGGCTTCAGGGAGGGCCAGCAGAGGTGCGTCCCACGCAGATCACCACGAGACCTCGCCGTCTCCTGGGGTGCTGCGATCTGCGAAACCGTGGCCACTTTCGTGGGCTCCTGCGAGTCCCAGCGGAGGTACGTCCCACACAAATCACCACGAGACCTCGCCGTCCCTGGGGTGCTGCGATCTGCGGAACCGTGGCCACTTTCGTTGGCTCCTGGGAGGGCCAGCGGAGGTGCGTCCCACGCAGATCACCACGAGACCTCGCCGTCCCTTGGAGGGCTGTGATCTACGTGCGAAGCCGTCGCCACTTTCGAAGGCTTCTGGGAGGGCCAGCGGAGATACGTCCCGCGCAAATCACCACGAGACCTCGCCGTCCCCTGTGGGGCTGCGATCTGCGAAACTGTCGCCAGTGTTCTGGGCCTCTGGGAGGGCCAACTGAGGCACGTCCCACGCAGATCACCACGAGACCTCGCCATCTCCTGGGGGGCTGCGATCTGCGAAACTGTCGCCACTTCCGTGGGCTCCTCTGAGGCCCAGCGGAGTTCCGTCCCACGCAGATCACCACGAGACCTCGTCGCCCACATGGGGGCTGCCATGTGCGAAACTGTCGCCACTTTCGTGGGCTCCTGGGAAGCCCAGCGGGGGTACGTCCCACGCAGATCACCACGAGACCTCGTCGCCCCCTGGGGTCTTCGGTCAGCGAAACTGTCGCCACTTCCGAAGGCTTCAGGGAGGGCCAGCGGAGGTACGTCCCACGCAGATCACCACGAGACCGCGTTTCCCGTGGGGGGCTTCGGTCTGCGAAAATGTCGCCACTTTCGTGGGCTCCTGGGGGGCCCAGCGGAGGTACGTCCTACGCAGATCACCACGAAACCTCGTCGCCCCCTGGGGTCTCCGGTCAGCGAAACTGTCGCCACTTCCGAAGGCTTCAGGGAGGCCCAGCGGAGTTCCGTCCCACGCAGATCACCACGAGACCTCGTCGCCCACATGGGGGCTACGATCTGCGAAACTGTCGCCACTTTCGTGGGCTCCCCTGAGGCCCAGCGGAGGTACGTCCCACGCAGATCACCACGAGACCTCGTCGCCCCCTGGGGTCTTCGGTCAGCGAAACTGTCGCCACTTCCGAAGGCTTCAGGGAGGGCCAGCGGAGGTACGTCCTACGCAGATCACCACGAGACCTCGCCGTCCCCTGGGGTGCTGCGATCTGCGAAACCGTGACCCCTTTCGTGGGCTCCTGCGAGTCCCAGCGGAGGTACGTCCCACGCAATCACCACGAGACCTCGCCGCCCCCTGGGGGGCTGCGATCTGCGAACACGGTTGCCACTTACGTTGGCTCCTGGGAGGCCCAGCGGAGGTACGTCCCACGCAGATCACCACGAGACCTCGCCGTCCCCTGGGGTGCTGCGATCTGCGAAACCGTGGCCACTTTCGTGGGCTCCTGGGAGGTCCAGCGGAGGTACGTCCCACGGGGACCACCATAAGTCCTCGCTACGTTGTTTGATCGCAGATCGCAACGGGATTGGGCGCCACGGAGCGCATGGCGCTCTCATGGGCCCATGCCGCATCGACTCTTCAGCTGCCTCTTGTTCGTAGTGCACTCGGGCACTTGCAGCGCTTAGCGCAGGGCGCTGTTCTGTCATAGCGCGCATGGCGCCGTTCTGCAATGAGAACCTAGCGCGATGCGCTGTTACTCCCACGAAGCATGTATCCAGTTCCCCCTAATCAATATGTTCCCACGCCCCCTCGTGGTCGCCTTCCTGTCAACGATCTGACTCTTAAGAGTGACGCCGCGAATGTGAAACATTTGGCTCTTGCCCAGGTTCTGTGGCGAAGCGTTCAATAGCACGCCGGATCCTTCAGTGCCTGTCTGTTTATGTATTGAGCGGTCCGGTGTATAGCCGCCTCATGTGTACAAAGGGTTGGGTACGTCCCCGGGTAATTAGTTGTTTGGAGGCTGTCGGGAGGTCTCAGGAGGTTTTCGGGGGCTTTCGGGGCCCAAGATTCGAGGAAGAAGAAACGGCAGAAACATAAACTGTTGGCGCTCCGCGCGGATTTCTTAGATGCACGTTGGGCCCCCCTCCCTGGCGCCAGGGGGTCCCAGGCGCAGATCCATGAAATCCGCACGGACCGTCGAAAGTTTATGTTTATGCCGTTCTTCCTTCTTCGAGCACGGTGCCCGACCGAAGGTTATCTGGAAGCCGTGCCCGCCGCCTTCCGCCGACCTTCCACTGGCGGAGCCGCCGCCGTTTTACTTCTCCCATCCTTCCGCAGGCTTCCGACGGTAGGCGAGACGCGCCGAGGGCTAAGCCCTTTCTGGAACGCGCTGCATGTGTACTTTGTCAGTCCATCGTCGCCGTGGATCGCGAGGGCGTCGCTTTGCAGCTTTCTCGGTGAGTTCCGCTCCCCCGGATGGGGGGGTGTCCCGCCAAGGAACCTGCCAGGGGGACCCACGGGGGACCTGCGTGGGGAGGGGGTGGAGCTGAGACTGGGGCGGGGAGCCGCCAGTGGTAATGGTCATGTCTGCGCTTCACGCTGCCGACAAGATGTGGTGTAT
The DNA here is from genome assembly GCA_963575745.1 of Prorocentrum cordatum. Classification (NCBI taxonomy): domain Eukaryota; class Dinophyceae; order Prorocentrales; family Prorocentraceae; genus Prorocentrum; species Prorocentrum cordatum. The sequence goes on from CAUYUJ010005892.1 coordinate 54,021, forward strand.
ACGCCTCATTCGCTCGCATCACTGCGAAGCGACCACAACGGGCGGCAGAACCGTGCTGCAGCGAGGGCGGGCACAAGAGGGTGCTGCTGCGTGTGGCGCTGCTGCTCCATCCTTCTCACCCTCTTCGTCTGCTTCTCCGCGCTTCTCAGCATGTCTGCAACTTGACACTGCGCCAGCGCTTCCCGCCCATCCCCAGGGCCACAGGTCGGCTGCTGAAGCAGGCGAACCCGACTGGCACCGGGACGGTCTTGAGAGCGGCATTTCTTTGTCTGGACGGCGCGGAAGTCTTCGGGGGAGCGGTCGGAGGCTAAACTTGCTGCGGGCCAAGGGCGGTAGCATCAAGGCCTGCCGTGGGAGCACCCTGTGATATGAGATGCTGCCAGTTGCCAGCGCAGGAATTGTCAGATACTGGCGCGATAATCTAAGTGACTGCGCAGAGTGCGCGGGAAAAGGGATGATGGGATAATTATTTTGAAGAATTATCGAGTCCGATTGTCCAGCAGGGACATAATTGACCATCGAGACCATGCAATGTCAGTCCTCATTGCGTATCGTTGTGCATTCCCCTGGAAAGCCACAAAACGTATCTGCCATACTCTGTTGCACTTCTCCTCGTACTGGGAGCCGGCGGTAAACCGTCAACCTTGGTTACCGCCGGGAACTCGTAGAGCTTCCTCGTGCAACGCGGGCGCGGCAATCTCGCATTGCGCGCGCGAGGGCGCGATCTCATGGAAGAGGACGCGAAGGAGAAGAAGCAGTGAGAAAGACGCATCTCTGGAAAAAATAATAAACATACCAAGACCAGTTGAGGCGTCTGGACACTTTGAACTAGCGCGTCTGTTGATGTCCTTCCGATTGCTGCGCCGAACAGCGTAAAGAAAACCCTCACCATCTCCAAAGGATTAGCAGAGTATGAATACGTTTTCGGCCCCAGCGCTGATAGCAGACCGAGTTCAGGCGACTGAATACTTTAAACTAGCGCGCCTGAGTATTGCTGTGCCGAACAGCTCTGTAGCTCATCCGCTGCTCGATCTAAGAGGAGCAAATCAATACCATCTCTCAAGAATAAGCGGAATACGAATAGGTTTTCGGCTCTAACGCTGATAGCAGACCGGATTCAGACGTCTAGATACGTTAAACTAGCGCGCCTGACGATTTCCTTCTGATTGCTCTGCCTAACAGCTCTGTAGCTCGTCTGCAGCTCGAGTTTAGTCAAGGAAGCCATCGCCATCTCCAAAAAAATGACAGAATACAAATAGTGCTTCGGCCCCAGTTCTGATAGCAGACCGAGGTCAATCATCTAGATACTTTCAGCTAGCGCGCCGATGATTTCCTCCCCATTGCTGTGCCCAACAGCTCTGTAGCTCATTTGCAGCTCGAGTTAAATCAAGGAAACCATCACCAATTCCAAAACATTAGCAAAGTACGAATAGTGTTTCAAGTCCAGCGGTGATAGCGTACCGAATTCAGGCGTCTAGATACTTCAGACTATCGCGCCTGATGATTTCCTTCCGATTGCTGTGCCAAAGAGCTCTGTGGCTCATCTGCAGCTCGAGTTCAGTCAAGAAACGCATGATCATCTCCAAAAAAAATAGTAGAGTGCGAATAGTTTCGCGGACCTAGCTCGAGTAGCATACCGAGTTCAGACGTATAGATACTTCAGTCGAACGCGTCTGACGATTCTAGATCGATTACGTGTGCCTACCAGCTCTGTAGCTGTCTTACAGCTCGAGTTAACTTAAAAAAAAAAACGACAGCACCTGTCAAGATGATCGAAACAGCCGATCCCGCCTGAGTGCTTTTTGGCAGTAGTAGGTACCCGATCGAACTGAGATTAAGACGGCGAGCGGGAATCATATCGAATATGCGGAGAAAGAATACTAGAGCTTTAACGAATGGTTGAATTTCGAGGAATTCAATTTAAACAAATCAAAACTTCCCAAAACTTCCGTCGAGATTTTTTTGGCCAACTAGCCCCCCAGCGCGCCGGAATTACTCTTCTAGCTTCGCCGCTAACGCTCTTCGGGAAGCTCTACGAGTCATTCTCCCAGCCTTTGCTCACCAGGGTTGGTGCCAGCGCACTGGGTGACTACCAGGATTTGGTAATTTGGCTTCGCGTCGGCTAGCCCCTGCTTCGGACCTCCTGGAAGCCCCAGGAGAAATAGGCCGTCCGCCCGCCATGCGCCTGCTCCTCGTCTTCCTTCCGTTGCAAGTCCCAGACGTCCGACGTCGTGGCTTCTTCGCAGCGTGGCCCCACCAAAAGTCTGAACTCCTTCCCGGGGACCGGTTCTTCATCCTGAACCGTTTCTGGCGGTCCCGGGGCCTGGTGAGGGCCCCCAGAGGCCGAAAATGGCACTTAAAACTGGTCGCCGTGTTTTTTCCACGACGCGGCAACGAGAAAGCGAGTTTCCTCGCGGTGCAGTGCCGCGGCCACCAGCAGGTACTTGCCTGGCTGCAGACGGCAGTCTGTGGAGACCAACGGGTCCCCGCGCAGGTGGGACGCCGCCACGGCCTCGACCTCTCCGTCGGGGAGCAGCCTGAGGACGGCAAAGCCTGGGCGGGCCGCCAGGATTCCGAGCCTCGGCCCTCCCCTCCAGACGTGCTCGCGTCGTGAACAGAATCACGACGGAGAGGCTTTTGGGTGTTTTCGGCCTCTGGGGGCCCTCGCTTGGCTCCAGGACCGTGAAAAAACTTGCTCGGGATGAAAAACGGGCCCTGGGGAATTCTGCGATCCGAGGTCACGAGAGACGTTCGACATTGTAAGAAATCACGACCCCCAGACCCCATCCTTCGGATCTATTACTCGAGCCCGATCGATCTGCGAGGGTCCCAGGTGGCGAAAGCGTCCGGCGCGAAACAATTGCGATGCCAAAATCAAGGAAAGGGTCGATCCCTCGGGGTCGGTGCCCGTTGATAGGAGGAGAGGGGAGGAAGAGAGGCGTACCGAATCTCTCTTTTCTACTGCGGTGGTGTTGCCGCTGCAATGGCGCAGCGGTCAGGTTTCTACCCTCCCGCGTGCCACCGCAGCCCGGGCGTGCTCGCCCCCCCTCTCCCCCGCCCGCGCTCGGGCGAGGTGGCCGACGGACCTGTGCTCAGCACCCGGCTATGCCAGGATGCACGCGGCATCTAGGACTTGAGGGTTTAAAAACTATGCGGGACGTGCCATCGCAAGCTCGCGGCAGCTAGGGACCGCAGGTGGCCCGGCCACCGCTCATGATCTGGATGTAGGTGCGCGCGCCCTCCAGGACTGAGCAAGTCCGAGAGGTCGATGTGCACGCGCTGGTCCTTCGGGAAGAAGTGTTGGATCCAGCCGAAATTGCGGCTTAGAGCGTCTGCCCACTTGTTGTCCACGCCTGGGACGTGATCGATTTCAAGCTTAACCCTGGCCCTGGCTATCGAGGACCATCTCGTGGCCAGTTGGACAAAATGCCGCAAAGGATGTGATGCTGTGAATCCCTTCATAATGGCGGCACCGCTGGTGGTATTGTCAGCTCCCTGTCGGAGGAGAATGCGGCCCGCCGCTGGCACGGGGGAGCGCAGCCGGCATACCAGCAGAGCTATCTGCGCCAGGAGCTCGAAGCACGAGATGAGCGGCTGCGCCTTTGGGCCCAACTGCCAATCCTGTGGGAGATCTGAAATGCCCTGAAGAGCGAACCACCAGCAGGAATCGGGGGACGGGTTTGAAGCCTCGGCGGAGCACCAGCCCCCAATGCCCCAGGCAGAGCCGTTGGCGAAAGCGTCCGCCGCCGCGCAGCCCGGGAGAGACAGCGGAGGGCGGAACGATGCCTGTATCGGAATGCCCCGCAGCGTGCGCGCCCAGGCCATCAGGGTACGATCGAAGCCCTCGGGGGCCGCGATGATGCGGCTTCGCGGATTCAGGACTCTGGCCCAAATCCTGCCCCGGACGTTCGGTTGGACCTCCGCGGCCTGCTGCGGCGAACTCACGTCCTTGCCGCCCACCGAGATGACGCGCCAGCCTTGCCTGAGTCCGCTGTGCGCCGCATGCGCCCGCATGACGAAGGCACCATCTGCGAGCTGCATGGCCTCCGCGAGCTGCAGCCGGGACAATGAAATGAGCGATGCGGTTGGGCGGGCCAGGACCCTGTAGAACTCCGAAAGCCATGGCCGGAGCGCTGGCAAGGCCGCCGTGAACCAGAGGAGCAAGCCCACTAGGCCTTCCACCTCTTTGCGGGGGAGACGCGCGCCCATGCCGATGACCTTGGCAATGAGGTCGAGTGTTTTCGCCCGCTTCTCCTCCGGAACTTGGCAGAAGCAGGCGTAGAAATTCACCTCAACGCCAATCCAGCGGACCTGCCTTCCGAATGACACCTTGTGCCAACTTATGGGGCAACCGAGGACGTGTAAGAAACAACATATGCTGACGGCAAGCAGAATCGCCGATTGCTCCTCCAGCCGGAACAAGAAGTCATCCACGTGAAGCCAGCCCCCGTGTTGGACGAAGATGAAATGGTGGCACAGTCGTATCAAGGCTGCCCCCATCCGGCTCCACCAGGCAGCACTGAACTTGCCGCCGAAATGGCACACCACGTAGTGGTACAAGCGCTGTTGGTGCTGAAACATCACTAGACCCCGTTCTTCTTCTCGAATCCTCAGTCGCTTGTGGGCCTTGCTGACATCGACCGTGAACCCCACCCCGGGAGAGGGGTGCTGGACGACCTCTGCGGACGCGATGTCCTCCAGGCACGGGTTGAAGGCCTTCTCGTATAGCTGCACCTTGTCGTTGACGTGCGGAGCTGTGCTGTCCAGGCAGAGGCGGGGGTCACGGTTGTCCGAGCTGGCGATGCCAAGTTTGCCCACGGCGACCCCCGATGGCCACCTGGCACGGGCTTGCTCCAGCGTCCCTTGAAACTCCCGGACGAAGCCTGCGTCGATCTCTTCCTGGATGAGACGTGAGGCCGTCTCTGGGTCTTCCTCGACCGACTTCCAATTCGTGTCAAAAGATTCAAGCTGGAGGTCGTCCGCGTTCTGGTGCTGCCCGTGGCGCCACACGCCCGAGAACTCGATGGGGTAGTTGACGCCTGTGTGGAAACCCGCCGCGGCGATGTCCATGAGCTGGGTATCCGGGTCTCCAATGATGGTGAGTAGATGCCGCATCAAGGCCAAGCGGAAGGGTTGCCCTTCAATGACATGCAAGTCCGGGGTGAGGCTTTGCTCGCGGAGTCGCAAGCTCGACCCCGGCCAGGTAGACGTCACCACGCCTTACGCGAGGCTTACGCGAACCGCCAGCGGGCAGCTTGCCGGACGGCGTAACGCTCCAGACTCGGATCGGCCAGGACGGGCGCAATCAATCATACGGCCACGTCCTGAGGGATATGCCTGAAGTTTTCACCACATGCCTACCCAGAGCCACAACTCAAGCTACGAACTTCTGGGGACCCGTATTTCAAATTCGGCCGCCAGGAATGGCTACCGAAGGAATGGGCACGATGCCTTACAACAAATTGTGTCCAAACCGACGGCGGCCACTGTTGGGCAGGCGACCTGGTGTCTCAAATGGACAACGCCCGCTGCGACCCCGACACCGATGCCTGTTAAAAATGGGCAGGGACTGCGGTCGGCTCGGCATCACCCAAACATACTCATACGATGTGTGCATCTACACCCCAGGGGCGACGCGCGCGCTGATAAAACTTATAGTAGATGCTCGGCGTCGAACGCTTTCTGGCCATACCGCCTGGGTGACGATGACGATATACTGCAATATGTGTGCACTGCGTGTTCGGTTCGGACGTGCGCCTCCACGTGGGGCGCATAGTACTACGGTGAGGGCATTGAAATCACCGCCGACCTTACCAGGTAAGGAATCCTCCAGGCTCTGGAGCCTCCTGGGCACACTCCTTAACCAACGCCCCCACCGCACTGGCAATGCCCGTGGTACATCCTAACATCATTCGAGAACATTACCATTTAAGCCATCTTGGACAGCTTCCTGGAAATCTCTTAAACCAAATCTGGGCCAACTTCGGGTGCTCACGCTGGAGAGGCAAACGTGCTCAAGCTGGGCCAGCTCCCCAACAAATTGGTCAAGAAACGCTGGCCCAACTTCTCGGGAAGAACCTTCTTAATCAAATGCTCGACCGTGCGTCCGTCTGCGTCCCATCGGTCTTTGTCCCGTCCGTCCGTGCCGGGCAAGAACCGGGGCGTCGGACGCTTTCTGGCCGTACCTCCTGGCTGACGATTTGCTACAAAATATCTGCACCCTTCGTTCGGCTCGGACGTGCGAGTCCAAGTGGGGCGCACGGCACCAGTACGTCCGTCTGCGCCCCGTCGGTCTCTGTCCCATTCGCCCGCGCCGAGCAGGAGCCAAGGCGTCGGATGTCTGGGCCGCCGCAGCCCCGAAGCCGCGGCCCCCGGAGCCTTCCGCTCTCCGCGCGCCGACGCGCGGCACCGTGCCACGCCCTGCCCTCTGCGCCCTGGGCTTAGGTTGCTCCCATCGCACTCAAGGGCCACATCCCAGACATGATTTCGAGCACCCTGAAAAGTATCGAAGCAGTGTCGAAGGAGTATCGCCTCCGGGGGCTCGGCACGTGAAAACCCTCCAATGTCGGCACTTTCCTTGTACTTTCCTGGTGATCAAGGCTAGAGTAGGTTGGGGCATTCTAACCCTTGGCCCCCTGCGCTGTGCATCGTTACGTCCCCTGCGCTGTGCATCGTGTCGCGCTGCGGTGTAGCGAAGCGAAGCGAAGGTGCAAGAGTCGGGCACACAGGTGTGCTGGTGCCGTTTTGTGCAGGGCGCATGAGGCCGTAGCCTCACATCGTGTGCGAATACAAGTCGTCGATCAAATACTGCAGGAACCAGTACCAAAAAAGGCAAGAAACAAGACGCGTGTAAATTTTCAGAAACAAAAGGACGTAACAAAAGATATTCATGAGCCTGGTCAAGATCGAATCGGTGCAGTCGGTGTCGTGGCTGCTACTGTTGATGGTCGTCGGTAGTCGTTGCTGTGTGTTGATGCCACTGTTGCGTTGCTGTCGGTGTTGTTGTGTTGGTCTCGGTGCTGGTGGTCAATGGTGTAGTCGGAGCTGTTGTGTGTAGCCGGTCATGCGCATGCGACCCGAATATTACTAAACATCAATGTTTCACATGGTGAATCGTAGTGGATGTCCCGGTTCTGAAAATACAGTAGCTCAGCCTACGTGCGTTCTGCAAAGTGGCCCTCGTCGATGTTGTCACCGTCCTCAAGGCTGGCCACCAGCCGCGGCCAAAGAGAAGAACTCATGCCCTAATCCTGTCCATGCGTACTGCAAAGATGCCACCATAACACACCTGCACCATCGTGGCATTGCCATCGGAAAGTCCATCACGATTCCAAGGACTCATGCCCAAAGCATCCCACCATTCGCTCAAGGGTCTTCGCCCTGTGTCGGCTTGAAAACTGTTCAAACTCCCCCATACTGATCAAGTTTAGACTTGCCCAGCTCAGCAATCAAGTGGAAATCCGTAAATGGCGACTCTACTTTGAGAAAATACGAAAACAACCAAATCCGTGGTGTCGTACGTCGGCTAAGACTGCCGGAAAATCATGCAACATAGTATCACGTTGATGCACGCGCACCTTTTTTGTCAGAATGAAAAAAAGAGCATCATGCGACACAGGCGCCATGAAGTCCCCGTCCATTTGGCTTATGGCACAAACAACATAATGATCATTACGGCCAGCATTCAAGAGATCGATCGCTTGGATATTCTTTGCTGCAACACCGAAACCCGCGGGGAAGTCGCCGACACTTTCTCCACACTTCTGTATCATACCCACCAAGGTGCTATCCACGTCCAAATACTTGACAATTTGAAACAATTCCGGCATCACCCCCCGTTGTAATTTTGCACAATGATATCACAATCAACGCTTGGTAAGGGAGAGGCTGAGGAGGAGGCAAGACAACGCCGGCGAGACGAGTAAGGTCTGGCAAGGTCGGCTGAGGAGCGGCTTGGTAAGGACGACGCAGGCGAGACAAGTAAGCCACAGCGTCTCAGACGAGCCAGGCCGCGACACTGGCAGCGCAAACCACAACCACACAAACGGGCGGAAGCCGACAGCTGCAAGTCGCCATGGATCAGTGTGGGATAAGCGCAGCACTGCTTGATGCAACGTGAACTCGCGCACGTTCCGCTATACGTCGCGCGTTTTTTTTTTTGATTATTTTTCACCCCTGATCCCCAGAGCCACCCCTGAACGTACCTGGTGCAGCATTAGGAGCCACACTCCCTTCGCCGCTGCGCTGTGCAGCGGCACCCAAAAGGGGGCGATGACCGCGAGCATGCCAGCGGCCTCGCGGGCCGCCCTGGTGGCGCACGCCACGGGGCGGCTCCGAGGGCCCCGAAGCAACTGAAACATCATGCACAGCCAGAGAGGAGGAGGAGGGGGAGGAGGAAGAGAAAAATACAATCGCCTGGCTCCTCCAGGCATTGGCCACAATACGGTGCCTCCGAGCAGTGACCCTCAGACGAGCCTCAAAATGCTGCTCAACCGAGCCAGGGACGCCGAGACGACGGTTATTGTGGGACGCAACAAAAGCATCTATACAAACGGCAAACAGAACATTAGATGACATCGGAGACGGTGACAGCAGAAGGAAGGGGAGGAGCCAGGGAGAACCCTCAGGTAACCAAGACGACGAAATAAATAAGTGACCAAGCCAACGACGGAAGAGAGCAGCAAGACGAGGGCAACGACTGTAATGCTCGACAGAATCAAGATCCTGAGAACCATCATCTCGGCATCCCAACAGGCAACCAGCAGATCTGGCATGAAATCTACGCGAGGAACATAGACCACGGCACAAGAAACGATATATGCCTACCAACAGATATGGTTGGGTACTCTCGACTAGGACGAACGAGTTCAGGAAGAAACGATCCATCATCGGAAGAGTTAGCTGAGGGAACCAGGCCGAAATCCGACGATAGAGAATACTGCGGGCATCTTCACGAGGGCCAAAGTGCTTAAGACAGCGAGCGTATAGTAGAGCTTGGAGCTTGCGACTAGACTCATCAACACGCAACGGGATGCTCGTGTACCATTCATACAGTGTGCGCATATATGAAAGAAAGCTGGATTTCCACCAGCCGGTGCGAACCCGAACCATAATCACGTCATCGTCAAACTCGAGAGAAGATAGACGGGCGAACACTTCTAAAACAGCAGGGCGCCTCAAGATATACCTCAAGCATGTCGCTCGAGCCAGCGACGCCAGCTCAGGAAACTCAACTGGAAGATTAAGCTGGCGAAGCTGTGTACACATCGCATAACTGAATGCATTCCTCGGCCCAGCTGTGAGAAACATGACCGACTCACGATAGGCGTGAAATAGCTGCTTGCTTATGGGGTTGAGCTGGAGAATAAAGCCAAGCACGGAAACACACATGACACGGAAAGCAACAGCAGCACGGGTAAGACCCAAGCCCAGGCGGCGAGAGGTCCCCACACGGAGTCTGAACTTACGAAGAGCCTCCGACCAAACCTCAGAGGATCCCCGAGGACCGATACACATCCCAAGATATTTGACACAGTGAAGCACTTGAAGCCGTTTGATGTCACCCTTCAGAACTTTGACGGAGGACCGAACCCAGGAGATCTCCAGATTCCCAACCAGGAGTAACTGACATTTGTGATAGTTAAGACGAAGCCCCGCAATACGTTCTAGGTCTTCCAACTTGTGAAAGACGGGCCCCAGCGATGTAAATATATCAGGAAGACCGAAGCAGAAATCGTCCGCATATGCCAGCGAGAGCGATATGTGAGACGCAAGCGATGCCTGGACCCATCTGAGCAAAGGGTCAGCCGCCAAGACAAAAAGAAGCATGCTGGATGGGCACCCTTGCTTCACTCCTCTTCCCATGCAAATCCTCCCATGCCTCTTCCCTCCCAGTACAATAGTAGCATACTGAGCTTGATACAGCAACGTGAAGAAACGAATAACAGCGGAACTGATGCCCATGCGGGTAAGCACGCGCAGAAGCCATTGCGTCGCGAGCGAGGGGAACGCAGCACAGAAGTCGGTCATCAAGAGGCCAGCGTTGTCATGACCTCGTGCATATTGTTCTAACCCCCAGGCTTCTGCCTCGACAATGTTGGCTACCATGTCCCTGGCGTGCACGCACTTCTGGGCAGGCGAGATGAGGGAAGAGGAATTGGCAGCAAGCGGGATCGACATAATACCCGCTAGGATTTTAATGTCAGTGTTGCTCATGCTAAGAGGACGGGTATCTTGCGGACGACGGGAGACACGAGGACCATCATCACGATCATCTGAGCCTTTCGGGAGGAACACCATAAGACTGTGACACATATCAGCTGGAAGAGATTCGACGGTGCCGTGAAAGAAACATAAGTAGGCATCGTAAAGGGCACGGCAAGCGGGTTCGGCTCGCCAAGCACGGTAAGGAATGCCATCAGGGCCAGGCATGCTGTGGCATCTGGCGCGAACGTAGTCAACAAAGGTAGGATAAGGAACCAGCCACTCCATTGGAAGCTCCTCGGGTAACGGCTGAATGTGAGCAGAGACCTGAGGCCAAAGGGATTCGTCAAGTTCACAAGGAGAGAACACTCCAGCCCAATGATCCCGAAGAACTTCCGCAGACCGCTCCAAAGAGACACAAGGCTCCCCAGACTCCTCATAGATACAAGACACGGCGGTACGGCTTCGAAATCTCCTCCAGAGTTCCTGAAAACGAAGAACACGGGCTTTCAAGTTCTGTTTCGTCGGCTCAGGTGCATCAGAACGCTCAATCTCCTCTTGTTCCTGGTCCAGGAGCTGCATCTGGATGCAACGAATCAGGGCGCAAAGGCCCCGAATATTCGTGCACTCGAGCGTGTGAACGTTAAAGTGAGAAGACAACGTGGGGTAACACTTGAGCGCAGAACCAATCATCCATCCCTTCCTCAACCTGACTCCCCTCAGTGCAAACATCGCCCAGTGATGTTTCAGCTCTAAAGACGTAGCGACAGTGACCTTCAAAAGCTCGCGGATTTGCTGGGCAGCCACAAACATAAGAGCTTTGATCGCCTCCAAGCGGTCCCACACGGAGAGATCCCTCGTGTGCGCATCAAATTCGACCACCAAGGCTTCAAGTAGGGAGGAGAAATCAGGATGTGCAGCGATGTGTTTGGGGATGGTGGGGAAGTCCTTGGCAGGAGTGAATGGCGACAGAGAGGCAAAGACAGGGATGTGGTCGCTCGGGGAGCGAGCTTGAAGGCGGCCAACAACACCACATCGGACATCGTAGTCCCTAAGATAGGCCTGTGGTAACGTGGTATATATCCGATCGAGACGAGCCGTGTGTCGAATGACGCCATCGCGAACCTCCCTCCTCGTGTCGGACTCCTGATACACCTCCGTAAGCGTCGGAAACATGCGGTGAAAAAGGCGAGAGTGGGCCCGATCGCCATGCGTCCATCCGCTCCCATCTCCTTGCATCCTCCCCTCTTCCTCCAAAGCAAAGTTAAAATCACCAATGAGCATGCAATGCGCCGAGCCAGCCTCCTTGACTGCTGCTTGAAGAACACGCAAGGCAGCAGAGTATGTGGCGAGCGTGTCGCTCGTGTTGGGCATGTGAACGTTAAAGAGGACAAACGCACCAGAGGGGCCAATACACGTCGTTTGCAGAATACGACCAACAATAAGAGCCTGGTGGTAAATACGAGGAAAGATGACCGAGACCTGAGGGCCCAAGACAGTAACCACCCCACCTTCACGTTGAGAATCCTCGAAACCCGAGAAACCGATGTTGACTCCATGAGAAGCCCCATCCAGCTCCTTGCGGAGCTCTTCAATATCACAAATATGACCGTGAGTTTCCTGACCACAGACGATCTGAAAACGTCGAGAGAGGGAGAGGAATAACTGATACCTCGCACTGGCACGCCACGAGCCACAGCGCACGCTGCTAAAAAGACCGTGCGTGTTCCAGCTGCAGAGGGACAGTGGGCACTCAGGAGAGAAGGGAAGACAATTGGAGTGGGGAGGTCTATCGTCACCGATGTCATCAACAGTAGGAGAACCAGAGGAAGGAAGAGGAAAGCTGGAACGCGGCAGAGCAGGCGGCAGACAGCATTGATCATCGCCGAAAGGGCGAGCGCAGCATCACCGCGGCGGCAGAGCGGAATGCCTCAGCGTGCTGGTGAATGCCAAACTCCTCCAGGGCTGTCATGTCTAGGTCCAGTTCGACGGAGGCATCGTCCGAGACCAGCCGGAGAGAAGCAAGCACGACGGGGTCATCTTTGGCACGAAGAACGTAGATGCTGCCGCCGACGCCATTGCTGTTGACGTCGTATCCCCTAGGACGCAAGAGCTGCGTCATCTCGTGCCTCACCCTGCCCATGCTGAGGAAAAGTTGGCGAAAGCGAGCATCTACATCGCGACGAAGGCGAAGTGAGAAAGGCTGTTGACCCAGCGGGTCAGGAAACTCAAATTTGCCATCAGCTTCGAACCGCAGGAGGAAGTCGCTCGCCTCCGTCGCAGTCTCGAAGTGGAGAGAAATCTTACGAGTAAGATCAAAAGCTTTGATCACGATGCGAGCGTGAGAAGCCGAGGGCGAGTACTTGGTGCGGATCGCCTCCCCTATGGCCTTGAGCGTGGAGGCAAGCATCCGACGCGGGAAGCCCAGGACGATCAGCTTCGTGTGGTTGTCATTCGTCTGCTCCGTGCGCACAGTGCTCTCCACGCGCGTAGAACGTGTGGAGCCTGCCGAAGACAGAAAAGATAATTTCTCCTCAATGTCCGCAATCTTCTTCTGGACGTGAGAGCTAGCAGCAGAGGAGGAGTCAGAGGCAGCAATCGGCGTCGGCGAGCTCTCCAAGTCGCAGACCCTGGCATTCATCTTCTCGATGGAGTCCCGTAGGTCGGTCGTACATGCCGCGTGGATCCCCCCCATATGGGTGATGCGACTGTGGATGTCGTTGCCCATCGTTTGCATGTTCGTCGTGAGCTGGTCACAGCGCATTAGTTGCAGGTCCATCTGGGTCTTGAGCTTCGAGACTTCAGCAGAGCTGTTCGCCACTTGCTGGCTCAACCCTTGGAGCCCAGAGAGGATGAGGTCGAACTTAGCGTCCCGCGAGCTAGAGACCTCCCTGTTCGAGCGACTCTTGGAGCGAACCTCAGAGGAGCTGCCATCATTCGATCGCTCTCGGCGGTTGCCTCGAGCACGGTTGCCAGAGGCAGGCATGGGAACAGGAGGGGACGGGAAAGAGTGGCAGTGCAAGTGTGAAGCTCCAGCTGCTGGAGGGGCCCTCGAGCCTCCCCGTCGGCAGCGACCAAGGATCAATCCCCAGGGAACAGGATTGAGCCTTGAGCCAAAATGGCTACGGATTCCGCTATACGTCGCGCGTGAGAGGCCCTGAAATCCCAGCGCTGCAATTCTTTCGCGCAATGGGTTTTCGCCCGGTTTGGGGCCACGGGACCCTCACAGATCGATCGGGCTCGGAAAACGCCGCAGAAAGATGGGGTCTAGAGCTCGACGTGATTTTTCGCGATGCTGCATTGTTGTTCGCAACGTCGGATCTCTGGGGAGAGGCACCACTTCACTGCGCTTCGCGTCCACGTCACGCACGTGGCGCGAGGACACTAGGTCACGTGTCATGCAGCGCCACCGCGCGAGACACCATGTCACTGCGATTCTCGTCCACGTCACGTGCTATGCTGCGCTGCACGCCTTGCATAATGATGGCTGTCTGGCTGCGACCAGAGGTCCGTCAGGCGACACCGGATCGAAATTGGCAACTTCAGGATTCAGGGCTCAGTGCGAAGGGAGAAGCGACTGTGTGTAGCACCGCGGTGCCGCGCATGCTGTGGATCCTGACCTGGTCGCGGCTCCAAGGAGCACTCCAAGCGTCGCCCCCGACTGCGCTCTCGACGTCTCGACTGGCCGCGGCTAAGCAGTAACCAGTGACCGCTAGAGTGCCCAAACACTGCAGCGCGCGGTGGCGCGCGCAGATGATCTCACTGACTTCCATCGTCCCCCATGTTGAGCAAGCGCAAATCAAGTACGCCCCCCCCCTTGGAGCCAGAAGCGAAAGCGTTGGGATTCATGAGCGGACAGCAAGCCATAGAATCTGTCCAGCAAGAATCAATCTTCATCGGGCCAAATACGATACTGCTGGTACAGGCAAGATTGGCCTCATAACACAACTTGACCGCTGCACCAGACCCATCGATTTCACATCCATCGTTGAGGTCAAATGCGCTGGGCGAGTCAGAGAAGTTCCTTCTTGAAAACTGGATGACTGATGCGGAAGGAGTGTCAATTTGTTTAATGGGCACGTGGGCACTCCGACGAATACGTCTGCAGGATGGAGCTCCTCTGGCGTTCGACAGAATGCCATAAAACACTTCGCAGTTGCGGAAGATCCTCAGGCTCACTCTCACAAGGCCACCGAATCTGGCGGCCAAAACGTCCCGCCGATAGCCAACATGCTCTTGGCAACCTGCCCAGCCTCTGCCGATACTTTGGCGCGCGATGGCAGGGGGAGGTACTTCTGGCCGCCTCAGGCTGCTTATGCTTGCAAGCTGGGGTCCCCGCGCCGCCCCGCGAGACCGTGGCCGCAAGCTCGGCTTCAAGCCCAGCTGCGATGGAGTCCCAAGCTGCGGGGCAGCGGTGGAGCTTTGGGTCTTCCACCGCGGGGATCCAAGGTCCAGGGACGGGCCTAAACAGTCTGCTGAGGCGCAAGGCCGGCACAATGGTCTGAAATACGAAGCCGACTGTCGACGAAGGCGCGCAGTGTCTGCAGACAGTGCTAGCATGCCGAGATGGCACACGTGCGAAGACGCAGTGCCCACAGAACGCGCTGGAACCCCTCTGGCATGATGCTGGCGCCGCTGATGCCCAGTGCTAACGCGCAGCGCTGACAGAACATGCTGACACGCAGGGCCAACATCCAAACGCTGTTTTCGGGCTATCCTGGGGCATGTCATCGTGGCCTCGAGGATGGCGAACTGCCTCGAGCCCAACGAGAATTCTAATTCTGGGCCCCCACGGAAACAATTGGACAGAAACCGTCGACAACGAACCGGGAAATCGGATCGGACCGAAACGTGTGTCGGATCTGCCCGCATCGTCTCGGTGTCGGAATCGGATCGAATCGGCGGCGCCACGATGCATAACAGCGCCATGCGAGCACCAGGCCGCATCGGATCGCCCGACATCGGGATCGAATCGAATCGGGTGGGCCAGAGTCGATAACCAACTAGCCCTGATAATAACACCCAGGGGATAATCAAATTCGGGGTTCTGAGGGGATAATAAACGATTTGTCCCGGCAAGTCGCACGTGGGATGTATGACGAGGAAAGAAGAGGTCGTCGTCGTCGTCACACAGAGACGACGACGACGAGGACGAGGACGACGACGACGACGAGGCAGATCGATCGGATCATAGTAGACCCTGTGGCGCGAGGAAGGGCCTGGCGAGTCATGAGGCCCGGGTGTTGCTGCGTGCGGCATAGGCGTCCTACTCCTGCGGCGGCTCCCTTTTCTTCATGCTCCTTCCTCCCCCTCCTCCTCCTCCCTCCTCCTCCTCCTCCTCCTTCTCCTCCTCCTCCTCCTGCTCCTCCTCCTCCTCCTCCCTCCTCTCTCCTCCCTCCTCCCTCCTCCCCCGCCTCGGCCCCTTCCTGGAGGCGGCCGCTTCTGACATGTTGACCCAGCGTGGAGGATCAAATCATGCTCCTTCAGGCCAGCCGGCAGCGGAGTCTTGGCACGAAGGAGACGCTTGCCTCGTCAGCCAACCCCACCTCAGGCCCAACTGGCTTGCCCAGGGGGCGGACAGCGACGCGATGCATGCCGCTTGTACCAGCGTGTCACAATGCAGGTGTGGGTGATCACGTTACGACCTTGAGACCCAGCCATCTGATGTCTTGAATCTCTCCATGCGGGGTCCCCTGAAGTCCCAACTCTTTTCCCAGGGCCGTTGTTTCGTCCCGATCCGTTTTGTTGACGGTCCCAGGGCCCGGCGAGGGCCCTGGGAGGCCGAAGGCGGCCGAAGCGTCTGGCGCGAGCGTGTCTGGTGATGTGCGTGGTCTGCAGCAGCGCACCGCGACGCAATGCGAGTCGATGGGGAGCTAACCGTAGCGTAGTGTCACAGTGTAGTGTCACACCCAGGTGTCCGCAGCTCTACGCTATGACACTACGCGAACCGTAGCGTAGAGTCATAGTCAGTTGTCTCCAACACGGCACGATGACACAACGCTCATTACATTCTTCACGGTGAAGAGTTCAAATTCGCGATTAATGTTAACTGTCGCGAAATGCGAGCCGATGGAGAGCCGGCCGCAGCGCAGCAAGAAACAGCCGAATCAAGCCGGGCGCTGGCACCGATGCGGGCCATGTGCTTCGACAAGTGCTTGTGCAGGCGGCTGCCTCTCAAGCGCTCCTCCGGCTGCGACAGGCTCAGGGAGCACTCCGCGGCGTCGGCAACCTCGATAGAAATCGCCTCGGCAGGACGCGACTGGGGCGAGGTCAACTTTTTTTCCAGCGAAGCATGACCTCCGACCAGTTTTGCGCATGTCCAACATCAACTGAACTGCGAATCGAGTCGGCTTGCCATTGACAGACATCGTGAGACACAGCCAGGACGAGGAGGAAGGGGGACGAGCAACAGGAGAGCAGAGGAGGTAGGAAACAAATCAGGGGAGCGCAGCTCGTGCTGCGAGCGCTACCCAGACTTCGCCGGAGGCATCCCGCAGAAATATCCCACACAAGCGCGCGAAGAGAAGAAGAGCCCGCGCGTGCGCACACCGACCAGGCATTGCCAAAGGGCACAATTGACCCTCGCCAGTAAGAACAAAAAAGAGCCCGGAGACACGACAAGAGGGGAAGAAGGAGGGGGGGAAAAGAGCAGAGGGCGAAGACACAGACGCAGCCAGCGTGCACGCTGAGTCTACGACCCCACCGCAACTGGCGCGCGAGCCGGTCGCCGGAGGGAGAGGAAAGGAAAAGAGGAGGGGAAACCAAGGAGGCAAGGTAATAAGAGCAAACCGGCAAATACTACGAGTGGTAAGTGAAACCGCCATGAGAGTTGCAAGGCACGGGATGCGGGATGGCTGGGCCAATCTCATCACACGACGCCAAACTAACCCACCGCGCTTGATCCTTGCGCGCTGCGCCGATCATCACATTACGTCTTGCAATTCTTCCGTCTAGCTTCGGTGCTCCGGAGGCAACACTGCTCTAACGCAAACGCCGGGTGAATTCAAAATTTTGCCACGACAGCCTGGGCGCGCTACACTGCTACACCGTAAACTCGCTTCCGGTTGTGCTCGCCTCTATTTGTCCTTGTATGACCACCAACGTGCAAAGAAGAGCAGTAACATGTGCACGACATGTGAATGTCCAGTGACACCCCCAAACTGGGAACAAAACGCGTTCACTTGTCAAATGTTGGACAGAGGCAGCTACACACCAACACCAGTCCTGGCCAAGCCAGGGCCAGCTCTAGACCTGGGCCATGCGGGTCTTTTACCTCAGCCCGATGCCCAAGATGAACCTAGCAAGTGCTGACGGCGTGCGCTTGCAGGTTTCTGAATACCTTCTACTTTTGTTGGCTCCTCCAGAAAACCAACAACGACATGAACATGAGCCTTCGGAGGTCTGCGCGAATCTCTTGGCTTGGCGCTGACCTCCCTGGCGGCGCCAGGGAGGAGGGGCGGTGTCGAGCGCCGGCCCACGAAACCCGCGAGGACCTCTGGAAGTGTGCGTTTCTGCAATCTCTTGCTCCTCCCCTGACATCAAGCGAAGCGAAAGATTTGTAACACTGTGTGAGATCACGTCCAGAGCCTTCGACCACAGCGTGCTGCTGCATTTCTCAGGCCAGATCGATCCGTGAGTGCCCCGGGCCTGAGAAAAGGCCGAACCGCCCAGTGCGAAACAGCTGCAACGCCCAGCTCCCCAAGTTCTGCAGCAGTGGACCCTGGCATCCGACGCCGTGATGCTTTCATTATCCTTCCCTGGTTTTTCGTCCCAAGTTGCCTTGTGACGGTCCCAAAGCCGGCGAGAGCCCCAGGAGGCCGTAGACGGTCCAGAAGCCTTCCGCAGCGAACGCACCGCGACGCGAACAGTTATAGCTTTCGGGGGCCATAGCTTGGGCCTCCGACGGCCGCTTGGCGCGATCCTGGCACCCCCGGACTGCAACCCGCGAGACGCGGCTACCGGAATGCATCCCAAAGGCAGGGAAGCCATCAGGGACCGAGGAAAGTTTTCCAAAACCCTTCCAGAAGTCCGACGATGTGAGTCCCACCAGCCTCCTGGGCGTAGGTGGTCTAGAGAGCTTTCTCTTCCAGCCCCCTTCTTCCCCTTCGGGGAGGGCTTCATCTTTTCCCTATTAATATACACCCCTTCCCCCAGGCGAATGGGAGCCAACCCGAGTCAATGAGGGCTTCCCCCACCATCCCTTGTAAAAAACAGTACGAAACAAAGTCTGCCTCCAACTTCGGAGCATGCGCAGCGAACCCGATGCGGCCTTCCCCCACCATCCCTGTCAAAAAGCAATACAGAGTACACTTGGCGGCGGCGGCGGCTGCGGCGGCTGCGGCGGGGGCAGCGGCTGCGGCGGCTGCGGCGGGGGCAGCGGCGGTGGCGGCGGCGGGGGCGGCGGCGGCAGCGGCGGCAGCGGTGGCGGCAGCGGCTGCGGCGGCGGCGATTCGGCAGCTGGGGCGGCGGCGGCGGCGGCGGCGGGCGGCGGCGGCGGAGGCGGAAGCGTAGGCGGCGGCGGATTCGCCCCCAGTAGGTGCCCATCCAAAGACGACTGCTGCATGGGCTGCGGCTCGGGCCAGGCTCGGGTGCTACGTATGTGTTGGGAGGGCGGGTGGGAGTGAGCGAGACGGCTTGCGGGCGGGGAGGGTGTCTTGACCCTTTCCCTCATCCCCTCCCCTGGACCTGGACGGGGGGTTCTGCGATGCGTTGGAGCGTCCAAGATGGCCCAGGACGGCTCCAAGAGCGCCTCAGAGAGCCCAAGACGACCTCCAAGATGGCTCAAGATAGCCCAAGATGCCCCAAGATGGCTCCCCAAGAGCGCTCAGACGGTCCCAGGTGGCCACGGAGCCTCCCCAGGAGGCCGCCAAGAGGCCAACATCCTTCCGAAACCTGAGGGAAATCAGTATCTATGCTTCCTCGCCTTTCGCTCCCGATGGCCTCCCGAGGTCTCAAGACAGCTCCAACAAGACCCATGAGGGCCCCGAGAGCGCCCAAGAGCGCTCCAAGAGCGCCCCAAGAGGGGCCCAAAAGGCGGAGCTCCCTTCTTTTTAAATCGATCTCCTCGAAGATTGCCGCAAAACGCTTCCAAGGCTCCCAAGAGCGTCTCAAGAGTGCCCCAGAAGGCGCCCGGGATGCCCCAAGAGGCGCTCTAAGAGGCCTCCAAGAGCGCTCCAAGAGGGACCCTCCCTCTGTGTGCTGCCTGCTTCTCTGATCGAGGCAACTCCTCTGGGCATCGTCTCTGGATGGGCTGGTAGGGTTGCGCGAAGCGTCAAGAATTGTTCCAAGCGCGGCCCCAGAGGCTCCGATCTCTTCCCCCGGTGTAGCTTTTCCTCCTGGCCACACCTTTTCTTGCCCTGGGGGGCCTGGCAGCGGCCCCCAGGGGCCGACATCCAGGAAAGACGCTTTGAGTAACGTTGAACCTATCCCCATCCCCAGCGGCGTGGCCTGGGCCCCACTGGCCGATTTACACCCCTAGATGGAGATATAGGTCGTTCCCGTCGGGTTTCGAGGGGTGTATCCCCATCTGGGGTGGTAATTCGGTGGGGGTCCCGAAGGGGATGGGGATGGCTATGGGGATCGGCCAGACCATACCGACGCTTGGATTGAAGCAGCCAGATTGTCTGAGATCTGGGCCTGGCTTCTCCCCACGGCGCGAGCACCCCTGGGCTGGGGCGCCTCGCCGCGCTCCCCCGCCCCCG
Source organism: Prorocentrum cordatum (assembly GCA_963575745.1). Lineage (NCBI taxonomy): Eukaryota > Dinophyceae > Prorocentrales > Prorocentraceae > Prorocentrum > Prorocentrum cordatum. The sequence continues at coordinate 73,925 of CAUYUJ010005892.1, forward strand.
GGGCGGCCCGAGGGCCGGGCGAGCTCCGGCGGCTGCCTGCCGGGGAGCTCCAGCGTCTCGCGGGCCTCGTGCCAGTCCGCGCTCTGGATGCGGCAGACGCTCCGGGGGGATGGGTGGGGCTCGGCGTGCCCAGGCCTCAGATCTCTGACGACATGTGTTTTCCGATCCAGGCGAGGAGGAGGAGGAGGAGGAGGAGGAAACGGGGGAGGAGGAGGAAGCGGGGGAGGAGAAGGAGGAGGGGGAGGAGGAGGAGGAGGAGAAAGAGGAGGAGGCGGACGAGGAGGTGGAGGAGGAGGACGAGGAGGAGGAGGAGGAGGAGGAGGAGGAGAGGAGGAGGGCCTCCCGGGCCCATCCTCGGGCCCTGGGGCCGTCAGAGATGGGTCCGGACCGAAAAGCCACCCCGGGGGGAAGCTCGGAAGTTCCCCTGCCTTCCCAGAGGTCTTTTGAGCCTCCACCGAAGACTCAAAACACTTTAGGGTTTCTGAGGAGGCCTTGAGAAAAAGCCTTGCTCTTCTCCAACTCCTTCTCATTTTCCCCTTCGTTCGCCGCGCATCCCCTGGAATTGTTACGAACTGCCGAAGTGGAAAGGCGTCCGATGGCCTTCCACGGCCCGGCCCTGGGCTGTTAGTTGCTTGCGCAGTTGGCAGTGAGAGGCGGGCGATGCAGTCTGCCCGCCTGCCTTCACGCGGCCTAACAGCACCTTGCTCTTGCCGTCGTGCGCCTAGCCGGTGCCGCGAGAGATGCTGGGGGGCCCTGCGCCGCGCTCATCTCGAGCGCGATAAACGCCGCCGCTGCGAGGTCGACCATGCCGCGTGCCGTAGCCTAGAGAAGACGAGCCACGAGCATCAGAAGCTTGCCGTGCTTGCCCGCGCCCGTCTTGTCGTCGGCGTTTTTCGGCACTCTCTGTTTGCGGCCGTTTTCGCCGTCGCCCTCAGATCTGCGCGACTGCGATGTGTTGGACCGCGACGGCATTGCAAGCTTTGGCATGGCACCCCCAGGCAGGCTTGAGAAGTTCCCTCTCGCGGAGGAGGCCGTGGGTGACCGTGGGCTGTGAGGCTTTAGTTTCCAAGGAAGATGCGGGGCATGAGTGGCCGCGGAGAGAATCCGAATCCTCGTCGATGTAGTCGCGCGCCGGACAATCGCGCGACCTAGGAGGAACCAGAGCTGTCGGTGATGTGGGCCCCTCGTCGAACAGTAATCTCGAAGAACCGACGCAAGTAAATGGCGCGGAGAAGTCGCTCCCGTTGAGAGTATTTGCGTACAGTGTATACATATATTGCATGGTGCGAGGACGGCTGAAAAATGTTTCGCGCATGATGGCGCGCGCGTGACTGGTCGAATTGTGCTTTGCGATCGTTGCCGAGGGCGGTGCGTGCGTTGCGTTTGTCGCCCATGATCTCGCGCCTGCGGTTGCCCTCCAAACTTCCACCCCTGCGGCCTCCACATCGCCACCCACCTGTGTTTCTGTAGCTGCGATGAACGCACGCGCGCCTGGGGGGGGAATGCGCGCCGAACTCCCTGGCCCTGGGCTCCGTGACATCGATTTAACAAAATCCCGCGCAGCCTCTGAATCGTCTAGAATGCGCAAGTCCGAGAGTCGTACATCCACGGCATTGTGTTCCAGACCTTCCGAGGCACACAAATCCCAGACCCCTGACCGGCTGAACCACCCAAGGAGCAGCTGAGGCCGTCGGGGCCCCGACCGTAGGCTGAAGCCTGCAGTCGGACGAGCCGGGCCGCGCTTGGTGGAGCTTCAAACGACGGGCGATGAGTTCGGTTCTGCTTCCCGTCAGACGCGGCTTTGCTAGGCGGGCGAATCATGCCACCGTCGCGTTCATCAGTGGCCGCCCCCCTCATGGCGACGCGGCGCAGAGCTGCCGGGCCACGGTCTAAGCGCACGTAGTTGCACTGCTGCACGACGAACGGTTCGAGTCCACGAATCGAAGCGTTAAACGCCTGCCCCTCTGTCATAATGCGCGACGCGAATGGTGGAATAACTCTGATGACCAGACCCCCAATCCACTGCACAAGCTTTCCTTTTCATATCGCAGCATCCATTCACTCCGCGCCGCGCTGTCCCAAGATTTCAGAAATTGCACCGCGTGCGGAAAGCGGTCCAGAACAATCCCCTGGACAGTGGATCCCCATGCCCAAAACGCGCGTCGTGCGTGAGAATCATGACGTGCGAAGTGGAATCGCATCTCTCGGTTGCTAGTGTTTGTGCCCGCGCCCAGAAGGTGCTAGAGCTTCATGTGACAAGATGCCTTCCCCAGTTTTACATCGAAGGCCCCATGGCGCGCTGCCCCGATCTGCAAGTCTCACGCCCCGCAGATCTTCCACCAACTTCGCCGGACTCAAATCTGCGGAGAGGCCGCCCCAATTGGAGATGAGATCTCGCGTCGTGTAGCTCCAATATGATGGTGATCGCGCTAACGTGCCCATGGAGCCCTGCACTTCAAAGGGGCCTCCCATGGGCCCTCCACGCCGTGGTCGCGACAGGCGAGGCCCCTCCTGCGCGCCCAGCTCAGTCGTGGCCGAGCAGTGGCGCTGACGACATAAAAATCCGAACGCTAGACCAGATAGATCGATGCAGATAGAGACGGGCTCATCTGTTTCATCTGTCGAAAGGCTGTGAACGCTCCCGCGAGACATGTCATAAATCTGGCACCGTGCAACAGCGTCAAAGATAGCATTGTTGAAACCAACAGAAGGAGGAGGGGAGGGATGGAGGAGCCAAAACGGCCATGGATGACCGTAGGAGAGGGGTGGTTCCCCTCTCTGCGGCCCGGACGCTATGGCAGGAAAACCGTTCTGAGAACAAGCAATCCTAACGCTAGACCAAATAGATTGATGCAGATAGAGACGGGCTCATCTGTTTCATCTGTCGAAAGGCTGCGGACGCTCCCGGGAGACATGTCATAAATCTGGCCCCAACCCATTTGTATGACCTGGGCCGTCATGCTGCAAGTTCCATTCGGTGCTGGAGCCCCCGAGCCTCTCGAGACGCGACGATCCACTGTACCGGCAATTTGGCCAGGGGGAGAGGGTAGGGTTCCGCAGTCTTTGTCCAGTGGATATTAGAGCGGGGCTGCCGACCACGAAGATGAATGTGAGGCAACTCTGATCGGCAGCAGACCTTCCCAGAGATGGACAAATCCCCCGATCTCAGGGGGGTGCATTTCCGCTCGAGCCCTAGAGGCGGAAGCACTACAGACCAGCCAACAAACGTGTTCTTTTTTGCGAGCGCGTTTCGAACATGCAAAAATCACACATAATTTCCCGACCCTTCGCCAGACGCCTACACATCGAAGGTTCGGACCATGCGAGGGACGTGCGTGGGTTCTCTGCAATAATGGGAACTCCAAAACGGATACAACGGCGGATAGCGCTGATCAGAAAATCAAAAGTGCCATTTCCTTCTCGAAGCTGCTCGGCATCTCGCCCAGACAGCCCAAAAACACCACGGGGGTGCGCGCGGGACCTCAAGGGGGGTCGCCTAGCTTGCGACCAAGTGGTGCACGGGACCCCCCCGATGGCCCCGCGGATCTGCTTGCTCCTGATCCATCCGAAGACAACTTGCTGCACTGTGCGGTTCGTAACGTCAAACTCGGCACCGCGCTTCAAGTCTACTCTAATGCAAACAGCACCTCCGGCGTTTTCAACATATCTGGCTGTGCGGCCTGAGCCAGAGAAGAGGTCCAAATATACAATTGCCGAGCCAGCTTGCTGGTTAGCAGGTCGGAGATGTGAATTAAGCCGAGAACGAATCTGCCCTGAAGTCATCGCAGCGGCACTAGAGCGCGCTGCAGCTGAGCAGTGGGGAGCTCTGGGGGCGACCGCACGCCCCGAAGGAAGGCCGCCAGGTCCTGGCTGATGGCGTTGCCGTAGCGGCGCACGGCGAGAGGTAGCTTGGTGGCTTCGTTGGCGACCCGCGCGTGCTTGCTGTAGCGATTCACGCTGGCGTCGGCCTTCCAGCGCCCTTGACGCTTGATCTGCTCGGGTGTTCGGCGCTTTGTGAGACTGTTGTAGCTGGCTCCTCCGTGGCGAAGGCAGTATGGGTGCGGGCGCAATACTGACGCGCCGCTGACCTCCGCCAGGGTTCTGAAGTGCTCCGAGAACTGCAACTGGCTGAAGGGCCAGAGGTTGCCCTGGCCGGCGCTGTGCTTCAGCTCGAGCAGCCTGGGCGTCAGCTGCTTCATCGCGTCCCAGTCCAGCGCCGCGCTCTCGTCGAACTCGTGGGTCTTGCTCCCGATGTTCTCCCCTGCGGGCGACAGGAGCAGCATCCAGTGCCGCGCGGCCGATCCCGCCACCGGCGCCGCCAGCTGCGGCCCCTTCAGCTTGACCAGCTCCGAGGGCCTGAGGTAGCCGATGAAGCAGATCAGGAGTGCGAGGGCCACGTCCCGGAGGCCGTGGAGGAGGGCGGCGCCGATCATCGCCATCAGCCCGACGAAGGGGAGAGGCGCCCTGCTGCGGCCCAGCGCCAGCCGGCGGAACCCCCGCAGCGCCTGTCGGGCGCGCGTGGGCGCAGCAGGGCAGCCCTTCCTGAGCTGCGGGCACCTGTGCTCCAGCGCCGCCAGCTGCTTCGAGGACGTCGAGTGATTCTCCCCCTCGAAGTACAGGTGCTCCCAGTAGTCCAGCAGGTAGGTGTCCAGCTCCCCGGCCTTCAGCTCGCGGACGGCGATCCCCGCCCAGCGCTCGAAGGTGGCCAGGAAGATGTCGTAGAGGTCCGCGGTCGCGCCGCGGACCGTGCTGACCCCCAGGAAGAAGGCGCCCTGCTCTCTGCACAGCTGGGCGCTCTCGAGGTGGGCCGCTCGCCGCTGCTGCCGCCGCCGCTTCCGCGCCGGCGCACCGTCGGCCATGACCATGTCCACTGGCAGCGGCTCGACAGGCCGGGCCTGGCTCCGCGCGGCTGGGACAGGCGGCTCCGCCCGCGCCCCGCCTCCTGGCCTCCTGGTCGACAGCATGTCGGAGCGCCGAGAGAGAGGCGCCCCCTTCCGAGGTGGCCCCGCGCCTCTCAACATCGCGGAGGTCTGGATGTTCCCGAACTGGCCCGCGGTCTTTGAGCCTAGAGCCGCGGTCCGCAAAGTTGACTTCCGATGGGGCCCAACGATAGAAGAACTTTGACCCTGTGGCGATCGATAATGCCCCTGACTCTCTGCAAGTCTGATTTAGCTCTGGATTGGCTGCACGACCCTTCGACAGAGCAAGGACAAGAGACATATTGTCACCCAGAACGAGATGATCCTGACCGTGATTTTCAGCACAACGAAGCACGTGGCGGACTCCCACGATCGCTCCACGCCCCTCGAGACGGAGGATGCGCTCCTCAGCGCTCCAGCGGCTGCGCACACTCAGCTGCCAGTCCTCCTGGCGCCCCGCGAGGCCGAAAGGGATCTCCTCGAAGAGGTGCCCGCCGGTGGGCAGGCCCGCCTCGTCGGCCGTGTGGTCGTCGCTCTCCCCCTCGAGGATGCTGGTCATCGCCGCGAGCTCGTAGGCCTGCAGCGCGTGGCGGCGAGCGTCGATGGCGTCCTCCACCAAGCAGCGCCAGCCCTCGGCGATCCTGCAAGCGCGACTGACATCCGCAGCAGGGGCCTCCCGCTGCAACACGGCGAAGCCGCCAAAATCGCTGCCATCCTCCCCAGTCGACGCGTCGGTGGCGGTCACGACGGGGCTGCAGGACCTGCGCGTGTCAGTGAAGGCAAACACGACCAAGGAGCACATCATGCGGAGCTCGCTCTTCATGGAGCCCCAGAGCTTCCATCTAGAGTCGCCCGCCTCCTCGATGGAGCGGTAACAGGCGTGCGGCAAAGCCAACAACTCCCTTGGCATGAGAGCCGCCCAAGTGAAGTGGGCGACCAGCAACTGGAGCTCCCTTCCCGTCATACGGCCGAGCCCCAGCGCGCGCAGGCAGGCCAGACGGACCCGCCACAAGCGCTTGGATGTGACCGAGATGGTGCCGGAGTCGGAGTCGAGCAGCAAGCCAGTAAACTCCTGACGGCCTCCAGCGAGCTCGACACCCTTGCAGGCCAGCCCTGCGCGCTCCAAGGCAACCAAGGCATCGTGGGCCTTGAGGTCGACGCTGGGCTTCTCCTGTCCGAAGATGCCGACGTTGTCCACGTAGACGGCGGCCCTCGTAGCATCTGACTCCAGCTCGCGAAAATTGGGGCTCGCACGCTTGTCCAATAGCATGTCGGACTCCTTGGATCCAGCAGACATCGACGCCGTGCTCACCATCTCCTGGCAGAAGTAAAGCGACCACGACCATTCCATAGCCAGGACACACAGTCGAGGAGTGGCCTTCTTGCCCGACAGGCCGCGACTGGCGACGGGGTTCACGGCGCGCAGCGCCTCCACGTCAACCGGCGGCAGCCTGAAGAACGTGCTGGGGCCTGGCGGGGTCCTCACTCTGAAGAAGGCATTGTTGACGTCCGTCTGCGCAAGGTACAGCGAAGCGTCGGCGCGGGTACGTGCAGCTGCCCAGGCAGCAGGAGAGGGAAGGTGAGGGGCGTGTGCTTCGGCTTCGCGAAGAGGTTGTTGACACACCGCGCGTCGAGGATAAGTCTGAGCGCGTGGTCCTTCTTCGAGACGAAGAAGACGCCGACGGCCGGGTCCTCATAGTCCCCAAGCTCCAACATGTGAACATTGAACAACGATGAGCAGAATCTAGCATACTCCCACCTGTTGTGAATTAGGGCAGCATCCGAATGAGGCTTGTCGGGGACACTGTCATTGGGGGTCGGCTCAGGCGCCAAGAGGAGCTCCTGCCATCGGCACCAGAAGTCGAGTGCAGCTCCGCGAAGACACGAGCTGCCGGCAGTCAAGCCACCCTCCTTGGGCAGCGAGACCAACCCTGGCTAATACCTCGCCCTCGGGGCGTCGACCATGTCGTAACCTGGTCCCGCTCGGGCGCCGCAAAGCTCATGAAAGGCTTCCGCGGAGGTGCAAGATGGCGGACCAGACGAAGCCACCAGCCTGGAGATGCGCTCCAAGACCTTCATCTGACCGGCCGACGGCTTGTGAACCCCCGAGTCGAAGTCCGAGCAGCCATGCATGCGGTTGAGGCTCCTCGTCGTCTCGTTGGCCCACAGACGCCAATTGATGCTCGCGTTGGCTCGCTTGCGTACCGCACGGCGTCCAGCCGAGCTGTCCAAGAAATCCGTGGTGGAGGTAGACGGAAAAGGAAGAGGAAGCGGGAAGAGCTCCCGAGGCACGTTCATAAGGAAGCCCACGTAGTGCTAGCCGCGCCGCGCGGCGTGCTCTGAAGGAATATCCGGCCAGGACGAGCAAGCCCAGCCAGGCGCACAAGCCGAAATATGAGGGGGGGCTAGGCCGCCCCCTCGCCTCTGCCGCCGCCCTTCTTGGCCTTCCGCTTGGCCGCAGCCCCGTCGGCCGCGGCGTCGCTCGAGCTAGGCGTAGAGGCGTGGCGAGACGGCCTGATCAGAGCACGCTCCTCCATCAGCTTCCGCCTCTCCTTCAGGGCGGACCCCTCCTTCTGGAGCTGCGAGGAGACGAACTCCTCCAGCTCTGGCGCGATCGTCACCTGACCGCGGGTAGCGTTCGTGCACATGTGCAGATACTCGTCGGCCCCGTAGTCGTTGGCGGCGTCCACCTGCAAGAGCTTCTCCTCGTGCTTGAGCTCGGACAGCTGGGCCCGCCTCAACAGCAACTCCACGCGCGCGAGCTCTCCCACATTCAACTGATCGTAGGAGACCGCGTGCTCAAGGCGGCGCATCGCTACCTCGTGCTCGGCGACACCGACATCCCCCGGGCCCAAGCCGACGCCCCTCTTCCAACGGGTGCGCCGGGCCCGGGGGCGTCCGTCGGTCTGCAGGATGTAGTTGCAGCACCGCTGGACCGTGCGAGGGCCCGACAGCGGCCGCCCGCCCCAGTCCGGGCACGAGAGCTGGCTGACGCCGTCCCTGAAATCTTTGCAGCGGACCCCGTTGCCGTCGCGCGTCACGCTCAGCACGCGGGCATCGAGCTCCGCGGGCGTCGCAGTGCCACGGTCGGCCCCAGGGCCCTCGAACACCTCCAAGTCCCCGAGGCCGTCGCCCTCCTCCACGTCGCACTTGAAGGCGACCACCTCGTCGCCGATGCGGCCCAGCCCCAAGCTCTCCGCCATCGCGTAGTGATCCCAAGCGACCCCTCCAGCATCGCCGCGCACGCCTCCACGAGACGACGCCAGCGCGCGCCAGGCGCCGCGCCCGGGGCGAGGAAGCTGCCCAGCTCCACCAGTGACGCCAGCAGCCACCAATTGGGATCCTCCATCATCTGGGTGGCCGCCCTTGCTAACTCCCTCCTCGGCCTCGCACTCTCCGAGGATCTCATTCATCTCCACGAAGGTCGGCAGGCCGTCGAAGCCGTGCACGTGAGAGAGGTAGGACGCGGTTCCCACCAGAGACTCGACCACCTGCGCCCCGTTCGCCCGCATCGCCAGCAGACCCGAGAACGGGCCAGTCACCGGCGACTCTGGATATACGTCCATGTCTGGAGTCACTATCCACCAGAAATCCGCGAGGTAAGGCTGGAGAAGATCCACTCCAGCGTATTTGGCGTACATGTTCTTGCTCGCGGGCCTGACCAAGAGCCTCTCGTGCCACTCTCGCTCCCCCGCGTACTTCACCAGCACGCGTGATCCCGAAGTCAGAAAGGAGGAGTCGAGACGCATGCCAGGCCCCATAGCAACAACCGCAAGAGCAGCAGCCGACCAGCACTCCAGTCACGAAACAGACCACTGCAATGGCATGCGCACTGCCGAAGACAGCCTGCTGGAGAGCACAATCCGCGAACTCCTCGAACACTCCTGGCGACGCCCGCGATGTCAGGCGGCCAAGAGCGGCGGCCACGGGGGAGGCAGCACTGAGGAGCTGTTGCATGCGGACCGCACGAGCGGAGCGAGCTTGAGCCAAAACGGCCATGGATGACCGTAGGAGAGGGGTACCCCTCTCTGCGGCCCGGACGCTATGGCAGGAAAACCGTTCTGAGAACAAACAATTGGTCGTGCTCGGCTGCCGCAAGACAAACTATCTGGCCCCGTTCAGACCAAGCCGAACTTGCACGTGCATTGCTCATGTCCTTGCACGCGCTGCAGCATGTGAGCCCCGATCTTCTAGCCCGCCACCCTGTTGTTATATCGGCGCTACGAAAGTTTTGACCCGTTTTGTGTTTTTCAGCTAAACAACGCCTGAGCATCGCATTGGTTATGAACACCACGACGGCCGTGAGCATCACTCGTCGTCGTCGTCGTCGTCGTTGTCATCGTCGTCGTCGTCGTCGTAGTGGTCACGGTCGCGGTCGCGGTTCTGATCGTAGTCTCGATTGAGGAAGTCCTGGGCGGAAGCGCCATTTCGAAATCGAACCCGAAGGTTTCGAATTCTGTTTCGGAGGAAGTCCTGGGCGGGGGCGCCATTTCGAATTCTGTCTTGGGGGAGGTCCTGGGCGGGAGCGCCATTTCGAGTTCGAACGGAACAAATGCCGAACCCCATTCTGCAGGAAGTCCTGTGCGGGCGCGCCATGGCGAAATCGAGGCAGAAACGTTGCGACTTCTATGTTTGCGGAAGCCCTGTGCTGGAGCGCCATATCGAAATCGAAACAGACAGGTTTCGAATTCTATGTTTGCGAAAGTCATAGGCGGGAGCGCCATTTCGAAATAGAACCCGGAAGTTTCGAAATCGTTCGAAAACGTTTTTTCCAAACCATCCTGTGGCGTTGGGTCCTCGGTTTGAAGAAACGGTCCCCGCGTTCCTTCTCCTCCTTCTCCTCCTCCTTCTCCTCGCCCTCCTCCCTCCTGCGTTCGCATGCCTCCGCGCCACACATTTCGGCACGCCCCTCACACGTTTCGCGGCCCCAAAGGCAGCTCCACCGAAGGCCCCAGTGGCTGCGTTCGCATGCCTCCCCACCACCGATTTCGGCACACCCCTCACACGCTTCGTGGCCCCATAGGGAGCTCCACCGAAGGCCCCAGTGGCTGCGTTCGCATGCCTCCCCACCACCCATTTCGGCACACCCCTCACACGTTTCGTGGCCCCATAGGGAGCTCCACCGAAGGCCCCAGTGGCTGCGTTCGCATGCCTCCCCACCACCCATTTCGGCACACCCCTCACACGTTTCGTGGCCCCATAGGGAGCTCCACCGAAGGCCCCAGTGGCTGCGTTCGCATGCCTCCCCACCACCCATTTCGGCACACCCCTCACACGTTTCGTGGCCCCATAGGGAGCTCCACCGAAGGCCCCAGTGGCTGCGTTCGCATGCCTCCCCACCACCCATTTCGGCACACCCCTCACACGTTTCGTTTCGTGGCCCCATAGGGAGCTCCACCGAAGGCCCCAGTGGTGCGTTCGCATGTCGGCACACACCCCTCGCACGTTTCGTGGCCCCATAGGGATGACACAAGTCTGCGTTCGCATGCCTCCCCACAACCCATTTCGGCACACCCCTCACACGTTTCGTGGCCCCATAGGGAGCTCCACCGAAGGCCCCAGTGGCTGCGTTCGCATGCCTCCCCACCACTCATTCGGCACACCCCTCACGTTTCGTGGCCCCATAGGGAGCTCCACCGAAGGCCACAGTGGCTGCGTTCGCATGCCTCCCCACCACCCATTTCGGCACACCCCTCACACGTTTCGTGGCCCCATAGGGAGCTCCACCGAAGGCCCCAGTGGCTGCGTTCGCATGCCTCCCCACCACCCATTTCGGCACACCCCTCACACGTTTCGTGGCCCCATAGGGAGCTCCACCGAAGGCCCCAGTGGCTCCCCACCGCCAATTTCGGCACACCCCTCACACGTTTCGTGGCCCCATAGGGAGCTCCACCGAAGGCCCCAGTGGCTGCGTTCGCATGCCTCCCCACCACTCATTTCGGCACACCCCTCACACGCTTCGTGGCCCCATAGGGAGCTCCACCGAAGGCCCCAGTGGCTGCGTTCGCATGCCTCCCCACCACCAATTTCGGCACACCCTTCACACGTTTCGTGGCCCACTAGGGAGCTCCACCGAAGGCCCCAGTGGCGCGGTGCCTATGAGAAGAGGCGCCTAGTTTGCGTGCCCTCTCCTTCGTCTCATATCCGTGCGGTACTCGCAGCTGCATATGGTTGGGTCCTTCGCCAGGCTATTTTTTTCTGGGAAGCATCAAGCGAAACCGCCGTTTCGAAATGGCCACACCGTTTGGCATTTGAAATTCTGAAAGCCCTGGCCAGACAACTCGAAAATGCAGCTTTCGCTTTGGACTTCCTCCCCAAAACGAGCTCGACTGGATTTCGAAACCCTCGGGCTCGATTTCGAAATGTGGCTTTCGCCTAGGACTTCCCCCCAAAAACGAGCTCGATTGGATTTCGAAACCCGCGGGCTCGATTTCGAAAGGGCGGCGCCGCCCGAGACTGGAGCGGAACATGCTTCAACCGAACATTGTACTGGGGCCCCGCGGCCTAACGGGCCCACTGCCACATTGCACTGGGGCCCCGTCGCCTAACGGGAGGCGCTGCATGTTGGCCGAACTTTCGTGGCGGCGAAGTAATAGCGTCAGAAGAACATTCTCCCGTCGCCGATGTTTTGTGCAACCGCGGTGGCGACCGTCGCAGAAACCTTGAACTCACTGGCAACAAAGAAACAACGGTGATCTTCCTGCGAGTGGCAGGGCGCGAGCTGCGCGAACCACTCTGGGCCCTCCCCCCAGCTTCTCTGGAATGTTCGCGCCCCGAGACTTGTTCCAACATTATGGCGCCATATGGTGCCCCCCGCATTTCCGCCAGCTCCAGACAGAGACAAACCAATCGCCCTTCGGGGCGATCAGTAACCGAGCGCGAGCTCCGCAGTTCGGGCACATGCACTGGTGCCAGATCTTCAGTGGCGCGGCCCCCGCAGGCACCGACATCTTCTCGGGTGCCTTCCTAGCGCACATGCGGAATATCTGTCTGGCGAGCTCCAAGATTTCCTCAATTCGAAATGTCGGAGTTGTGCGCGCCAGTATCCACCCGAGAGCCCCTCCAAGACCCCGAGAATCTACGACCGCCTCCACGCCGCCCTCAGGTCCGGACTTGCCCCAGACTTCGAGCCGAACTTCTCGGCCTGCGGAGGCGCGACGAACTGCGCGACCATCGCGACGTCTGGGCCCGGGCCGCGCGCGGCCCGCGCGCCTGGCCAGTCTCATTCCCTCGGCTGCGCGCCCCTAATGCCGCGGATCAACCGCCTCGCGGGCAAGTTGAGTGCCCAGCCTCAGGGTCGCGCGGCGTCGGCCCAAGTTGAGCTGGTGGGTTAAGTCCTTCAACCCTCGATCAACGCGAGGGGCGTCCGCAGGGGGCGCTTGGTGATCTGCACTCCGAAGTTGCACTCGCTGCGCCAGAACGGGGGCGGCGTTTCAGACGACCATCCGAACATGCAGGGCGCAATTCATGCGAATGGGCAAAGCTAGCCTGATCTGACTCCACTAAAGACTAGCCCCAGCTTCTCGAAGATCTGTCTCTAAACGTGCATGCGGAAAGAATCGCATCTAGTCTTGAGCGTCTCCAGAGCCTGTTCGCGCCCTCGCCCTTCCCGCGGCGATGACATCGGTCTATATGCGTCCCATCGATCTCGGTTGAGAGAGATGCCGGCTGTGATCCCATGCTTCCCGCGCAGTAGGGCGGCCACCACAGGAACATCATCGCGGTGCGATGCTCCTCAAATCGCTCGCAGCTCGGCGCCCGGGAGGACGCGCACCCGACGCGCAAGCGCCGATTCACGCATCGCTCTCAAGGGAAACATGTAATCAATTTGTTGTTTTTACAACTCGTGCCTGACAAAAACCTGCATTCAGTCTCAAGCCATTCGCAAATATCTTTCGGTTCAGCATGCCAGCCACGGGGTAATCCACTGACGACCGCACTCCGTCCGATCTGGTTTCGCCAACACCAGTGCAGCCATTGCGACCGCGACATAATATCGGCGCGCATCGAACAGATAAGTACACAGCATGGCCGTGAGCCATGTAACTAACTGCGCCACAGCCCCGACATAACCGCATGGTAGGCGCGCGGTTTCGGACGGAATGTAGCGTGACATAAGATGCCGCGCATGCCAACCGAACCGTACTTCACTCCTGCTGCAACCGCTCTGCCTCGCGCCTCGCGCGGGGGGCGCCCGCGCCCGAAGCGGGCGTCGAGCTTGCGCTTGCGGGCCGACGGCGAGTGGGCAGCCGCAGCTATGGTTGCTGAGCGGCGACGGGAAATACGAGGCAGTAGTGCAGCTGCACCCTGCACAACGTGTGTTCTGGACGTGTGCAGCGATAGAATTGCGCTCCAAGTGCTGATTACCTGCTAGTCTAACCACATCGGCGCCCCTTGCCCCCCCCCCCCCCAGAAGTTCCGGAAGGCGCTCGCCCGACGCATTTTGAAGATTGAATCCAAGAGCTCTCAGGTAAGACATACCTTCGGACCACCTCCCGCTGAACCGCAAGCATCATCCAAACGGGCGGCGGCCGCCGAGACACTGCGGGTCGCGCGCGGAAGCGCCCCCTGCAATCTCTCGATAAAGAGCGGCTCGGCGGAGAAAGAGGAGGAGGAGGAGGAGGAGGAAGAGGAGGAGGAGGAGGAGGAGGAGGAGGAGGGGGGGGGAGGAGGAGGGGGGGGAGGAAGGGGGGGGGAGGTGGAAGAGGAGGAGGAGGACGAGGAGAAGGGGGACGAGGACGAGGAGGACCAGGAGGAGGAGGAAGAGGGCAGGCGGACACGAGCACGAACGAGAAGAGGGTAAATGAGTTAGTCTCAGCCGCTGTGCTCTGGCCCGGCGCCTCTACCTGTGCAGTTGCGCGCGTAATGCACGGCGCGCTGCGACCAGGTCTGATTGCGAGACAGCCGCCGTGCGCGCGGCGATGAATTCGATTTTGTTGTAAATATGGATTGCCCGTGCGATCCTTGAGATCGTGGTCGGGAACGACGTCGGGCGGGTGGGCTCAGCTGCGCGCGCCGCGGCCGCGCCCGGCCCCCCCGCCGGCAGGGCCGATTGGATGAGAGGGGGGGGGGGGGCAGGGAGCCAGAGGAGGTAGCGCGGCAATGACTCAGGTGCGTCCGCGCATCCGAGCCCGCACTTGTGCTGCTGAAAGGTCTGCGTCCTCGCCGTGGCAGTCCAACCGCTGCTGAGGGTCTTGAGTGCAGTCCAGAGCTCACTCGGGCGCAACTGCTTGAGAGCGTCGGCCAGCGCCCCCCCCCCCCCCCCCCCCAGCGCTTCTGTAGTTCGCCCTGTGCCGGGGGCGCTTGAAGGCCCCATGCAGGGAAGCGACTGACAAGCATAACCGTGAAAGGCGGATTGCAGGGCTGTTCGCGTAACTTGACTGTACGTATGCGACGGAACTTAGCTCGGCGGAATGGGTTCGCGGCTGCCGCCTCGCTCTGCACCTCGTGAGCGGCGCGGGCGGCAGCGGCGTCGGACTGGCGCGAGAAGGGCAAAGAGCGGAAGTACTGTGCGCTGGCTGCTTGGGAAGACCAGCGACGCCCCCACGCGCGCGAAGGTGACTCCTGCTGCAAAGCGCTCATCATTGGCAACAGCTGGCAACAGGGCGGATTGAATGACAAACTGCTGTTCGCAGCGTGCAATGGTGCTATCAACGGGGCTGAGCATGGCCAGTGCTGATGCATCGTCGAAGCGGGCGGTGGCGGTGCCCCCGCTCTGCCCACGCTGAAGTAGATGGCCCCGCTGCCACCATTTTTGCGCAGGGGTGAGCCTGAGACGGGCCAATGGGGCCTCGGGTCCGAGAAAAAAGCCCAGGAACTTGGCTCGCCCCGCAGGCGAAGAGCAATCCCAAAGAGGACGGAGAGCGGCCAGGGGCGCATCCGGGAGGGCGATGGTGGCAGGGGGCGCGTCGGGCCAGATAGGCCCGAAAAAACATGTCCGCGGCTTAACAGAGAGGAGCGCATGCTCCTCCGTAGCGGCAAACAAGGCGGTCACTTGGCTCAACGTGTCGATCGGGTTCGTTAGCAGGTCGATGTCCAGGCTCGGCATGCCGTTCGGGAACTCCACAGCCGCAGAGAGGTGGTGGGCGATCAGGCCCATGGCTATCACCCAGGCCACATCTGGCGCAGGGCAACGACGTGCCACTCCAGAGCTGATTCCGAACGTGTTGTGGCGCTCGCCGTTGGACTTGAAGTAGCTGGCTGGCGCGGAGCGCGCGGAATGGACAAAGTTCACGTTGCCCGAGAAGACGAGGCCGGTGACGACAAGCTTGGAGTCGGTGGCGACTGGCAGCCATCCAGCACGGCACTTCACGACGTTGCAACGGTCGGTGGGCTTGGGGATGTTGCGTCCCTGGGAGAAGCCCTGCTGGGCGATGTGAGCGCGCTTTGTCACAGCGCTCCTGGCCAGGAGACGAGCGGCGCCTGCGATGGCTCTGATGCCCGTGTCTTTTTTCGGCGAGGGCGGGTGGGCGTCCACGGGCGCGCGGTCAGTTGTGAGCTCGCCCTCCGTGTTATCGCCCTTCAGCCAAGTGGCAGAGACGGGGTCGTTCAGGTCGCGGATGCAGTGCTGGCCCAAGCAGAAGAAGGAGGATAACTTCATGCGTACGAAGCGAGGTTTCGCGCGCGTGCCAGACGTTGCGCGGCAGAAAGACTGGGCCAGATGCAGAAGGGGGTGCGCTGCCCAGCAGGGCCTGGAGCTGCGGTCTGGTGGGCGCCCCGGTGTCGATGGGGACACCCTCGACATATGCGCGAGGATATAGTCGGTGATGTTGGCAATGTTGGGGTGCTTCGCGTCGAAGACGGGATGCCAGCAAGCGCCTAGCACGGCAGCGATGGTCTCGAAGTCAGGGTGCATCTGGATGGTCTGGCTGGCGAGGGCAATGCAGGCGCAGAAACGGGAAGTGCCGTTGGCGATCGAGAGGGACTTTGCGCGCGGGGCGGCGGTCGCGGGGACGCGGAGCGCGAGTTGAAGACCGCCTCCAGACGGCCCTGGAGATAAAGCGCGTGATGGGGGCGCTTCCAGCCCAGAAGCCCAACTTATTGACGTCGCCGATGGACTTGCGGACCCAATCGTAACGAACCAGCAGGGCAGCCTCAGAAATGAGCTTCATGTGCGAGTGCCAGCGGATATCCATGCAGACGTAGTTGGCCTGCGTGGCACCTAGTAGCTGCAGGATGTAGACGGTGTAGTTCGGGTCGCGGGCGTTTGACGGGTGGATGACCTGCTCGATCAGCGACAGATGCGGCCCAACCTTAGTGATGAAGAACGGAGCGTCGGAGATCGGCGGGAGGGCCAGCTGTTCGAAAAAAGCGGCTGGTGCGTCTTGATTCCGAAGATGAAGGGCGTGAGCGCGTGGATGCTGGCGCGGTCGCCCGAGAGGAGCGCATCGTCTCATGTGCCCTCAGCGTTGGCGGTGATCTCGGCTGAGGCGAGCATGGGAAGAGGGTGCTGTTCGGAGCTGCACCACTGGCCAGGACCACCTCGAAACCACTGCGCGCTTGAGTGGCAATTGTTAGTTGGCGCGGGGCCGAACGCGATGAAGCGATATTGATGCGCGGCACGAGGCTCGACGCAATGGCATGGGTGCCCGGCGGGGGCGCAAGACGATCTGGATGCTCGGGGCAACGCGCAAACTGATATGCATGGCGGCTGGCAACGCAAGAAAAATCAGCAGGAATTGACGGCAGCTCGACGTTGGGGATGGCATCGGCGATGTAATCGGCGCGGTTGACATTCATGGTGGCCATGGGCGTGCGCGCGACAGCGCGCAGGAACGCGGGCAGCTCGATGCACTCAGGGTCGAGCTCGAAGTGAGCGAGGCTGTAGACTTCCAGGGGCGGTGGCTGAGATCTGGCGCTCGCGTTTCATGGGCTTCGCGGTGGCTAGATCGTGGATGTAGCGTCTGCCATTGTAGGGCAGATTGCCACGCGCGTTCTCTGAGGCGATGGCGGTCGGCGCCGCAGAGGCGTCGAGCTGCTGGGGGGCGCGGCGAGGGTCGTGCGCGCCAGGTGGCTGACTCCGCGTCAGCAAGGAGCGCCTGGAAGGAAGTGGTGATGTCGCCTCGGTCGGTGGACTGACACTGCGGATTGTCGAAGGCTCTCTCGTTCCACTGGGGGGTGGAGGGGGTTTCTCCCTTGCCTGGCCACGGGTAATAAGTTTGGCGATGGGCATGGGGCTGCAGTGGGTCTCTCCCTTGGTGCGACAAGCTCTCCACCGCTGACGAGGGTAGCGCTGCTGCAATAGCTGAAAGGGGCTTCTTGGTCTTGACTTCTGTTCTGATCTGCTAAGGGGGGCTTGTCGGGGCCGATGTAGATGTCAACTGGCTGGCCTGTTGTGTCAGTTGAGGCAAACCGCTTTCACTGGCCAGCTGCGTCGCGCACTGTGCGCGAGAGAGCCAGCGCACGGGGTGCTGCGACAACGCTGTCTCCTTTGACTTGTAGGACGAAGCGGCGGGCAGGTTCGCCGCCTCCGAGTCGTTCCGCGCGATTAGACCGGGGGTTGGCTTCTGCAATCCATTCCTGGAAGTCGTTGAGCACCGCATTCGGGGCCAGAGGGCGCTGGCAGCCCACGACGACGAGCGCCGGGTCGGGCTGGCGGCCCCGTTCGGCAAAACGACTGGGGTCTGCGATCGGAGTCTGTGCTTCGGCGGGGGCAAGAGCGTCGCGCATCTGGTCGATGTGTTGCCACATTCGCTGCTGCTCTGACGCTTGGCGGTCTTGTTCTCTGCGAATGCGAGCGACTTCGTCGCGGGGTGCATCCACTCGGCGTTCTGCAGCGGCGACTTGCCGTTGAACGAGAAGGCGGGAACTTTCGCGAGGCTCAGCGAGGAGCTGGTCAGCTTGTTCTTGAAACCGGGGGGCGGCAGTGGCGACTTACCGAAGCATGAGTTCCCGAAGAACGACATCGAGGTCTTCGGGCATCCCAGGTAGGAGGTCCATGTCGTTCTTGATGTGCAGGATGTGGTTCGTGCTGTGATCCATGATAGGAGGCATCAAAATATACACCACCACCACCTACCTCCCCCCCTCCCTCTCGCTGGAAAGAGGCGAGAGGAGGAATCGACGTGGTGGTGGTGCATATTCTTTGGACCCCCACATGAGTAGCGCGTCCAGTGATTGGGGTGGCTGGCGCAGCAGCAGGTTGGGAAGCGAAGGTAGGAGCAATTTCGAAATCGCGGACGAGTTGTTCGGCGGCTGCGGGCCCCAGCTGCTGCTCGATGTACTTGGCGTTGGGTCAGCGTCGCCCTGAAGGGGATCATGAATAGCAGGACCATGTGGTGGCTTCTCAATCTCTTCCATGGCCACGGCGGGGGCTTCGGGCGCAGCGTTTCCTCCTGATCTGGCTGATCTGCGTGTCGGTGCCGGTGGATGGCGAACAGTGCCCCGTCCTGCTGCACGGGGTCGCTGCTGTGGAGCACATGCAGGGCCTTGGCAGCTGGATCCTGTGTTGCCACGGTGTTCCAGGCGTTCGCAAGCAGCGCGTCGACCATCTCTACGGGGCTATTCGCGTCGATGCTGGCGGTCGTCGTGACGTCGATCGTCGCGGCGAGAACATTCGTGGCGTTGGTGACGGACCTCTCGGCAACTGCGGGGCGTGGAGCCATTGGATTGGTCGTCCCTGTCCGAAGAAGCGGCGGACATGATGCTGGAGTACTGACAACGGATATCCGGGGTCTGTTCAACGATTCGTCGCTGGCCAGGTGCACTGCAGGACCACCGCGTACTTGACTGACTCTCGTTGGCTGGCACGGAGCAGCACACGATGGCTCGATATGGGAGCACGGCGCTGCGCACAATGCGGGAATATGGAAGCTTGGCAGTGGGCTCGAAACGGACTGGATTCTCGGCACGAGACACACAGCAATATGAAAGGCGGCCTGCAACGCCGAGGTGGAACGCAGGAGTGGACGGCAGCTCGTCCCTGGGTGTAGTTGCGAGACAGTTGGGTCTGGCCGCGGACTAGCGGTATCCACGCTGCGCTCGCGATGACGTGCAATCTTGAGCCAAAATGGCTACGGAACGAGGAGGTGGAGGAGGAGGAGGAGGAGGAGGAGAAAGAAAAGGGAATGGAGGAGTAGGAGGAGGAGGGGGGGCGGAAAGAGGACGAGGAGGAATGGCATCACTTTTGAAAAGGGTGAAAGCCGTCGTGCTGCCCTTGACCAGAGCCACCCATACATGTAGTCGTCTTCTTTTTTTACGTTGGTCGGACTTTGGTGAGGAGGCTGAAGCTTGATAGTCCTCCTCCTCCCCCTATTCCTCCTCCTCCTCCTTCCACTTGGGCGTTGCATGGCCATGTGGTTTGGGGCCGTCAGCTCCCAAACCAGGTGGCGGTGCTTCGCCTGAAAAAAGGTATGCTTGCGGCCTCGGCAGTGGCCAAACAATTTCAAAAGGTTCATTCCTAATCGCTCAACTCCCTCACCCTTGGGGAACCCAGATATACTAATACCGCTACTCCCCAAACCTCTCCCGGGGTGCGCTCTGACCACAATTTCGAAGCGCATCCAGTCGCTCGTGGCGACGAGGGCCTCCCAGGAGGCCCAACGATGCGAAAACGAAGTAAGGGTAGCTGTATGGGTACCTTTTCCTCTTCCGAAGCTTGGCGGCGCGCAGAGGGGGGTATGGGGGAAGGGGGAAAGCTTCTTATGTGGCCGCTTCTCAAAAAGGCACCGGCGTTCCATTAATATAGAGAAGACCCGCGCCTTTTAAGAAGCAGCCTCTTTCTAAGATACCTTTCCCCTTCCCCTACCCCCCTCTTCGCGTGGCCGAGAAGCCCCCCACTCTCCCCAAAAACTGCAATCGGAGGCGCCCAAGATGGGGGCGTTCAAGAGGGGGTGGCGCAAATCATGGCTGGCGGCACGTTCGCGGGTCAAGGGGTGCCGAGGACGTGTTGGCATGAGAAGATGCGCCGTGAAATCAGGGGAGATATTACGGCTCCCGCCATGATGCCCCGCCCCCCAGTTATCACCGGCTCGCGGGGGCCTCCAGCGATCTCCAGGGACCTCTCGAGATCGACTTCTCCTCCTCATCCTCCTCATCATTGTGACGTTGGCCAAATATAAGCATCTTGGATATTGCGTTATAGTCCTCCTCCTCCTTTTTGGATTGGGCAAGTTCTAGGTGCAAAGCCTCCCTCCTCCTCCTCCCCCAGCCGCCGAGCCCCTCTCCCTCTCCTCATTGGTGCAGTCCGCCTGCTCCGCCCCTGTCGGGCCCCCCCCCCCGGCTGGTGCAGTGCGCGAACTGCCGGATGAAATCGCCGAACGCCATGAAGAAGACGCCCGGCGTGCCGCCCTCCGGGCACCCAACCTGCCAACCGGCCACCGTCTCCTCCTCCTCCTCCTCCTCCTCCTCCTCCTCCTCCTCCTCTCCCGCCTCCTTCTTCCTCCACCATTCCTCCTCCCTCCTCGCTCCCCCCTCCCTCCTCCCTCCCTCCTCCTCCTCCTCCGCCTCCCTCTTCCCTTTTCCCTCCTCCCTGCTCCTCCTCCCTCCCTCATTTATCCCTCCTTCCCTCCTGGGGGTGTAGGATTTCAGTCCGCAGGCTGGGAGGCTCTGCGTGCCTTTGTTCAAACGCGTGCGCCAACTTGCACGGCATACCTGAGACCTTCTCCTTCTTATGTTCGGCTCTCTTCTTGCCTGCCTCTTTCTCTGGAATGAAGCTCGGAATTCAAGTATGCATCGGCGGATCGCGAGGCCTAACAAAGATAATGGCGGGCTAGCGCGTGACACTCTGATATATTGGCGCTGCGGCTCGCAAGTGCGTTTTTTGCCTCTTGGCATTCGGTATCTGGGGGCAAGGGGGGAGAGTCTCGTACACAGGCTTCTTTTAAAGAAGCATAGAGCCCGGTGGCTCCGCATTCGCCTCTCACTCCCGAGGCGTATGCCCAGTCGCTCTGTAACTGGAGACCTCCATCCTCGCCCGTACGTCGTTCCTCCCTCAGGCCTCCTCCCCCTGAACTTCGAAGCGTGCGTCTGTCTTATCTTACTGCGGCGGATCATGCACTCTTTACTCGGCAGGATGGCCCTCGCCTGGTTTACTCCCAGCTTCCCTTCGGTTTTCATGGCCTCGACAATCTCACACCTTCCCTATGGAGGTTTCTGGGAGACCCTAGGCATGACCTCTGCACGGTCGCGCCGCCTCTCCAGGCGTCCATGCGCCATGTCGTGTTGCTATACCGCGCATGACCCTGCCCTATGGCAGCAGGCATATGAGGGGGCTGGATTTTCTAGGGGGGAGAGAGACTCGCACACAAGCTATTAGTCAAAGTCGCGCAGAGCCAGGTGGCTCCGCACTTGCCTCTCTCTTACGTGTAGCCGATTTGTTGGCGGCGCGCACAAAGGGGGGAGGGAGGGGGAACGGCTTCTCAGAAGAAGCCTGCTCCTCAGAAGGCGCCGGCCCTGGATGGGGCCCGTGCCTTGTGAGAAGCCGGGTGCTTCTGAGAAGCCTCCCCCCCTAGGCCCTACCCCCCCCGCACGCGGCTGAACCTGGCCAGGACTGGCGCAGGTGGGCCTCTGGCGTTTTGCAATGCCTCCAGGTCGCTTGAGGCAAAGCTTAGGTCGGGCCTGTCCTCCAACAAGAGGATTCTGTGCATTTTTTAGCCAGAAACTAAACACATCTCTCAAACTTATCAAAAATAGTTTTAAACATCGCCCCATACTATTTTTCTACTATTTTTGAATCTTCGTCCTGTAGAAGGACAGGCCCGACTTACCGCGAAGCACTTCTGCTTAACGTCTTGAGTGGCAGCCGAGGCCGCGGTGGGACGGCACGCTCATTGCCTGCGCGCAGGGCGGCGACCAGCCGGCGTCACGCAGCAGCAGCAGCGACGGCCAACTTGGGCGCCAGATGCCATTAAAGAAAGCAATGCTAAGAAGACGCTGGGCACGGGAACGCAATGGCAGTTGCCCCTGTGACGGCCTGGTTAGCAGCATGGTGCGCGCTGGGATGGATGAGGGGAGGCGTACAGGGGACACGAAGGGAACGCAACGCTGCCGCATCTTTTGAAACTGCTGTAACGCTTTTTCCGATCCACCGGGCAGGAAGTCAACAATGGCCCACCAATGCATAACCTATGAGCCCCTTCCGTTGTCCCCGGGGCCTTGGTGTTCAACACAGCCTCAACAGGAAACGCCCACACCAATGCCAAACCCCGAGACGGCACGCAGTATGTCTGGTGTGGGAACGCCTCTGGCCCATGCGGACACCCGAATCTTACATCCGAGCTCAAATGGTGTCTGCATCGTCACCGCTCTCCAATGGCGAAGGCCGCGGTCGAGGCCATGTGCGGCCCCATCCCGGCAGCCTTGCTCCGCAGCTCTGGAGTCCACAGAGGGCTCGAATCGCACCGAAGGGTGGAGGAGCAGGAGGAAAAGACATGATGCGGGAGGAGGGGTGGACAGGAGGCTGAAGGAGAAGGCTAAGCAACATGGGAAGAACGAGGAGTCGATCCTTGAGAGTGTGCAGTCGCAGGCAGCTAGAAAGCGCACGCAACAAAGACACCACATTGGCTGACATTGGGAAGTCGGGATTTGGGGGAGGAAAGTCCTGGGTTGGGGGATGGGGTGCGTCTCAATACCACACTTTCCAACATAACCTCGTAGTCCCACCAGCCCTCTGGGGGTAGGTGGTTTAGGGTGTTTCCTCATCCACCCCCTTCTCCCCCTTCGGGGAGGGGTTTACCCCTCCCCCTACCCCCTTCCCTGGACCGGACGGAGAGTTTCGCGAGCGGTCGGAGCGTCCAAGATGGCTCCAAGAGCGCCTCGGAGAGCCCAAGATGAGCTACAAGATGGCTCAAGATAGCCTGAGATGCCTCAAGATGGCTCTGAAGATGCTCCAAGAGGCCTCAAGACCGCCCCAAGACGGCCCCAAGAGGCCAAAGAGCTCCCCAAGGAGGCCTCCAAGAGGCCAAAATCCTTCAACAACCTAAGGAAAACCAATGATTTGTGCCTTCTCGCTTTTTCGCTTCCGATGGCCATTCGAGGCCTCAAGATGGTTCCAAGATGGCCCAAGACAGCCCCAAGAGGCTCCCAAGAGAGCCCCAAGACGGCCCCAAGAGCGCCCAAGAGCGCTCCAAGAGCGCCTCAAGAGGGGTCAAGGAGGCTACTTTTGGGGCTACCGAGGGGAGCGTAATTGAAGCTCCCCTCTTGTTTGATCGATCTCCTCCAAGATGGCCCCAAGAGGCGCCCAGGAGGCCAAAAGAGGCCCCAAGATGGCCCCAAGAGCGCCCCTCAAAGCCTCCCAAGAGCGCTCCAAGAGGGCCCCAAGAGGCACTCAGACGGCCCCAAGAGGCGCCCAAAACGCTTCCAAGAAGCCTCCAAGAGACCTCCCAGAGGCCTCAAGAAGATCCCCGAAGCACCCAAGAAGCCCCCCAGACGCTCCAAGAGGCCTCCAAAACAAACACCAGCAGCAAAAGCACCACCACCACCAACAGAAACAACGGCACCAGCAGCAGCACCGGCAGCAGCACCAACAGCGCGAGAACCAACAACACCACCAGTGCCACCAGCAGCACCAGCAGCAGCAACACCACCACCATCCGGCAGCACCAACAGCAACAACAACACCAACAGCAGCACCCGTACCATTCGCTATCAGAGATATCCCAAGTCACCGTTGTTGCCCACGTTGTTTCACTATGTGCGTTTCTTTTTCCCTTCTGCCGTCAGCTCTCCTGGGCATCGTTTCTGGATGGGCTGGCTGGGATACGCGATGCGTCAACACTTTCCACTTTCTACTAATCAGAGTGAGGGGGCCGAACGGTCATTCACTGTCCCTGGGTGCGTGGCTGAAGTGGGATTTCGCGGTGCGGATTATCGTTGTTGTTGGTTGTTGTTGTTTGTTGTTTGTTGTTGTTTGTTGTTGTTTGTTGTTGTTTGTTGTCGTCGTCCCACCCGCAACCCGCCCCGCGACCCACCCGCGACCCACCCCGCGACCCACCCCGCGACCCACCCGCGACCCACCCGCGATCCCCCCCGCGATCCACCCCGCGACCCACCCGCGACCCACCCCGCGACCCACCCGCGACCCA
Source organism: Prorocentrum cordatum (assembly GCA_963575745.1). NCBI lineage: Eukaryota > Dinophyceae > Prorocentrales > Prorocentraceae > Prorocentrum > Prorocentrum cordatum. The sequence continues at coordinate 97,866 of CAUYUJ010005892.1, forward strand.
CCCGCGACCCACCCGCGACCCACCCCGCGACCCACCCCACGACCCACCCCGCGACCCACCCGCGACCCACCCGCGACCCCGCGACCCGACCCGCGACCCACCGCGCGACCCACCCGCCCGCGACCCACCCGCGACCCACCCCGCGACCCACCCGCGACCCACCTTCGACCCAAACCACGTTCAAGGTACAAACCACCATTTTCGGCGCCTGCGGCGGGTTTTTTTTTTGCATTCCTTCCAGGTGGAGAGCCCGCGACCCAAACCACGTTCAGGGTACAAACCACATTTTTCGGCGCCTGCGGCGGGCATCTTTTGCATTCGTTTCAGGTGGAGAGCCCGCGGCCAACCCGCGACCACGATCAGGGTACATACCAATCTTTTCGGCGCCTGCGGCGGGCATCTTTTGCATTCGTCCCCGGTGGAGAACCCGCGGCCCACCCGCGGCCCATTCCACGTTCAGTGTACAAACAAATTTTTCGGCGCCAGCGGCGGGCTGCTCTTGCATTCATTACAGGTGGAGGTGGAGAGCCCGCGACCCACCCGCGACCCAAACCACGTTCACTGAACAAACCAATGCCGCACAAGCGCGGCTGCGGATTTTTGCATGCCGTCTGCGCCCGCAACGACCTCTTCAAACCCCGCGCATCCACACCAGCCCGTCCAGCAACTTTGCCCTGGCGAGTTGCCTTGATCAGAGAAGTCGGGGAGCATAATGTGGAAAAAAAGATTGCGTTGCCGCTATCTTGGGAAAGGAGGGGGAGGCAGGAGGAGTAAACAGGGGACGAGGAGGACGCGAAAGGAGGGAGGATGTAAGGAGAATGTGGAGAAAGAGGAGGAGGAGCAGCAGGAGGACGAGGAGGGGGAGGAGGGGGAGGAGGAGGACGAGGAGGGGGAGGAAGGTGAGGAGGGGGAGGATGATGATCATGGACGACAATGGGAGGACGATGATGGAGGCCGATGAGGGGGTGGACGACAATGGGAGGACGATGATGGAAGGACGAGGGGGGGAGAGGGAGGACGAGGACGAAGAGGAGGACGAGGTGGAGAAGGAGGATGACGATGACGACGAGGACGAGGACGAGGACGAGGAAGAGGAGGAGGAGGAGGAGGACGAGGAGGAGGAGGAGGAGAGCGCCATCGACAGGGAAGGTGGGGGCCATGAGGTCCGCCGGCTCGACGACGTCCGCGTCGCCCGCGCCCGCCCCCTCACTCTTATCCGCAATTGCGGGGTGCTATGTATTGGTCGGGCGTATCGCCTATAGCCTCACTTTTTGCCATCGGCAGACGGGTCACATGCGTATTATGACTGTTAATTGATCGTGCCATTGCTGTTCTGCCCCATGTCGTGAGCATGGGGTTCTTGTGATTAGTGTGATGCCTCCACCTTCCCCCTTACTCCTTCCTCCTTCCCACTTCCTTCCTCCTCGCCCACGCTCAAACTCACCCAGACCCAGACTTGCTCACACTCAGACTCACTCACATTCAGACAATGCCACTCCCCAACCTCTCCTGTCAAAAAGCAATGTCAAGGGCACTTTGGGGCAAACTCTTGGATATAATGCTCGGGAGGCCCGCGAGCAATTGGTAGTGTTATTTGACTGGGGCGGCGGGGCGGGGGGGGGCGCAAATTGCCTGCTATGCGCAGGGCCACCACCCCTGTCAAGCAACAACACAAAATACACTTCGTGGCAAGAACTGGAGCATGCGCAGGCACCCCGCGATCACTTTGCACTGGTTCTTGTCAAGGACGGCGGGGGTGCTGGCATAGTGCCTGCCCCGCCGCAATTGCGCATTGGTTTTCGATAGGGACGGTGTGTGCCGACATGTTTCCCGATGTATACTGTCACGTGCGCGGGCACGCCTAGCACACTCTGCGCGTGCACAGGCTGTGGCGCACCTGGGGCGGCTAGAGCATGCGACAAACATGGCGCACGTGGCGAATATGGCGCACCAGGCGTACCTGGCACGCTTGGGCCCCAGGAGTGCCTGGCGCACCTGGCGCGCCAGGCACTCGTGGCGCACCTCGCCCAAGCGTCGCGCACATGGGGGCTGTTTTGCTTCCCAGTAGCTGTCCATCCAAAGAAGACCGCTGAACATGCTCAGGTGCCAATTATGTGTTGGGAGGGCGGGTGGGAATGACGAGACGGCTTGCTGGCGGGGAGGGTGTCTTGATCACTTTTCCCTATTCATATACACCACCTCCCCCACCCGGCCGGCGGCCAACCCGGAACAATGTTAACCCCATGAGGGCCACACACCCCACCATCCCTGTCACAAAAACAATGCAACACGCAGTCTGCCTCCACATTTGGAGCATGCGCGGCCAACCGATGCGCCCCCCCCCATCATCCCTGTCAAAAAACAGTTCAACATACACTTTGGGGCAAAGTCTTGCGTCATGTTCGTGAAGCCCGCGATCACCTTGCATTGTTTTTGAGAGGGACGGCAGGGGTGTCAGCATATTGCCTGCTGTGCGCAGGACTACCATCCCTAGCATATGTTAGCCAGTGTGGACCCCAAACGATAAGTCATTGCAATCAATGTGCCGCAATCTATGCGGTGTAACGTATGCGATGTAATATAGGTAATGCAATATATGCGGCGCAATCTACGTGATGCAAATATGCGATGCAGCCTATGTAATGCAGTCTAGGCGGTGTAATGTGTGTGTGTGTGGTGTGATGTATGCGATGCAACCGATGGAATGCAATATATGTGTGGTGCAATGTATGCGATGCAACCTATGTGATGCAATCGATGCGGTGCAATCTACATGGTGCAAAATCTGCGATGCAACCTATGTAATGCCGTCTGTGCGTTGCAATCTATTTGGTGCAATGTACGCGATGCAACTTATGTAATGCAATATATGCGGTGCAACGTATGCGATGCGGCGACGGCGACAGGCCGCACGGGCGGCGACGGGCGGGGATGGCGGCGACGGGCGGCGACGGCGACGGGCGGCGACGGGCGGGGATGGCGGCGACGGCGACGGGCTGCGACCGGCGGTACGGCGGCGATTTTGCGGCAAGGTCCCGAGATGGTTAATCGAAGTAAGAACCCCTAGTGCTGCAAACACTGTTCGGGAAAAACTATACAACATGCACCTCGCGGCTAAATCTGGATCGTGCGCGGCCACCCCGCGATCACTGTCAAGTAGCTTTTGGACGGCGGGGGTGCGCTGTGCGCAAGCCCACCAGACACAATGTTGGGCATTGATTTTCGACAAGGATGGTGGGGGCGACACGTTTCCCGATGTGTGCTGTCACGTGCGCGGGCGCACCTGACACACCCCACACGTGCCCCGAACGTGGCGTACCTGGTGCGGCTAGGGTATGTGGCACACCTGGCGCACGCGGAGCACGTGGCGCGTCCGGCGCACCAGGCGTGCCTGGCACGCTCGGGCCCCAGGGGTGCCTGGGGTGCGTGGCGCGCCTGGCACGCGTGGCGCACCTCGCCCCAGCGTCGCGCACGTGGGGTCGGTTTTGGTTCCCAATAGCTGCCCATCCAACGACGACCGCTGAACATGCTCAGGCTCGGGTGTTACTTATGTGTTGGGAAGGCGGGCTGGGAGGGAGCTAGACGGCTTGCGGGCGGGTGGGTCGCTTGATCACTGTTCCCTATCAGTTAACATCCCCTCCTATAGGCGACTGGTAGCCAACCAAGAACCATGAGGGCCCCCCCCACCATCCCTGTTAACAAACCATACAAAACACGCTCTGCCTCCAAATTCGGAGCATGCGCAGCCAACCCGATGCGGCCTCCCCCCACCATCCCTGTCAAAAAAACGATACAGAATACACTTGGCGGCGGCGGCGGCGGCTGCGGCGGCTGCGGCGGCTGCGGCGGCTGCGGCGGCGGCGGCGGCGGTGGCGGCGTCGGCGGCGGGGGCGGCGGCGGCGGCGGCGGCGGCGGCTGCTGCGGCGGCGGCGGCGGTGGCGGCGGCGGCGGTGGCGGCAGCGGCTGCGGCGGCAGCAGCTGCGGCTGCGGCGGTTTGGCAGCAGGGGCGGCGGCGGCGGCGGCGGAGGCGGCGGCGGCGGCGGCGGATTGGCCCTCAGTGGCTGCCCGTCCAACGACTGCTGAATATGCTAACGCTCGGGCCAGACTCAGGCGCTACGTATGTGTTGGGAGGGCGGGTGGGAGTGAACGAGACGGCTTGCGGGCGGGGAGGGAGTCTTGACCCCTCCCCCATACCCCCTCCGCTGGACCTTGACATGGGGGTTCGCGACCGACTGGGCGTCCAAGAACGCATCGGCCAGAATGGGAAAAAAACATAGATCTTACGAATGTTTTGGCCCATGTCGGCCTCCTGGGAAAGCGACGCTAATCTGCCCCCCCCCCTTCTTTCGATCGATGTCCTCCAAGGTGGCCCCAAGATTGCCCCCCAGGGCTTCCGAAAGGGCCCCGAGAGGACCGCAAGAAGCACCCAGGAGGCCCCAAGAGGCCCTTAAGAGAGAGGCCTCTTGTTTTCCTGCTCACCCCCCGCCTCCTCCTCCTCCTCCTCCTCCTTCCCTCCTCCTCCTCCTCCTCCTCCTCCCCATCATCATCATCATCGTCATCATCCTCATCCTCATCATCATCATCATCCTCATCATCATCATCATCATCAGCATCATCATCATCAGCGTTCGTCCATGGGCTGGCGGGGCTACTTTCTTGATCGCGACCGCAAACGGACGCTCGCGCGGCGTCGTGAAGTCGTGCGAAAAGCGTAAACCGGTACATGAGCACAGCGCAACTGTCGCCGGCGAGACGCGGACAAAAAAACGGGGCCACTAAGCAGAGTCGGCGCAAACGTGACGAAAAAAGGGAAACCGCGAGCGAAGCGGAATAAAGCGAAGAAGACGGGAATAATACGGGAAGACGAAGACGACGAAAGGAGGGGGAAAAATAAACTCACGCGGCGCCGCTCAGAGGCGGAGGGCCGGGTCGGGGAACGCCAGGGACACGTCATCATCCTCCTGGAACGTGCGCAGCGAGTGAAGCGACGGCGCGATCTGAACCGTCGCGAGCAGCCCGGCGCCGAAGGCCATGATCCTGTCAGAAACGAGCGTCGAATATCGCGAACGTGCGCCAGCGGGCAGAAGGCCCAGCAAGGCCCGCGTCAGCGGAGAACGTGCCCGGGAACTCCATGGAGGCTCCAGCCGCGGGCCGCGCCGAAACACAGGGACCTGTTCATCCGGCCGTCCTCCAGGGCCGTCGCGGAGCCGCGGGCGCATAGTGGGCCCACCGGCCCGCGAGCCCCGGGGGGGGGCACGGAGGGCCCGAGGAGCCCCGCAGAAGGGGGGCGGCTAATAGCCGCGGGAACTTCCATTATCTTCGATGGGGGGGGGCGGTAACAGCCGCTGAACGGCGGAGAACGCGCGGCTGGGGCGCGGCCGACAGCCGCGGGATGGTCGGAAGAGGTTTCGCCCGAGACTGACCGACGCACATCTGAGGCGCGGCGAACAGCTGCGGGTGGTAGGAGAATGTTCCGCCTGAGACTTGCCGAGGCCCATCGGGGGCGCGGCTAACGGCCGCGGAATGGTAGGACGCGGTTTCGCCTGACACCTGTTCGACGCTCTGGCGGGGCGCGGCTAACAGCCGCGCAACTGGATCAGGGCCCAAGGAAGGGGCCACAAGAAGCCAGGGAAGACCTGAAAGGGGACCCCAACACCACGCGGCGGCCGACCGCGTGCTGGACTTAACGATGCACCAGTAGGGGGGCTGCTATCAGCCGCGGGAAGGCGGGGCGGTGCCGCCTGAGACCCGCCGATGCGCAGCCGAAGTGCGGCTAACAGCTGCGGGGTGACAGGGGATGGTTCCGCCTGAGACTCGCCGATGCTTCGCCTGGGCGCGGCTAACAGCCGCGGGATGGCGGGAGATGGTTTCGCCTGAGGCCTGCCGATGCCCGGACGGGGTGCGTCTGACAGACGCGGGGTGGTAGGCGAGGGTTTCGCCTGAGACCTGCCGATGCTCGGCTGGGGTGCGGCTAACAGCCGCGGGATGGTAGGACATGGTTTCGCCTGGGAAATGCCGGCGCCCTGCTGGGGTGCGGCTAACAGCTGCGGGATGGTGGGAAGTGGTTCCGCCTGAGACATGCGGATGCTCTGCAGGGGCGCAGCTGACTGCCGCGGAATATTGAGAAAAAGGTCTCGCCTGCATGGTCGGCTGGGGTGCGGCTAACAGCCGCGGGATGGTGGGACATGGTTTCGCCTGAGACCTGCCGATGCTCTGCTGGGGTGCGGCTGACAGCCGCGGGATGGTGGGAAATGGCTTCGCCTGAGACCTGCTGATGCTCTGTTGGGGTGCAGCTAACAGCCGCGGAGTGACTGGAGAAAAGGTCTCGCCTGCGTGGTCGAGGGCGTCGGCGATGGGGGGGCGATCTGATCTAGGTTCCCCTGGGGCACGGCTAACAGCTGCGGGAATGGTGAAGTGATCAGGGCCCGATCTTTGTGCCAGATCCTCCTCGTTGGGGTCCGGGCCCACTTCGCGTTCCACCCTGGCGCAGCAGACAGCCGCAGTGGCGCGGGGCGGGCGTGGCGGGCTGATCAGGCTACCGGAGCCCGAGGGCCGATCAGCATCGGGCGCTTGTTCGACCGGGGGCCAGGCTCGCCTGAGACCTGCCTGGGCTGGGGTGCGGCGAGCAGCCGCGAGCATTGAGTCGGTCGCGCGCGAAGAAGCGCCCATGGTCGGCGCGGCGAGGGCAGCCGAACAGGAGAGGGGGGGCGGGCCGCCGCCGTGGAGTTAATGGGGAGCTTCAGGTATGAGGTAGCGACCAAGGCAAGTCCAGTAGGTCGGCCGGTTGGAGGGGGGGGGGGGGGGGGGGGGGGCGGCTGACAGTAGCGCGGAAGTAACCAGTGGAACCTTCGCGCGCATGCCAGGCTCCCCCAGGAGAGAGCGGAAAGGCGCTGCAGGTGCGCGGGGCAGCAAGACACTGCAAAGGAGGGCTGCCGAAGGGGCCCCAGCAGTAGCAGGGGCCCGCGAGAGAGGGAGCCAGCCCCCAGGCTGCCTACGGCGCGCTGGGGGGGCGGCAGCCATCCAGGGGGAGAAAGAGGCCGCAAATTGGTGCCCGAGGCATGGGCTCTAGGGCCCGGGGCGGGCCAGCAGCCCCGGCTGGGCGCGCCCGACGTGGCATTGGCGCGCGCGCAGAGGCGAGCACGGGAGCAGGCCGCCCCAATGGCCAGGAGGGGTGGGTCCCAAGTGGCCCAAAGGTAACGTTGCGGCGCCCGCGAATGCGGCTGTGTGGGCGCACCACAGCGGACTTCACAAGGCCTAGGAGCGCGCCCGGGGCTGGCGCGCGCCCGTTGCCCTCCTGGGGTCCGCGCTTCGAATCCAGCGGGCGTCGATGTCTTCGCGCGACCCTTTGCCTTTAGCTTTGCCGGGGTGCCCGCGATTCTACCTCTGTCGCGGATGCGAGCGCAGACAGACTCCCAGTCGACCCCAAGCTGGAGCGCAGTGTTCACCGTGAAAACGTTGCACCTGTGGTAGGACCATTCGTCGAGGATGCGCGAGCAGGACTCAGGCGGTTGGCACGTAGGGTCAGCACAAGAGCGGCCTGCATGCGGGGGATGCGCGGCTGTCCATTGGTGCCATGCGCCAGTGAAATAATCGCCCAGCTCCCTCTGGGACCTTTTCCCGGTCTCAGCGGGAGCCTCTCCGACAGGGCTCAGGACAGCGACTCTCTCGAGGGGGGCGTTGTAGATGCATTGCCCTGCGTCTGGGTCGCGAAAATCTTGTGGGCCCTCGACCTGGGCACCCCTGTGGTCGCGCTGGTCTGGTGCGGAGTCAGTTTGGACACTGACGTAAGAGAGCCAGGGACGAGACCGAGGGGTGGGGAGGTCGTCGTGCTCGGCGGCGTGAGTCCGTGTGGGCCGGCTCCAACGATCGTCGGACCCCCAGCTGGGCCACCCTGCCCATCCGGCCCAGTGGCTGCCGCCGGGGCTGCTGCGACTGGTCCCGCAGTGGCGGCGCGGGCGGCACTTGCGCCATCCTTCGTTCCAGCCGCGCCCGCCCCCCAATGCTGGCGGCCAGGGGCCCCCTTGGTATGCTAGGGGGGCGCGGGGCGCCCCGCTCAGGCAGGCGCGCGGGATTTCCGTCGTCCCGCCCGGCGAGCGCGGAGGAGCCGCGGGGGTCGGTGGCGGGCGACGCGGGGCTGCAGGGCTTACCTTCGTGCTCGGGGCTACCCGAAGAGTGGGCCACCATCAGTGGCTCGGAACTCGATGTCGGAGACAGAGCGACCGGCGCCCCTTGGCGCCCCCGCCGCGAGGCGGGCAGGTCGCCTCGGGGGCCCCCTGCAGAGGCCTCTGAAAATCATCCACATGACCCGCAGCGCCGCCGCTGTTCGAGCCTGGAGCAGGGCTTCCCGGGGTGGCGGATTGGCGGGGGGGGGGCGGCCGGATCGGGGCCGGCAAGCCGCGCGCGGATGTCGTCAGGGGAGCGCGAGATTACTCGGCGATTGCACGTTGAGCTGGTGCCACTCCGCGCAGACGACGTCGGGGAGCGCGCCGCGCCGTCGCCCCAGTCAGGGTCGCCCAGGGAACGGGGGCCAGAGGGTTGGAACTCCGCCGGGGGATCGGACGCCCAAGGGCTCAACGCGCCAAGGCCTGCCCGCCCGTCATTGCTGCTATGCCTCCTGTTGGAGCTGGGGCCGACCTGTGTGTCTCGCATGGGAGCGTCCTTGGCGGCCGCTTGCAGTGCCCCGAAGGTGAGCGTATCTGAACTGACCCGCGCCAGGAAGTCAACGAGGGTGCCCAGGGTGTGTCACAGAGGGGAAGGACCGCGTTGGGGCCGTCGGTATGAATGCACGAGCCAGCTGCCCAGTATAAGGGGGGGTCCGTAGAATGAACGCAGAGCTCCGCGACCACGCGGGCGGCGGCGAACCGCGCGCCCTGCCAGTGGAAGGTCTGGGTAGGTAGGTGGGCGCCACCAGGTCGCCGTAGACCTTCTTTAGAAGAGGGGCGTAGCTGGGGTGGGCCCCAGCTTTCGGGGGCGTCGGGGCATGTCGCGCCCTTGCCCTTCTTCGTAGTAGAATCGCTCCATCGGTCGTCCAGAAGCGGGTGCAAGTCGCGCAAGTACTCGATCATCCTGACCTTGATGGGCCTGGTGTCCAGGCCGTCCCTCCCCTCCTCCTCGGCAACCTCCAGGTAGTCGATATCGATGTGTTTCAATGCTGGCCCTTTGGGGGGATTCACCTCGGGTAGGAGACTGAGCACCTCGTCGGTCCCGCTCGCTGTGAAAGGGCGATCGTTTTGCTCGGGGGCGGTCAGGCCAGGGGCGCCCCCGCTCTCGCTGTGCGGGGCCGCCTTGGTAGCTGGGGCACGGTCGGGTACGAGTTCACTGGGCGCAGAGTGCTCGTCGGAGACGGGCGGGGCGGAACGTGGCTTGTTGGTGGGGGCGCGGGGGTAGACAAGATGTAAATTCTGATCGAGCAGCCCGTTGACCGCACTGGGCTCGGCGCCCCATGCGTGGACGAGGCATGCGCGGCGCATCCAGGTGGCGTTCCAACTGCGTTCGGTCCGAGCAACTGCTCGATCCTCCCGCGCAGGGAAGCCGCCCGCGCCCGCCCGCCCAAACTCTGCATCAGCCTTCCGCACGAAGCAGCCGAGCGCAGGCGCGCCTGCTTCCCGGGAAGGTGGGGGGGGGCTCAGGGTGGGCACCCGTCGCGCGCGGCCGTGTAGCGCTTGGTCTCAACTGCCGCGTGCCCGAACCTGTCGTCGTCGATCCGCGCGGGTGGTGTGGTAGTGTTGGCGTCCTTGGGGGCATGGAGGCCTGCTGGTTCCAGCAGGAACTCGCCCGGGCTGCCCGCAGTCGTTGCGGTGGGAAGTGCCGAGAGAGCGAGCTGGGAGGCAGTGGGGGGCAGCGTGTACACGGGCGGGGGCCGGGGAAGATCCCTGGCAAGTGCGACGGCCTGAACGTTGTCGGTGAAGGTGCAGTCCGGGGATAGCAAGTGGCCTTCCTTCTCGGCCGATTCTGTCCAGCACTGAGCGCAGAGCCAGGTGCCATTCAACCCGTTGGCGTGCGCCTGTAGGCGGTTGGTCGCAAGATACGAACGTATGTTGTCGTCAAGCCAGGTACCCTCGTAGTGCCTGAGGGGGAACTTGTGGCACACATCGCACCTGTACCTGGCCGCTCTCCGTTCCGCGCTGAAGCGAGTGTCGTCTGGGGTCAGGTAACCTAGGATCTTACTAACGTTGGGTAGCGGGGCTGGTGGTAGCGCTCTGTCCAGAGGGGTGAGCCCGATTGAGAATCCCCCGCTGAGGATGGTGACCTCGGAGGGGCCGTCGTCTGGCCCTGGGGCGCAATCGTTGCCTGTGAGTTCCCGGTGGAGAGACAGCAAATACTTCAGCCTGTGTGTGAGAGGGTACTGATGTCGGCAGGTTTCACGATCTCTTCCAGGACCAACATCGGGGCTTTGAGCTTGAAGGGGAAGGTTTCCATGCCCGCGTAGGTGGTGGGGCAGTGTGCAGCCTTCGCGGCGGGGTGGTGGTGGGCAGTGGTGACCAATTTGGGCACCAAGCCAATCAGCCTCTCCAGTTTCCCGTGGAGCTGGCGTAGGTCGGAGAGCTGGAGCCCCCAGGAGGAAACGAACTGCGACCGGAAAAAGTGGTGACCGTTCTGCCACGGGCAACATACTCCGAGGATGGCCTCCAGTATGTCCCCGGACCCAGAAGGGTCAGGGAAGGGCCACAGGTGGGTGCGAGGTTCGCGCGTCATGAGCAACATGATGATAAGAGCGCACCAGGCCTTCTCGGTGGACCTGGCGCGTTGGTTGGGGTCCCGCAGCTCGACCCGCTTATGCGTGGTTCCGTCGTGACCCTTCACGAGGCTGACGAGGGTCTCGGAGTCCGGGTAGACCAGGTGGCGCGAGCAGGTCCTGGTCTCTTTAGACCAGGCGTTGGGGACGTGGCGCGGGAGGTCATGGGGAGTGCAGCGGTTTTTGTTCTGGGGTCGACGGGCGGCCCGCCCTTGGACCTCTGGTCTCGGGGGCAGCACTTTGTCCGGAATCTCGCGAGAAGGGTCTATCCAGTCCGTACCCAGGCCGACGAACCAGACCAGGGTGGCCCAAGTCATGTTGTACACCAGATTGCCCGCGTCCAGTTCTAGGTCCACGTCGAACAGGAAGCCCAAGTGGCTCCAAGCCTTCCTACTGGTAGGGCTACGCGAAGCGTCTTCAATATCCCCTTCTACATGTGATGCATCCGCAGTCCTAAAGGAGATCGTGCGAAAGCCCAGGCCCTCCCGACGTTTGGCTATCATAACGTGCAGTATTAACGTGGGCCACAACATGCACCATGCACGGCAAGCTATGGGAACCGCTGCGCACATGGCTCGCTGTTGCAAACCAACAGTTTAGCCCTGCCCCTTTCCCCAGAAGTCGTCCCTTTTTTCAGGCGGCGGAAAACGTTGGTCTCATGCGGGCTTTTTGCACTCAATAGCGGAGGCGGTCGCCACCACTATCTTTCTGCCCACCAGGCGCGATGGTGAAGCTCTGCAAAGACTGTGCACGTCGTGACTGTTGTCGATATGCTGTTCCCATTACTTATGTCCGTGGGGGAACTGCCCTACATTTTTTCCAGATCGGCAGACCTCTACATGGGGTTACGTTCGCTATGCGTCTAGATCCACGGTGCCACTGTCTCGTACATGACCAAGTTGCCCATGGCAGCGGCAACGACATGATATAGTGATGCCGTCGCGGGCAAAATATTCGACTCGCGACGATCACTTCATCGGTGAACTTAGCCGCAATGGGATAACTGCAGCAATGGAACATTTACATAATCATGGTCATGTGTATCTGCCACTTGGTGGTGTATTTACCCACTTGCTTGCTGGCGCACCATTGGAACACCGTCGGGACATCATCGGGATACTGGGCACCATGGGCAATACATCGAGCAACCATCGGGACGGAGAAGGATCAAATGAGGAGGAGGAGGAGGAGGAGGAGGAGGAGGAGGAAGACGTCGACGACGAGGAACGCTTTTGCGCCACGGAGATCGAGCATGGCACCGCTTCAACGTGACGCACACAAAGGGGGTCCAGGGCCAAGACCCCTGTGGGCGCGCTAAAGCAGAGTAGTGATGAAACGGAAAGGAGGTAAGAGGAGGGAGGGAAGGGGGAAGGATTCTAGGTCACCTGACTTCGCGCATTGCGCCCCGCGATGCGCGACGCACGGACAACTTCACAACCCCGCGCTCTCGCGTCGCCTTCCTGGAGAAGGGCAGCCCTTCAGTCCAGACCGCGACATGCGATCATCTTCGCGACGCCAAGGGTGACCTAGAGGACTAGAAGCGCGCGCAACCAGGTGGGCGCGCTGATGGAGCAGAGCGTAAGGCAGGACACGAGGAGCGAGCCATGCTCCGTTCCACTTCTTCGCCGCCGAACTCGTGTCGCGAAGCTGGGGGTTCCTGATCTTGACGAGCCTTGCGCCCCCAAGGCAGGCACAATCGGCGCTGCACCATCCCAGATGTGCGCACAACATTTTTCGTGGCAACGTGCCTGGAGAAATAGTTCAGAAGTGAAGAGGGGGAGGAGGGGTAAGAAGTGTCCCTGTTGCAGTCCCAAGTGGCGCCGATGCATGGCCAAAATAACTCCCGAACTGATGAACTTAGGTGACATATGTTCCGGCCGGCATAGATGTCTGGAGGTGCCCCGGGATCGAGAGCTTGAGCCATTTCCGGGAGGGCGGCTGCTGAGAGGGTCAATTCTTACTTGTGGCAGCGGCTGCAGCCGCATGCGGTGAGGCCCAGATTGAGGCCACGAACTGACGGCAACGCTATGCCCTCCTCTCGGCCAGGACCGTACATGAGACGACTCTCTCTACCATGAGACCGCGCTGCGACGACCTTGCATTCTGTGCGGCGTTCGTGTACCAGGGCTTTGCACAAGTGCCTGCTTTGCCAAGTATGCCGAAGTGATCGCCCTCATACCGCTAAGCATGTGGCAAAGGATCACATATTCTCGTGTGCTAGGTCGTTCGGCCTCGCCATGCTGATACCCCTTGGACGCCGCAGTGTTCCTGGCCACTCCTGACGAGGCTTCCACTCACCGCGCAACCATTTATCGCTACGACGCCGAATATAGTCTCTTAGCAGGGACGAGTCTCGCAAGCAGCCCGATCCCATTCTGACATGTGCACGGGCACAGCCTGTTCAAACCATGCTTCTGAGACACCCTGGCGCTCGGGCACTATATGGGCGGCGACTGGCGCTGCGAGGAGGCCTCCACCGCCGTGCCCCCCTCGAAAACAACAAGGCGACGCTCTTGGCTGAATCAACGCAGCATGCACATACGAGAACAAATCCTGCAGTAAGAAATCTTGGGACACTGTCTTCGTCGATCTTTGAAGGTCTAAAGGTCCCCCAGAGCTTCTGCGGATCCCCGGGGCTGTCGGCGGGTAAGAAATTTCCGCGGGCTGGTTTCTTATGTGATGCGCCTACTGTGCCGCCCTCGGACGTGAAGCTTAGCCAAAAAATCGCACGATTACCTGCTGGCCACCTCTGAAGCGGCACTGCTCGTCCCAACACCTTGGCAACAACACTGAGGGGTGGGGGGGCGCAAACGTCACGTTGTGAGCCTGGCACGCCGCCCGTCCTGGCCCGGGGCGTCCAGGTCGAAGACGTCGAGGACGGAGTATATGTGGTGAGGGATCAGCGAAGACGTCCTCACTGCAAACGTGCCTGGAGGAACGGGAAGCTGCATGAGCATACCATATCGGAGGTCCGCGCGGACTTCCTGGGTCGGCGCTGGGCCCCTCCAAGGGCGCCTCCACTCCCGCCCCTGGCGCGCTCCGCGCGACAGGGAGGGGAGGTCCGGCAAGGATCCAAGAAAACCGTGCGGAGATCCGACCATTTGTGCCTACTCCGTTTCTCATGACTCGAATGCCGCAGGCCACGAGGAAGCCGGCCTTCTTCGACGAGCTGAGGGTTGCCCAGAGGATGTCTGGACTGAAGTCTCTCCTGCTGAAGCCGATGGTCTTGCACGGCCAGCCCGTGAGCATCGACAGCGCCTCGCGGGCCTCCCCCAGGTGCAGGCCTCCGTCGCGGGGAGAGCGAGAGAAGGCGGCGCCTGCCCCGGGTTTCAGCGAGCGCGGTGGCGGCAGCAACGACCTCAAAGACGACGCGCCGCAGGAGGACCACGGCAGCGAGGTGCGAGTCGTCGTGTTCGGAGGGGTTCTTCAAAGGCCGGGGAGGCGGCGAGGAAAACGGCAGCAGCGGCAAAGACACGGCGCCGGGCAGGCATCATTCAAGGCCCGCGTCGATTCCAGGAGCGAGGGAGCCATGTCGGCTCGAGCGCATCGGGGCTGGAACGCGCTGTCTTCTTTGAGCAAGCTTCGGGAGCCTGGTCTGCGCAAAAGGATCCCAATGCGAATTCGAGCTCCTCTGGCGTGCCACGGACGTAGGCACACGAACGAGTTAGCAAATGGGCGGTATCGCCCTGTGCTGCTGCTGCTGCATTGCCCTCGCCCCTTCCTCCTTCGTCCCTAGACTGGGAGCGACCCCCGAAGCCCATGAGTATCGACATGCCGCGATAGGGGTCGAGGACGGATTGCCAAGGGTCGCTGTTCATAGGAGGGGCGCAACCCACATAAGTGATCTCCTGTCCTGCGTAGTCCAGGCTGCAAAAAGCGAGCAGGCGCACCCTGCGCTTACCGTCGGGGTGAACCCTTGGCAACATGCTCCAGCATAAATCCTTCTCCCCCCTTGCTCCTCCTGATTCTGCTGCTCGGCCACGCCTCTCTCCACATGTACAGAAGGCACCACCTCACCGACTGTGCAGTAAACGGCATTCAAAGTCCTGCGACTGCCAGGTGCGGACACCAAGGTCTTCTGGGACACCCCGCTCGGCGGGCATAAGAAAATTCAACGCAGGGAGAAACGACGAGTGGGAGGCTTAGCTGCCCCGCTACGCAACACGCGACACGTAGCGTATTGATACGGAGCTCAACACGTGGACTGAACGCGTAGGTCTGACGCGATACGTTCGCCAGAACGTAGTACCACGCTGAGCCAACACACAACGTACTGACACGGGCGTCTTAAGCATGGCACGTGTTGCGTCTCACGACGGGCGTATCGAGGCAGCTGAGGTGGGAGGGGTAGGCTGTCAGATTTGCCTTGGGCGCGCGTAGCTTGCTTGCCTCATCCCCCCCTCTCCCCCCTCCCCTGGTTTCTCTGCCGGGGCGCGCACGAAGACATCATCTCCGTCGACCTCGTGGCGCAGAGCGGCGCCCCACGTGCCGCCGCCGCCGGGGGGGAGGGCCTTCGTAGGAGCCGCAGGCCTTCGCGGCCGCCTTCTCGATCAAGCTTGCCCAGAGCTGCAGCCTGCAAGGTGCCCTCCCGCTGCCCTCCCTCCTCTCGGCTACACGCACGAGTGACCCTGGGTGAGAGTGACCTTTGGTGCGCGGCTTTTGGGGGGCCGCGGCGGGACCACACGCAAGCGCGCAAGACTCTACAATCGCATCGCGTTCGGCGATCAGGGGACCCCGATGTGCCCGCACCAAAGGTCACTCCGGCGAAGGGTCACTCTCACGTCTAGTCGATCCTCTCCCCCATCTGCTGCCGTACCCTGTGGAAGAGAGCCAGGGCTCGCCGATAGACAAAAAAAAAACCGACAAGAGACAGCGGGCAGATGGGAGGAGAGAAAACCACACGGCAACGGAGAAGGGGGGCGGTCGGCATACAAACTTCTCTGTCCCCTCGCTCTCTGCAATTCTCCCTCTCCTCTGCCACCCTGGCCTCATGCCTCGGGGACCTACTGACCCGGGTCAATCCAGACCCGGGTCGGTCGGGTCTTGCAAGATCGTGCGAGATCCAGCAGGATCCTGCGTCCGAGCCCGGGTCGGTGCGCGACTGGCTCTGCAAGATCCTGCGGGGCCCGGCGCTCGGACTGACCCCCCTGTTTGCATTGACCCGTTTCTCTGGTTGGCCCGGGTCAGAAGTAGCGGCCCCCGATCCCAAGTCCGGCCCAGTCCATGCTACCCTGCGTGTTGCCTTTCGCGGCAGGGGGGTCCCCCCGAGGGGGGTCCACCTCTCCACGTCGGCGCGCCGCGCCGCTTCGGTGGGCCCCGAATGCCATGGGCCACCCTTTCTCCGGTGGCCGGCCGCCGCCGCTGCCGCTCCCGGTGGTGGCGCTCTCCTGCCTGAGGCGTGCTGGCGTGCTCGGTTGCGCCCTCGGGGCCTGTCCGCAGCAGTGGACTTCGTGCATCTCCACCTCGGGTGTTGCTAGAAGTGCCCCTGGCCCAGGGTGCCCCAAGGATTTCCAAGGAGGCCCCCACGGCCTCCAGAGCACCCCTCGCGAGGCACAGAGGACCCCAGGGGCTCCAGAATGGAGCGAAAAGCTGGGGGCACCTTCGGCCAGGGGCACCTTTCGCAACCCCCGACCACCCCGCGCCGTCTTGACATTTTATCGGATGGCGTGCACGTGCGCCCTTAATCTTTCCTCTGAGAATCGGGGTAGGATGAGAAAAGAATCAAGGTCTCGTGTTTACTCTGCTCAGTAGTAGAGGATACGGGAAGAGACATCGATGAAACAACAAGTAGCCGTTAAGCAATAGTACTCAGGAATAGTAAGGGAGGCCGGCCGGCCGACGACCGACGACGCGCGGCGGCCGAAGGCTGGCACGCTCCTTTTTCTCCTTGAGTAGCAAACAGCTGCGGTACAAAGCCGCAAAATCAAGGAGTGGCAAGGTAGGCAGTGAGAAGAGCAAACTTCAGAAGAGGCGGAGAGGAGCATATTTACTCCCCTCGCGACGGGGTTCGTAGGCCCATCCAGCCACAGCCTCCCTGGCCTGTACATATTATACAACCACCGGAGCGAACCGCAAACATTTTTACCACTCAACGGTGGCTGCCAGGGAGCTGAGGGCCGAAGAAACCCGACGATTCCCACCAATAGATAAATAAATTCTCTCTGCCGATTCGACTTTGTCGATCGGACGCGTCCGCGGCGACTGGGTCGCGCGGGCTCTGCCTGACTCAGTTCTTGCCAAGGATTATCCCGCGATGGCGGAGTCGGAGGTCTCGGGTTTGAAGATGACGAGCCTCCCTGCTGGCCCGCGGCCCCATAGGGTGAGCGGGATCTGTATCCCTTGCCACGGCCAGCCCTGTTGCGCTTGTCCTTGTTCTTGGAATCCTTCCCTTTCCTCGAAAAGTACCAGTTGTAGTCCCTCATGTGCAACACATGCCACGTTTGTGACCACTTGTCATTTTTGGTCATCGTGTATATCTGATCATGGTGAACGTAGTACCCATCCTGTACTTCATTTGCGAAGTGCGGGCAATGGATCGAGGGGTCGCCGGCAGCGCCGCGGCCGACACCCATGGTTCCGCCGCGCGCGCGGGCCTTGACCAGTCCCGTGTGTCTACTGACGAATACCTTGAGTGCTCATCACCTGCCACAGCAGTTTGACCGCTGGCAGAGCACGGAGATTCCGTGACTTCGTCGTGAGCCCGATCGTCTTGGATGTCGGGTCTGCGTGGTGGAGGTGGCAGTGTGGGCCTCGCTTTCGCCAAGTCATCTGGCCGCGTGGGCCCCCCCGTATCGGCTTGGCCGTCGGGGGGCCCAGCTGCGTCTCCACTCTCGCTGACACTCTTCACCCGATCTCTGGTAAATTTAATAATGTCCCTTGCAGCAGTAGCAATGGAAATGCCAAACTTGCCACAGGCAGTACGGAATGGGCCTTCATCTTTATCTTGAAGCTCCGTATCTTCGTCGTCATACTTATCTTGAAGCCAATGAAGAGCCCCCTGCAACTTTGCGCCCTGACGGCGAACCCAAGTTACGGGCCCATTCTTCCAAGAGGTTATCCGTTTCAACCGCAGCACGAATGCGACAGTCAAGGGCGAATGCATCTTTCTGCCGCTTGTTATGATCATAATATACGCTGGTGCCCTGGGCAAGAACATTCGTCCCACGGTATGCAATGTAATGTCCCTCGGTGATGAAGCAACGAGTGATCTCGCGAATAATCACAAT
Source organism: Prorocentrum cordatum (assembly GCA_963575745.1). Taxonomy (NCBI): domain Eukaryota; class Dinophyceae; order Prorocentrales; family Prorocentraceae; genus Prorocentrum; species Prorocentrum cordatum. Next base: position 115,827 of record CAUYUJ010005892.1, read on the forward strand.
CACAAGAACAATGCGAAAACCCAATCCCAGTTCTGAAACAGGAACCTTCCAGTTCAAATCAATGATGTCCCGCGCACCATCTGGGATATCGTGCGTTACCTCACCCGACAGTCGTAACCCATCAGGGTCGTTTGCCTCCGGGCGAAAGCTGTTGTATTCCATGACATATTGAGCGGCCACTGCTTTGGCTCCGCCCTGGGTCAATGCGATATTCAACGATTTGTCGTCGCAATGGGAATGCGTATACCCATCGGGTTGATCAAGGTCGATCCTCCTGTCAATTATCTGCTCGGTCTTGGACCCGCAGACTGCATTGAAATCAAGTGTCACGTGTAGGTTCCCCTCACCTGCCGTCACGGTTGGACCAGCGGCAGGTTCGGTATGCTTACACACTGAAACGAGACGGTGATCGGAACATAAATTGACGCGCCGGCTAACAGACTGAGAAGCACGACGGGGTCGTGCCACAAAACTGTTTGCCCAAGCAACCGGTGGACGGCCACGAGGGCTGGGCCCTGTGACGTCCGTGGCGTTGTCCTGTTCAACGGGCAGCCAAGGTGCTGCCCCCGCTTGTGCGTTGAGCAATGTCTGAAGCGTTGGCACAGAGATGTTGTTGTTATTCACTGCGTGCCCCCATCTGGCCCAACATTCTCGTGGTTAATAGAGCGTGTCAGGTTCCTCTGGCCACTCAAAGGCAGCCAGAGCAAGACAAGACATAGGGCGCGCGTGTTGGTCAATGTCCGTTGCCCAAAGCAAGGGCCACCAGCCTGCGATCGTTGGAGCTTTGGTGGCTTCTCTCTGAGCCAAGTACGCGAGCCATTTGATGAATCGCCTCTTAAGAGGCTCGAGGTACTGAAAGAAGGGGCCGCGACGCGCCAGCGGCTGAGCCGCGGCGCGGTCAGGAATCCAGGCAGGAACACTACCTGCGCGGCTGTTCCCAAAGGTTTGGCCCGAAGCAGCCAAGCGTATATAGTTGGTGACCGTTGCCCGCTTGCGCTCCTGCTGCAGATTGTTGTTAATGTTGTATATTACATCTGCCGAAGCTCTCCGTTATCTTTCTACTCGCGCGCCAATCCAAGCGTCACGCACGCCTGGGAGCTCATGGGAGTGGACAGCAAGCAACGAAATGCCCTTTCTCTCAAGTGAATATGGAATGGCATTCTGGTGGTATGTCTGAAGCAAGTAGTCGCGAGTAACCCTGTATTTGTACCTGATTGGGTTGCTGCAGGAGGGGCAATGTCCAAAGCCAGTTCTCACCCAGTGCAAGTTAGTTAGCGCACAGGAACCGACCATCGTCCTCCCATGGGACAGACTGAACAAATGCTTGTGCTGCGAGAGGCAACTGAGGCATATGGCCTTGGATCAACGACAAAGTCTCGTCCGTATGAATCCATCCGAGCATTGAGTTGTCATCAAAACCTACCTCATATGATACCCATTCATGGTTGAAAACAATGGACCAAGGCATTTGCTTCTCTCCAGGATCCTGAAAATCACTGACTTTGACAAGGGTGACGGCCTTGTCAATATCGGTGAACCTCGGCACCTCACGGGACACACGAGTCCCATCCTGGCAATTCCTGTACGAAAAACGGGTGAGCACCCGGCCGTTGAAAACAAGAATTCACGGCCAAGACGTTCTTTGAGTCGGAAGCTGGTCCCACAGACGGACTGTGTCCTCTGCGGGCCATGCTCCGACTGATGGCGGCTCTCCTGGCAGTGCGGCATTGCCCATGGCCGCGAACTTCCTCGCAGGGACAGGGTCGCCATACCTCCGCTGGCTTAGCCACGAAGGAATATGATCTTCTTCTCGCATGTTTGGATCCTTCTTAGTCGGGAGGAGCCTCAGCAATTCGTAGTCTGCCTCAAGGCAAAGCCCCGAGTCTCTTTTTGGGAACTGAACTTCTCCGACCGTGGATTCCAGTAGTGTCTGCATGTCGGCGATATGGAGTAGGGGCCCATGACTCCTGGCTTGGCCAAGGTCATAAGGCACATACATTCTCTCAATGGAAGCAACGAAAGTGGAATGTCCCTGGCACGCCCGATAGAAAACAGGCATGGGGGTGGCACTCCTCTCCACCATTTGAGAGGGCCATTCTGTGTAGTCATGCCACATTTTGTGAACGATCGTCTCACTAATGCTGGCACAGTCATTAGGGAACACCCCGAGGACCTCCACTGTTTCCGGCTGCAACGCGGCTAGGCCGTGTGCAGCAAGAGCATATGCATGATAGTCAGATCCGTCCTCGGCGATCTTCTCAACCAGATCTCCAAAGTAGACCCAGCGTCCCGAGGGCCTCGCGTAATCAGTACAACGCCTCGCGAAATACGCTGCGCAATCACCGATATGCCGAGCGAGCTCATTTACTCGGTAACTTTGGGGTCTCCAAAAATCCGCACTGCCTAGGGCAGCAGGATTATTGAGATCATCGACCCCGACAACCAACGGTTTCAAGCATTTAATTGACTGAGGGGTAAATCCGTCGGGAATATCATTGGAGTAAAACTCAGCACGGAGAATCTCTCGCGCCTGATCACATGTACCCTCTTCCTTGTCAAGCTCGCTCAATAGTGCAAATATTGGATCTTCAACGAATTCTGCAACATATCTGAGCGTATTATTCCTCTGATTGCGAATGGCCTCAACCCGCGGGGGAACAGGACCAGGCATGTGGGCCTCCCGAACCTTCTGCCTCATATCAGGAGGTGTACGCTGAATAACTTGAAGGCGTTCGGTCTGCGAAATATAAAGCTCTTTGCCCTTAAAAGTAGTTCGCATGCCCAACGTCAAAATCCTGGTCGTTCTCTTGAGGCGGGGCATCCGTCGGCTGACGCTGCCGCTTATCAGGAGCGGGCGGTAGCCTTTCTCTGCAGAAGAAGTTGACAGAGGCTGGGCCGGATCGGCAATGCTCTTCCTCAGTGGCAATGAGCTCAGGATCCGCTTGGCACGGAAAGTCATCGACTTCGGCAAGGTCAGCGCCGGCCTCAAGGGACCCCGGAGCGCCTTGGACATCCGGGGCTCGACCCGCGGAGGGGGGCTCTGCCGCCCGATGTCCGCTTGGAGCGGCATCTGGCGGCGGTGCCTTAGCAGCGGGTGCATTCTCCTCTTCGGAAGAATCTAGGTTGGTGGGGGAAGATCCGGCAGGCTCTTGAGGTGCAGCGCTTGATGCAGCGCCAGCGCCCGAGTCTACCATCATCTTATCTTCCTTCACCTGTCCCTCCTCCGCTCTGGCTGGGCCAGGCGGAGGCGGAGGCAGGCTCGCCGTCGCGGCTGGGCCGGGCGAAGGAGCGGGTGGAAGAGGAAGTCTGCTTCCGCTTGCAACAGACCACCGCTTGCTCTCTGCGGCGATTATAAGAGTAGGAACCAAATCTGGTGCCGCCTTATGGATCTGCTCAACTACGGCAGTTGCAAACTTCGCCCACGACTCCGAATATTTTCCCGGGTCATGTTTCCCTCTTGCTTGGGCCTTCACGTAGAGGCCCTCTGCTGCGCCGGCATGCGCCTCAATATCTTCCAACAAATTATCTGGATATTCGGTCCCTTGTGGCTGGTCGGCATCAGTTTGACGCCATTGGTAAAATAAATCTTTCTCTCTTCTCAGTGCTCCACGTGCTCTCTTGCCTGTGAAGTGTGTCTTGGAGACTTCTCTGAGAGTTTTGATGGTGATGGTTGCGTCGTCGGACCCCACTGGCTCGGGTGGCTCCTCAGATGAGGAATCTTCATCCGTCTGCATCGGAGTAGGTGCCTTAGGGAACTCCGGCCTCTCACCGCCTCCGTGGCGTTCAGAGCTCACATCCTCGGCGGTCTTGGCTTCTGTCTCGACTGCCACTGCCTTCGCGGCAGGGCTCTCCGCCCGTCCAGTCTGGTCCATGCCAGCACTGCCTTGGGCAGGCTGGGATCATCCCCGGTCTCTCAACCATTGAGGCGCTGCCTTAAACAGGGGCTCAGCTTTCTGACGACTTCGGTCAGCTTGTGACGAACGATCAACGCTCCACCTGGTAAGCCTGGTCACGGGGGCAAGAGGATCACGAAGACTCGGTTTCCAAAATTTAGGCGGGCCTTCCGCTCTCTCCGCGCCCCCCGGCTTGACCGGTGGCTGTGCAACTTTGGACGCAATAAGATCGTCGACTCCGGTGTGGCGACTCGCCACCTTAGCTGGCGGAGGCTTCGGCGCATTTGCCTCAGGACTCTGGCGAGGCGGGGGCGGAGGCTTGTTCGGTACAAGATTCCCCTGCACTGGTAATGGTGAGTCCCTCTTCGGTACTACGTTCGGCTTCTCGGCCGGTAGCGGCGTCATCACATGAGGCAGGTTTGGGTGGCGGAGGTTCATACGGCACCTCGCTAGCCGGTTCGGCAGGCGACGCCCCCTCTCTTGGAGGGGGAGGCATGGGCATCTTCGCAAGTGCATCGGCTTTGTGAAGTAGAGGCCACGCCTCCGCCGCGGCTTTGCCGGGCGGAGGCTCGGCCACTCTCCCCGTGCGAGATGCAGGGTGCCCCAAATGTGGGAAGTCCTCGGCGCCGAGCGAAAAGGGTGCGCCGGGCGTCTTTGCCGCCGGCGCCTGCTGCTGCGCGCCCGTCGACGACTTGGCTATGTCCCCCTCTTCTTTGCCCCTATTATCCTGGACAAGCTTCTTGGATTCATCCGAAGCCTCGTCTTTGTGCAGCGGATTGATTTTAGTGAGCTCGACTCCTTTCTTCTGGAGCCATGGCCAAATATCGTCGAAGTTATTGTTATCAAAATAAGTGCTTCGATCCGTCTGCCAATCAATGGGCTCCAAATTTGGGAGCCACTGTTTCTGCGCCTCCCGGACTGGGTCCGTGGCAGCCGTCCTTTCTTTGTCGCGATGCCGCTCGACTCCGAAGTCTTGCTCCAAGTTCCAACCGTTCTGTCTAGCGACATGTTGCAGGAAGACATAAGCCGGCGCGGCGCGATGCGCTGCCGGGCCCAATGGTGAAGTCGAAGCTCATGCAACACATCCCCCGTTGGGTCGCTAACGAACGGATCTGGTTTTCTTCTGATGATGGCGGGCTGTTTCGAATAGAAAACAATCTCCGCAGTAATCCAGATGCCGTCTCCAAAGGTCTCCCCTGCGACAGAATATGCCGTGTGACTTTGGGGGTTGTCGGTGCATGGAACAAGAGCATACACCAATCTTGTTCGACTTGATACTGCCTCCGTGCCGAGGATCGGATGGAAGCAGCTGGTGGCCCTCCAAAATCAAATGAAGGGCGGTCACAGAAGTACCGTGGGACTGTCTAGTCCAGCTTGTGGATTGGTCTTGGACCTCCGCAAGCTTTTCGGCAGTCAAGGGGAAGGCAAAGTAAGCTGAACGCAATGATTGAGGCCCGCTCTGTGGACATTCATAGACATCTTTGCCCAATTCAGACAATCAGCAACAGTAGCCGTCGGGCCCACTCGCGACCGGTCGGCCTTAATCACAAAGAAACGTGCCCAATTGGGAACAACATAACTAGGTTCCAAAACTGGGGTCTGCGTGGACTTCTGCAGCATCTGAAAAGCCAACCACGCCTCTCCTTTTGCGGTTTTCTGCATCATCTTGAACTGCTCGCTGCGAGGCGGGCCCTCCCCTTGTGCAGCCCGTGCAACGCGGCCCTCCTCCCCCGGATACTCATTCGCAAGCATCAAGCCTCTGTAGAGCTTTCCGCTCGCTACATTGAATGGTCGGAGGAAGTCGTGGAGGACTGGATCTTGACCAGTCGCACTTCTGAAAGGCAACTTCTTCGTTGTTTGGCATGTCAGATGGAAAGGCCAATCCTGTTCCCAATCTTCATTACGATTAGGATCACCGCCTATTCTCAAACGGCTTGGGAACTTATACCTTTGGCTCAGTGTGGTTACCTTTCCGACATGGTATTTGATGCGAAGGTTGCCCTCCGCTGCCTCACCACATGTTTAACATCTTGCACTCCCTTTGCAGGGGCCAGAACAGGTCCGCTAGACGGCTGGACCTCCCGCGCGGCAGCAACGTTACCCGAAGCGGCTGGGCCGCTCGGCATAGCCGCGTCCCCCGAGACGGCTGGGCCGCTCGGCGCCGCGACGTCATCCGAGGCGGCTAGGCCTCTCGGCGCCGTAGCCGGTGCTGCCTTCTTCAATTCATCAACTGCCGTGCGCATGTGTTCATCATTTTGCACACCGCCAGTTGCTAATCGAAGGCGTTTCCCCCTTGGGGGCATTCCCGGACAAAATGTCGCACCGCGCGGCAAGAAGTAGTGATCGTCTTGCCACGGAAAAAGGCTGTATATGCATTCCCTCGCTTCAAGAAGTCAATAAATCCATCAGAGTAACAAGAGTGGATCGCCCCGCCCCCAGACCCGTCTTGGATGGCTGGGAACGCATTGCGATCCAAAGCTACCTTGAACGGACGAGTATTGAGCACGGACTTGGGCACATTGCCTTCTGCGGGGCCCCAGTCTTGCCAGTACATGACTAGCTCAGTAATGGTAGCCTCATGCAATGTATACCCATCGGCTCTTTTCGTCTTTGTTATGCCACCCCCCTGAACGGCTGGGCCGCCGGAGGGTTGGCAAAAGAACAATGCGGCGAGTTTGGCGGCCTTAAACGTGTGTTCAGCGCACAACTGGCCCGCGTTCACATTCACCATTTGTCCGCCCTTATCCATATTGTAATCACCATGCTCGGAAGCAAAGTGGTAGATATCCCCAGAGCGGTGCCGCAGGTTGCGGTAAAGGCTCACACCGTCAATAATCATTGCTCGCGGGAAAAATCCCATAGCCTTCTAGCTTTCAATCCGACGGCTCATCCGAGCCCTGACGAGAGTGGCGACATCATCCCACATCTGGCTTACGCCGGATCCGTTCGACTGCCAGCATTTGTGGTCCCCACCAACGTACATTATCTCTATCGCTCCGTCTTTCGCGCGGGCGATCGCTTCATCCACCATCTTAACCGTCGCTTCTACCAATATTCGGAGGCTTCCAGCGAACGCTGTTGGATTTTCTTGCCGCTGTGGCCAAGTGCCGACTCCGTTCAGTTCACCGGTTCCGTCAACAACGTCATTGAAGTTCCAGAAGATGAAACGCATCGGCGTGTGGATTCCATTTTCGTAATATCTGTGCTCTTCCCATTTGAGTCTCTTAGCTTATTCCTGAAGTCCTGGGGCCATGCATCCACTCATGATCTTCCGTGACATGCCATGCTCGTGTTCCCGCAAATGGTATTCAGGAAGAAAGCTGGGCTTGTTTTTCTTAGACGCATCCCGAAACGCGATCGTGGAATCGGAGACAATGTGGGCGGAGTAGGACCAAAATTTGCATGTCCCACTATCCATCAAGCACAGAGGGTGGAAAAAAGTCCGCCAAGGGCTTGCCTGTGGCCATCATGGCCGCGGCGTCTTCGCCAACAAATGGAATCTATGAATGTCCGTTCACACGGGCAATCTGCGCGATGGCCTGGCACTTCTGAATGAACGTCAGCTGTAGTGGCCAGTTTGCCAACTGTGGATCTGTAATGTCAACGTAAAGCTGAAGAATCTGGTTCACTTTGGATTGCCAGTCGTTCGTCGGTGGCCTGGGATCCATTGCAAATTCTCCCTGCAGCCGATGATAGTCACGGACGTTCCACGGGCCCAAAATAGGGCGGGTCCTCCTGTTCGCCACTTGCCATCGTTGGCCCTGCATCTGGAGGCCCACCTCCCCCGCCTCCACCAGAGGGGTGGCCGGAAGGAGGGGCGCCTCCTGAGGGAAAACCACCTGGGCCAGATGGAGCGCCTCCACCACCGGCTGGGCCGGGAGGAGAGCCTCCGCCTGCCCCGCCACCGGCTTGGCATGGCCAGGCGGGGCAGCCGGATTCGAGGCTGACCCAGCGGATGTTCCGCCGGCGGCCTGCCGACCGGCACCAGGATTGCCCAACGAAGGCTGAGCGATGGCTGCGTTTGCCTGGTGGCTCGCCGAACCGACTGGGTCGGTCGACGCCTCCGCTGCCAAACGCGGCCTTTTCGACGGCGGCTGCTCTGCGTTCAAGTCAGCCTCGCCATCGAGGCCATCCTTCGCGAGCCATGCGTCGAAGTCTGGCGGACGAGTCCACCAAGGTTGCTCCTTTCGCCAATGCACAGCCTGTTGAGGGGGGACCTCAAAGCAATTTGCTCTGGCTGTCGTGACGAGAGCCTCCTCAACAACATGCACTGGTGTGTGGGGCAGACCTTCGACGACAGGCAGGGCATATATCGCGCCCCAACCGCCCCCAATGGCTGCGCCGCGGGGCGGCGTTCGTGGTGAAGGGCCCCATATGTTCAACCACAAATCGGGAGCACCGTCGGTCTTGTTGCCCCTTACTGGGGCGCTCACAAAGCCCCCGTAGATCGTCTTCCGCGGCATGGCTGGGCCAACGGTGGGACCCGCGACCTCTCCCTTTTCAAAAGTTCTGACGGGATGTCGAGCCTCCCCTGGTGCATTTGTATACAACCTGCAGACCAATGTCGTCATTTCATCTGGGTGCGACTGAAAGAATGCACCCACTGGGATCTGGTCAAGTTTTGGGGGGGCACAATCGAAACGACACGTTGCCATTCTGTCGAACGCGGTCCAATGGACAGTCCACGGGTCTTGTGAGTTGGGGAAACAGGCGTTCGAAGATCGTCTGGGATGTATCGGCTCAGTCAGCCTTTTGTGCGGTAGCGACTTGGTCGCCCCGTTTGTAAAATATATTGTGTCTCCACGTCGTGAAGCGCCAACTCCATCCCCGTTCGCGTACAAACTTGATAGTCCCTGCACAATCGGGCCTGGACCATTCTCTTTTCTTATCTGGAAAACAACGGATGATGGGTTTCTCCTTGCGGGAATCGTAGTTCCCATGCAAAGAGACGTCTGTCCTTTTGGCAGGCTGGCTGCCTTTGATGGCATCTTCGGCAGTTCTTTTACGGGCTGCGATCTCTTCTGCGTGCATCTCTACTCCAGCCTCCATTTCGATGTCTTCATTCATCACGCCATCGCTCGGACTAAACGGATTAGCCTCTTCCCCGGACGGCTTGGCTGGCGGGGCGGCGCCCCCGCTCGGCTGCGCCGGTGGGGCAGCCTTTCGACTTGGGTTAGGAAGAGCCTCTCCTTTGGGCTCGACCTGGGGTTCTCCATTCTCAAGTGATTCGGGAGCAAGTTCGTCTATGATATCGTCCGAGCAAACCGAAGCCACGTCCTCCCCCGACGGCTTGGCCGCAGGGGTTCCCGGCGGCTGGCACATGGGTTTGGTCAATGACCTCTCGGGCGCGCGGGGGCCGCGGCAGGCAAGGCCCGGGCAGCCGCAACAAGGCGGCAGCGCGGTCCGAGGGGGAGCCGGCCGCTGGGCAACCCGCGCAAGCTCTGGAGACGAAACGGCAGCGGCACACACGAAATCAGAGGATGGGAAGGGACGACGACGAGACGACAACACGCGCTCCGCGGCACGAGCAACAACAATATGAATCTGTTTGGCAAAGGTGTCCGTGTAATCCTCAGCTAGCTTACACTCTCGTCCTCTAGCCTCAACATGTTCGTGCGCGCCATCGCATCTGCGCTCAAGTCCCTCCGTCACGTCGGGAGACGTAGATGCTATCGTCCAGGGCTTTTCATGAAATTACCCTTACTGTCCCTCAATCCGTAAGCACATCCATGCAAAGCCGTTTTGACAATCTCTAGCTCTCTCATGGATTCTTTCACCTGTGGATCCCTCCAATAATTACACTGAGTTGGCCACTCAATGCAAACGGCGCCCCCCGCTTTGTGCACAGCGCGGGCAATCTCACGGAAATTCCAGAACAGGTATCTAAAGTCTGTCCTGATGCCTCGAAGCCTACGCATCGCTCTATGATTTCCCGTTCTAAAGCAATGGGCTTCGTTCACGCATTGCCAGGGGGGACCTCCTGTACAGGGCATAGAGCCCCAAAGCGCGATGCGTTTTCCTTTGAACATCTTTATGTCATTCAGAGCCAACCTTAGACCCTCATCGGTTATCATATCTTCCTTCTCCGTGTACCGAATTACCTTACACGCATCGTCAACACAATTCTTGGGGTTTCCGATCCTGCTCTGAAGGCCGCAACAATATTCTAACAAGTTTCGGTATCCGGTCCACTGGGTGGCCGGGGCACAATCTTCCCGGATCCAGAATTCCTTCTAGCCGGTCCATCTACTCGGGTGGTAGTCGCCATCGCTGGAATCGCCATTCGAATTCTGCTCAAAGGGGCGCTGATATTTATTATCTTCGTCGCGCCAACTATCCGCGCGGTCTACCGTCAAACCATGTTGTGTGTTAATGGCATAAGTACGACGCTTATCATCTAATCTATCCGGGTCAACGGGGCAACCTGTATTTGCCGGTATAAACGCGACAAGTCTGGGAACAAAGCGCCATCGTTTAAGACTCTGTCCGCGTTGTGTCCATTGATCTTTCCTATCCTGGAAGTTGGCAGCAGCAGCAGGCGGAAGGCGAGGGAGAAGAAGGTTGTATCCGAGCATAGCTTGCTCGACATCAACTGGCTCGACGTCCGATCGTTCTTCGCGCATTCCTTTTGCCAGATTCGATGTATTAGACTCGGGTTCGCTATCAGTTATACCAAACGTTGCTCTCATCTCTACTTCGGAGCTTTTCTTGATTATCCCCTCCATCGTTCTGGATTTCTCGGAGCTTATCCTGGAACCTTCTTCGGTCAGACTAGGAGTGGCTGCGCCTGCTTCCACGGCTTGGCCGGGCGCATTCGGCACCACAGCTTGGCTGGGAGCGTTCGCCACTACGGCTTTGCCGGGGGCAGCCTCCGTGCCAGCCGGGCGCTGAGCGCCGCCGGGTGCCGCTGGGATGTTTATTGGTTCTGAAGAATGCACAACGGACTTACCTTTGTTAGGCCGCTTCTTTTTCCTGTTCATCTTTTTGCTAAGTACAACAGCCCCTCTCCGCAATGCCGAACTCGGACCTATGCGGGGCTTCAAAATCCCCCCCGGGTTTCAGGGGAAGTCCGTCCGAAATCATGGAATCTAGATAGTCCCGGCGCAGCTTGGCGGTCCAGAATTTGGGAGCCACAACGTTGACCAGATACAATACTTTAACCCAAGGCAAAGGGTATGTGAACCTCTTCGTTCCAATGTCTGCAGCTTCGTTTTGTGCCCTCTCACGCTGAAGTTCAACGATACCTCGAGAGAATTGCTCGGACACTGCTGCAGCATCAATACGATGGGTTCTCGGTAGACGCATGAGCTTCATTGACCCTCCAGCTGCGATGACTTTACGCACTGCCTGGTTGTCTTCAAGAACAAACAGCGCCTTTCCATCCCAAGCAGCATTTCCCAAAGCGGGAGCGCTGCAAGCAGCTCTTTTCGCAGGGCAGGGTCAGCGGCCACAGTCTCTGCCTCAAGGGTGCTATGGGAAACGCGTGTCTGTCTCTGCGAGCTCACAGACTGCCCAGCTCTTGCGCATGGTCCCCAAATTGCTTGAAAACTGGCGCTTGTGCTCCTATGCGTCCGAATGTCACTGGCCAGATCCGCGTCAGAGTATTGTTTCAACAAGACATCCTCCATTTTATCACCTACCCATGACGACATACGGTAGTGAGAGGTACACTTAATGTAACAGGTGAGGCGAAAGAGATCCATGTCTTGTTGCTCTGTCCATTTGGCAATGCAACTGGCCGTGTGACACGCGGCACGGAGCTAGTCGTATCGAGCCATTCTTGCACCGTAAGGGATCGTGGTCAAGACTTTTGCCGCTATGGGCTGGAGCACTCCCGACTGGGTCGGTGGCTCCGGGTCGTTGGGGCTAGCCGCTGCGGCCTCAAGGCCGTGAACCTCAATTTCCTGATCTGGGGGCCCCACGTCAACTTTAATTTGCAACGCTGAAGCTATGGCCTCCTCTGCGGGAGAGCAGATTTCACCTCTCGGGCCGCCTTGGCCGTCTTCGAGGTCAGTAAGTTCAGGACCACATGGGGTGCCTGCAGCGGGATACGTAGCTGGGTCAGTATCTGTGAGTTGTGCATATAACGTGACACAGGACCCGAATAATTCAGTCATGTCGTATTCTATTACTCTGGCCTGTCTGGGTTCTCTCGGTTGGTATGGCTCGGACCGCTGGGCCGCCGAGTCACCCCCCGTTTCCTCCTCGCTACTCTCGTCTGGGACGGAGGCGTTCTTCTTGACTTTAGGAGGCGGCGGGTCCAAAACCGTAGGTAGCTCACCTTGCCATTCAACAAACTGTGTGGACAGTCTGTGTTCACAACCCAAATATCGTCCGACCGCGGTCGGAGGGTCTATTTCTATACCTTTCGGGCAGTTGTCAGAAGGGCTTTGTAGTAGTTGCCACCCTTCAGCAAGCTTGTCTGCGGGGCCAGACAGCTTAGAACCATCGACGTAAATTATCAGCAAAAGCTTCAACTCCTTATGAAAAGAGCAGCTGCGCCACGGACTACACTTCACAAGCCCTTTAGCCGTAACATGCCCTTTGCAGCGTTGCTCCCAATACCCTCCCGAAACAGGGTGTCCGTATAACGATGGATATAACGGGCATACGGGATTACGCATGTGCGACCATTCTTTAGGCCATCCATCACGGGGTAGAAATACCCATGTTGGGGCGCCGCCCAAGCTTGACTGGGTGTAAGCCTGGCGGGCGCCAGCTTATTCAATACCATGGCCCTCAAAAAGCCCGTAAGTGTCAGCTGCTTTGCTGGCCTGCATTATAGCAGGACTGCTGGAAAGTTCTTAGAAGAACGCAACATACTTATTCTGATCTCTTACGCTCGAGCCGTCGAAAACTACTCGTCCTTTGTATTTCCGATCTCTGTGTCCGAGTGGCACTTCTGAGTTTTTCTCTACAAGGATTGCAGATAAGCGACCAAAGTGAGCGGTCTGTCCATTGAGTTCCGCAACTACATCGGGATATCTTCCCTAACACCATTTCTCGTTCAATGTGCCTATGCCTCGCAGTCTGTTCCACTCTTTTCTTAGAGCAGCCTGGGCATCTTGATTAGCCTTGGCCTCATTTTTGGAAACAGATCGAGCTACAGCGGCAACAATCTTGGCGCGTTGCCAATCATTGGGAAGTTGGAAGGGTTCGTCGACAACTGAGATGAGATCAGTAAAAGGGTTGTAAACATACTCCAAATCAATTTTCTTTTTCACGATGGCTGGGTGCTGGAGCCGAGCTACTCTGCAACGGCGTCCGAGGCGCGCTTCGCCGCGACGCGGCGGCCGCCGGACTCAAGGTCAGGCTTGCCTCTTGTGTTTCTTCAGATTCACCATCGGATGACGGGCCCCTACCGGCTGGGCCGGAGGGAACCCCGTCGCGCGCTATGGCACCGCCGCACCATGTCTGCTTCCACCAAATGTCCTCGTCATCCGAAAGATATTCGTCGGAATCACCCTCCTCAGAGGATTCGGTAGCGACAACTGCGGCTTGGCCGCCCTGTGCCGCCAAACGACGGAATCTCTCAGCAACCCATGGTGCGGCTAGTCTCGCCTTAGGATGCGCCGCAAGATAGGCAGCGGTCCCCGCAGAGATTGGACGGGCCGCATGCGGCTGGGCCACTGCGGGTTCGGGCGGAGTTGGTGGATCATCCACGTCCAAGCCTATATCACGCAGGAGGCCAGACAAGGGCCAGGATCTTCTATGCCGAAAAATCATCTCTTCTCGGCCTTGTATTGTTCAACGGCCTGCCTGCGTTGGGCTTGCCCATGTTGAACCAACGTCCGGGGTGAATTCCAGGGTTGGTGGATTCAGGCAATTTCTTCAACCGTTGGGCACCGCAATTAGGATCTGGGTCGGTGGCCCATATTCGGGTCACGGGGACATAGTCAGGATCATAATAGAGTACGACTCGTATGCTGCACGTCTTCCGACGGCCTGTCAACGGGAGCTTTTGTGTTAACTCCTCTTTCATTAGACCGACGACAATGCGCCTGTCCGCGAAAGGTTCTGTGTCGCACGAGCAGGAAGCCGGCCTTTCCCTGGGGCCTTCCCGCGCGGCTTGGCCGCAGAGAAGTCCGATTGTCGATCCAAACGGCACCCAATATGTGCGAGACCTCACATCTTGTCTTTATCTTCGTCTGGGTGAGAGTCTCGCTGAGGGCCCCGGCCATCAATCATCGCAGGCTCGTCGTCCACACATGGAACCCCCGGACCGTCGTCATCATCCGAATCGGCCTCGGAGTCTCGCGGTGGAGCGCCCTCGCCTTCTCGAAGAGGCGGCGGCATGATAATGGCAGGCTCATCTGCGCCAAACAGATTGTCCGATCGCACTCCTATCGCCTGCCGCGGCCCGCCTGGGACGGCCGCCGCGGCCTCGCCCGCGGGGGGGGATTGTGACGGAATGCGTATCTGTCATTGCCTGCTCATAGGTTTTTCTCCGGGGAAACTGAAGAGATTGATCTCCCGCAGTGCCGTCCAACATGTTGCTGTATACTTGATCAGACTTCTTCATGGTGGGTCGCTTGCCCTCGGGCGCGCGCCCTGATTCCATATTGAGTCCGTCCAGTTGTCTCAACGGCGCAACGTGACTCTCCGGACCAACCATGACCCCCGCTTTGTGCACATACCCCAGGTATATCCCTGGGACCATTGTGCCTCCAGTCTTGGCTGTTCTAAATCTTGACTCTGGCGGGGGCGCATAGCGTGCGAGGGGCCCAGAGGGGAGAAGCGGGGCCTCAAACGTGTGTCCGAAGCGACGTTCCCAACTGGACTTCCCTTCTTCAGGGGTCTTGGCATTGTAGCAAAGACAACAGCATCGAACGGCATGCGTCCAATATGGCAGCGGGAGGCCCGCCTGCATGAGCAGCGCTCGGGCCCCCATCTGTACTACGCCGTTCGGCGACAGTGTTTTGTTTCTTATTTCCTGGGACGGTGGGATCGTGTGCAATCTTGAGCCCGTAACATGCCCTTGCAAGCTCACGCGCACCATCAGCGTAACAGTTCTCTAACTTCTCTCCCGGGGCTTTGAAGTTTACTAAACAATTGCAAACATGAGCCGCAGACTTGTCGTGTACACCCTGAGCGGCGAGGAAATCCGTTGCTCGGTCGCGAAAAGTCACACGCGCGGTCTCATCGTGGAGCCCCAGCGAGAGTTCATCCATCGCAAACCAATGGTCCATCGTCGTCAGATGTCCAAACGAAGTGGGGTTAGCGCATGGGCGGGAAACCTTCAGCCCTTTCTTGCGCGCTTTGCGCTGCTGCTTTCTGATGGCTTTGGCCCAATTGCATACTGAACAACATGGGTTCTTGGGAGCATGAGTTAGAAGATGCGGCAGGGAGGCTGCGGCCTTTTTGGGCCGCTCGGCAAGGGAACCCGACACCTCGACCTCCGCATCATCTGGGTCTAGTTCTGGCGGTGCGTCGACGTCGACCAGCGTCTCCAACTTCGCCCTCCTCGGGCCCAGGGGCCGCGTCGCACGCGCTGGAATCCAACCCTCGATCCATGTCATAGGGGAGATATCCTGAGACCCCGTGCCAACAAGGGCTCGTATATGCGGCTGCGCAGGCCTCGGCTTTGTCGGGCTGCTCGTTGCTCTGACCAGCGGCTTGGCCGTGGCAGGGCAAAGTCGAGAGACATCTGGAGGCAGCGATGCCGGTCGGCGTCCGACTCCAACCGCTTTCGCTAGCCTTGCGAGGCGAATCGTAAAAATAAGTGATGGTATCCGCAGGGTCTGATGAGGGCGGAAAAACGGGCGCGAGCTCAGTCGTCCGTCCGTCAACGTAGCCGTGGTTGCCAATCAACTCATGTGCACGCAGGTCTATGGCCACGCGAGTCTGAACAGCATGGGGCGGAGGGCCTCCCGCAGATTCCGCACTATTCAGAAATGCCTTGGCGCCTGGCGTCACGCAACACCACCGCTCGGGAGGTTCACTCTCCCCAGCGGCAACCGCGCACATCCACTGACCCAGCGCCTCTTTGCCTGAAAGGGTCAAGTATGGTATCTTGCCCTCAACGGTCAGGTCCACTCTTTGGCCGTTGGGCAACAATAGGCAAGGTCTTTGGCCCGCTGGCCAGAAGAAACTAAAGCCGCGATCCATGCGCCGCTCTCCTACCGAGATCACGCACGGGGTCTCCGGCATGACCAGTGCGTTTAAACCACCACCCTCAAATTTAGGGCATGCGATGCGAACTGAACCGAGGGTTTGTGACTCTCCCCCGGCAGTATTCAGAGTGATCGATTGCGGAAACGTTCGCATCAATCTCATTGCACCTGCACTTTTAATATACCTTTTCGCTATGAGGTTATACCCGCACCCTGTAGCAATAATAAAGCTCAGCGCTCCTAGGTACGCAGCATCCTTGTCTGTGCATCCCGCAGCGGCTGCGCCGCGTGGGCCCTCGTTCCCCTCCTCAGCTTTCAACCAAAGGTGCCAGACGTCATCTTGGAGATCTGACGCCCTGATCGGAGCTTCCGCAGCAGACGCTCTCGACTGAGTAGACATCTGTCTGCGCATCTCTCCTGGGAGCTTCCACCTGTCTTTGTCACTTGAAGGCAACTCTTTCAGGTCGTGGCGACGCGCCTTCCTGCAAGTGATGGCGGGATCCCCAGTAGAGGGGTGGAATCGGGCGCGCAACTTGCGCCGACCCTTCATTTGAGATCGAATGCAGCTCTTACTAGGTGGGGCGCTCCAGTACATCTTGATAGCGCCCCGAGAAAGAGGATGCAGGAAATGTGCAAGGATATGTACAATATTCTCAACTTGCCCCCTGCATTCGTGGCGGAACTCTCCACCGGAGGGATTCCTGTTAACTCTTCCGCTAGAATCTACAGAGGCCTTTGGAAAAGAAGGGCCGGCCTGCTTCTGCCCAGGGGGGCCCCGAGCTAAGGGGGCGGGGCGCGCAATGGCACCCAGGCTGACTTGGTCAGTGGGCACCTTCCTCTCCCCCCGCTTTCGGTTTGACCGACGCGGGCGTCGCCGCATCCACCGAGCGAGGAAGATAAGAAAAAGTGGCCTTAACAAAAATATACAAATCATTCCTCCACCACTGGCAGCTGGGCCGCCAGTGCGAAGCCAGTGTCACGGATGGCCAGTCGTGGTCTTGGCAAGCCAACAATCTTCTCCACGCGCGCATTTGCCTGTTTCCTTGAAAGGGCGACAAATCAGATATTTGCCTTTGCCTCTGCCTTTGTTCTTGTCCCCGTCTTTCTTGCGTTTCTCTGAACTGTTGCCAGAGGCCCTAGAGCCGCTATTACCCGCATTGGAGGAGACATTGGCAGCTGCAGCATTGGCTCGTTTAACTGTTCGCTCATATCCCAGAGACTGTCCAGCATCAAGCTTCGCTTGCTCATATTTGTCGCGCGTGAGCTTTTCTGCATCGGTCAAGCCTCTGTGCGCTCTATTGCAACCGCCCTCAGCTCCACGGCAATTCTTGGGGCCACGCGAATGAGCAAAGCATGGTAGCGTGCTCTCTTTCCCGCGCGAACGGTTGGATTAACTCCTATCCCGCCGTTGCGATCCTTTTCCGAGGCCACCCGTCGGAGTCTGCGATCGGCTCTGTCCCTTTCGGCCTCGGCCATCAGGTTTCTCTGATCTCCCTCCGGGATTCTTGTTCTGAGCCGGAGCGGCATTTGACTTCTTCCCCGCAGCCGGCTGGGCCGGTGCGGCAGCTTTAGGCTTCTTATGATTAAATGGACATCCCTGACCTGCATTCGGGCAGGTCTGGCCCTTGCGCACAAACTTGCACGTCGTCTCGCCCTTAGTCAAGCCACTCTTCATCACATCCGCGGGTTTCCCAAGACGCGCTGCCACCTCTGCCGGAGCGGCTTTGCCGTTGGCATTTCGGCGATTGTCATAGCCATTGCTTCCACCTCCGCCCAATCGCGCTTGTCGCGCGCGTTGATTGAAAGTACTCTCGTGCACGCTGATGTTCCACTCTTCTTTGTCACGCAACATCATCCCTTCAATCTGTTCCATGAGCCATTCGTAAGATGACACACCTTGTCCCAATTTGTCTCTGGGCAGGTCATAAAGTTGGCAAGCGAAATCTAACTTCTTAGGTTTCCTGCATTGCTCGATGAAGTGTGCGTGAACCGAAGCTCTCATCTCATCGGATGGAGGTCGGGCGCCATAGAACTGTTGGTAAACATCTGTCCGTTCATTATAAAAATGATACAGGTCAGCATCCGGCTTGTTAGGGTCTATCACTACCTTGGAGATGTCACGCGAAATGCGATGTTGACCTAACTCCGACCTAACGGAACACCAATAGCAAATGGCTCGTACCATCTCGCGTCCCGTCAGGAGTTTCTCTTCATTCTGGGCGGCGTACTCCATTCGAGTGATTTGCTGAAGGAAGTGTAAGTGGTGACTGGGCAGGCTGCGATTCCTGCGCATTTTGTTGAACTTCTCAATCAAACTTGTGGCAATCATCATGTCAAGACGTTGGAAGTGGCCTGGGTCTTTGAGCTGTTCCTCATCTACCGCAGGGTTCATGGCGCCCCCCACGACCTCCTCCACCGCCCGGGGATCCAGGCCCCCCCGGACTCCCTGGAGGCGGCTTCTCAGGCCGGTCGCAGATAGCGTCATGAAGTGCCGACGTAATCTCACTACTCGGCGCGACACTGCTGTCGCCCCCATCTTTGTCCTGTCCTGCCCCGCCAGACGGCTTGGCCGCTGGCGGTCTTACAGGTCCGCCCCTGGAGAATGGATGATTATCAGCAAAAGCCATGTCGTCATTAGTACCTAACCTCATGTTGATTGGTAAGCCACTCTCGGAGGTGCTCGGCTTGGCCGGACCTTCAAGTGCAGGGCCAGGAACAGTAAAGTTGTGTCGCATGACAGGCCTCACGGGCGTTTCTTGTGAAAGCAAAGGCATGTCGAATGATTGAATGGTGGGCAATGGTCCCTCATTTTCACAGTGCGGAAATGGCTTTGTGATGATAGCTTTGAGCTTCATCAGTTCTCTCTCTCTGATGCAGCTGCGCGCGCCAGGGCCTCATCTTCCTCTCGGATGTTGGCGGCTGACCTTTCTGAGCTCAGTCTAATCTGTTCTCCAGCCTGCTCCGTCATTCGCTGAACATTTAATTTGTCAGCGCTACATTCATCAAGAAGCTTCTGCTGTTGGGCCCGAAATTCGTGATGAGCACTGCGTTGTTGCCATTGCTCATTCCACTTCTCCAGTTCTGCCGGCAAGCTCTTCTTTTGAGTGCGCGCAGAACGCCGCTTAGTGCTCTCATCGAAGTGATCTTTGCAACCCGGCAGGCCACTAGTGGCGCAATTTCCTATTTTCGGGTTGACACAATTTGAGCAACTCTCTTCGTCGCCCCGTTTTGCAGGCTGCGGCTGCGGCGCAGCCCTTACCTGCAACTTTGGCGGCGCCACGCTCGCTACGGTCATCGAGTTAGACTGGGCCGGTGCAGACGCTGCGCCGGGCGGCTGGGCCGCCGGCGATGGTCGTCTGCTCGTCCCAGCCGGCTTTGCCGGCGGGCGCGTGCTGTCGCTCAATTGCATGCGCTGAAGAGATGCTCTGGCGTTCTCATGCGACTTGAGCTCTTCTCGATATTGACCGCCTCCAGCCTGGCAGTTTGAAGTTGTTCTTGGAGCTCCTGCCTTTCTTGAACTGCCGTGGCTGTGGCGATCCTCTCTCCTTCTATTCTTGCCGCTGCAACAGCTGCGGATGCTGCGTTGACATCAACAGACTGACTGTTTGCCATCATGGCAGCTTGTCTTTCGGAGGTTATCATCTCAACGGATATGTTCTCAGCTTCTCCTTCCGCGAACCGCTTGGCGATCGCGGTCTGATGAGGCATCTGTTCCATCAGTTCTTGTTCACGCTCTCTGACCGCCTGGGCCATAGCGAGTCTCTCAGCCTCGAACGTCTTCCGAATCTCATCAACGACTGCATTCATTTCTTCTCTTTCCAGTCGGGCTTTCTCGGCCATCCGTGCATCGCGGGCCAGGAGTTCTTGCTGGGTTTTGGCCTCGACATACCTAGCCTGATTTAGCATCGCCTGGAGGAGAAGGTAATAGTAATTGTGCTCTTCCATCGGCACGCAGTCTACACGCGACCACTGATTGCTACAATTATAGGACACACGTCTGAGCAATTTCTACACACTGGGCGTCTACAGGCCCCCTCAGGCTTGTGGGCTCCAGACACCTGTTCTCCGCCTGAGGCGGGCAGTCGGGGCCATAGTTCTAGCATGTCTCGCGCATGTATATCGCGCTGTTACTCCTCGATGCAGATCGAGCCCCAGATCTGGGCATCTTGGGCCTTCCCCGGCTCGAAGCATTCGATCTGGGACGCATGTGCGTACTCTCTGGCGGTCGAGCCGTTTCTCGAAGCTCCTCATCCCATTCATCTTGTCTAACCAATTCGCCCAGCGAAGCAGGGGGGTCGATCATTTCATCGTCCTCAACTACTATGGGTATCGACGGTTGCCAATCGCCTGTGACGACGGCAGTCCGATGAAACCCTTCCAAAGCTGGAGAGTCGTTCAAGTCGTAATCCTCATTCCTTTGCTTCTTTAGTTGAGGGACGGGAATTCGTCCTGTGATCTCCCGATCGTGCTTCGCTTGAGTCGGACATTCCGTTTCTGCCTCGACCGCCTGGGGCGTCAGGTCACTTATCTCAATTTCCGAATCGGGTATTGCAAATGCTTCCCCAAGGGCTTCCACTTGATCGTAATCAATTGTATCCTGCCCGAGGGACCACCTCTCGTCTTGGACGGGATGGTCTGCGTCCATTATAGAGGACAAATCTCGGCCGAGTGACACTTGAAAATTGGCATACTCGATGTCATTCACCATGGAGTTAATATCGATACCCTCATCAAACTGTTCGTCACTGTCTTGGCCGGTCTGTCCGTTCAGAGCTATCGGGATGGGGTGAGTCCTTTGTTCGTTTCCCCATCCGTCTGGGGCGGTGGGGTATACGCCTCCGGACCTTTCAGCTTCTCCTGCCCCACTAGCTTGGCCAGCGGCCGACGCGACAGTCCGCATGGCAATCGTGCTGGAGTTTATCGTTTCCGAAGATACGGCAACTAACGATCTCGAGAAAACTCCTCGTTTAATCGTTGCTATTGTGCCGTCTCGCCTCACGGGGTCTGGGGTCTGTTCACGATCTCCTATCGGAATTCGAAAGAGAATCGTCTCTGGACAAATCTACAATCTCTCCCCTACTCCTTCCCCGGGATACCTGAGTGGCAATCGAAGAAAAAGGGAAGGCGGTCCCTCCCGGGGCCGCCGTCCTGTGGTCCTTGCCCGTCATGTTGTACAACTTGTGTCATGAGCTCGTCTCTGGCGGGCAATTCGGCTGTCTCATCATAACTCATCCCTCTTGCGACTTGGTCGCGGGTTTCGGCTGATAGCCAATCTTTCCTCTGAGAAACGGGGTAAGATGGCAAAGGAATCAAGGTATCGTGTTTATTCTGCTCAATAGTAGAGGATACGGGAAGATACATCGATGAAACATCAAGTAGCCGTTAAGCAATAGTACTCAGGAGTAGTAAGGGAGGAGGCCAGCCGGCCGACGACCGACAACGCGCGGCGGCCGAAGGCTGGCACGCTCCTTTTTCTCCTTGAGTAGCAAACAGCTGCGGTACAAAGCCGCAAAGTCAAGGAGTGGCAAGGTAGGCAGTGAGAAGAGCAAGCTTAAGAAGAGGCAGAGAGGAGCATATTTACTCCCTTGGCTCGGTCACGAAGGCGGTCTGCCAAACCTGGTTGTGAGCTTCATGCTCGCGTGCATCCTTGCACACTGTCCACGAATTCGTCGTCTGGTTCTTCTTCGGTACTGGTGGTAACCAGTAGCGGGCTGATGTGGCATGCAGCGGCACGCTATAGGTGCGCATGGGGTCGATCGACAAACGCACAAGCTGGCGAGCGATACCCTGTCCTGTTGCTCGGCATGCG
Source organism: Prorocentrum cordatum (assembly GCA_963575745.1). NCBI lineage: Eukaryota > Dinophyceae > Prorocentrales > Prorocentraceae > Prorocentrum > Prorocentrum cordatum. Next base: position 137,642 of record CAUYUJ010005892.1, read on the forward strand.
AGCTTGGTCAGGACGCACACACGTGGACATACATAGAATTACATATATGGCCCCTTCTCTGCAACACTACACACTTGTGTATCCATATACGTATAAGCCTATGTATGTCAGCTAGCATGAACCCCAAACGCCGATATCTTGCAATATGCGCGGTGCCGCCTAGGTGGTGCAATCAATGTGGTGCAATCTAGGTGGTGCAATTCATGCGGTGCAATCTCTGTGGCGCAAACCAGTGCAAAGCAAAGCCTGGCAAATGAAGGCTAACCAGTGCAATCAAATGCAATGCAACGCGATGCAACGCAACGCACATCAATGCGAGGCAACAAAACGCCATGCGACACAATGCAAACCATTGCAACGCATTGCAATGCAACGACAGGGGGAGGGGGGGGTGCAACGGGGCGGCGGCGGCGGACGGGAACGGGGCCGCTGGGCCCGCAGACGGGCCTCTTCTTGGGGCGAAGGGGGCGGCAACGGACGAGAACAGGGCCGCCAGGCCCGCAGACGAGCACAGTTCCTGAGAAGAGACGCGCGAGCCCCAGAGTGCAAGCACTGTTTGGGAAATCTGAATGTGTGAAGAGTTCTCGTTGTGAACTCACGCCATCTTGACCCCCACCGCTTGAAGAAATGAAGCCTCAATCGCGCCATTTCTGGGGAACCCACGGAGATTAGCGGAATCTGGCGCCGAATCCGTGGCCAGCGCTTTCGCGTGAGAGGTCCTCGAAAAATCGGGTCCGAGACTCCTCCACGAGGCCTCACAAATGCTGCGCGATGCGCCAAGGCCCCTGGATGTCCCCAGAAGGCGCCAACAGCCTGCTTGAGACCTGCAGAAAGCCCCGGGAGGTCCCAAGATGCTTACAGGAGGCTCACACCAACGGAGTAACGAGGCTCCTGGCGCGCAGAGACATACCTACTCCACCACCGCGTCGCGACAAAAACACACGACCCAACTTCTATATGCAGAAAGTCACGGTCAACCGCAAAACGCCCAGCTTGTCCACACGCGCGCTTTTTGACGTGGGGAACACGTATGTCTCCGCACGCGCAAACTGCGGAACATGGGCGCGGCAGAGGCAGGCATTGCCTGAGCAGAAGAGGAGGGCGAGGAAGCGCGACGCTGACCTGCACCGGCAAACACACAACTCGCATACAACGTTGTTTTAGTTTGCAGCGCCTGCGCTCGCAGGCGAGGGAGTCGTTACCAGCGGGCACTCACACAAAGACACACACACACACATTCCTCCTCCGTGAAGTTGCAAGAACGACCAGTCAGACGCAGACACACACACACACACACACACAAAAACACATAAACACATAAACACACACACACACAAGCACACACATACACACAAACGCGCGCACAGCACAGAACAAAACACACATACACTTTTTGGCGGCGCGGTCACGCGCGCGGCGGCGCGGCGTAGAAGAGGTCAACGAGGCGCGCGCACCAGCCAGGCTCAACACACAGACGCACACACATGCACACAGGCACAAGCTGTTCCTCTAGCGCGCCGATGGGATGCAGGCGGCGGCTCACAGAGTAGGGGAACGGGACACGGTCAGCGTACAAACACAGGCAAACACAGGCACTCAGGCACATCACATGCACACGCAGTCACTTTTCGTATTCGTATTCACATTCGCAAACAAATCCCCACACGCATGCACACCTCTTCGACGCGACGCTGGGTCACAAACGGCGGTGATCAGAATCGCAATTGGAATTTGCCCAGCAACAACAATCCGCATTCGTGGACACATGCATAAAACAGACAATCCCAGAGAGCACTGGGCATAGCCGACCGCTGGGCTGCATCATGTGCCTGGTATCACACACAAAACAGCACTCCACGCAACACACACACACACACGCACTCTCTTTCTTTCTTTCTTTCTTTCTCTCTCTCTCTCTCAATACACACACGCGCATTCTCAACAAACAAACACAATCACAACGACAATGACACACGCACACGCATTCTTACGGCGCGCTCTTGAGTGCAATGGGTCAAGCGGAAGTAAGGCGGGCTGCACTCGAAGTAAATGGGCCGCGTTGCTTGCGCGCAAAATTTGACACACAGGAGCAGACATACACACACGCAAGCACAAACAAATGCACTCATAAGCACGCAAGCACACACAACCCTTCATGCACGCAACGAATACACATACACCCACTTCAACTTCCCAACAAGGCGATCGCAGACCACCTCACTGTCATGTGATGCTTAACCAACCCGTGTGTGTGTGTGTGTGTGTGTTTGGGCGTGCGTGTGTGATCACAAGACGCGCACAAACGTACCTTCTCTCCTGCCCCTGCGGCGCAAGTACTTTCAACTTAGCAAGGGCAGTA
>CAUYUJ010005892.1:142500-175000 GCA_963575745.1 Prorocentrum cordatum
AACTCTGAATCCCCTTCGAAAGCTATTTTTCTCAGCGCTCAACAGTAGTTGCCCTGTACTTTCGCACCGCTTCCGTCGCGATGGTCCTGCAATGCAGCGTCGTGCACAGATCGACTGCCACGCCAAACTCTGATTCGTCACCGTAATTCCACCCCTCCTTTGGATTCCCACGATCGCGTTCCATTAAGTGGATAAATAAATGATGTTTTGGAATCATTTTCCACAGGAGCGTGGACTCATCCAATTCTGCCGCTTCCCTCCACAACTCAGCATACAGTAGCACATGCTTGGCCGCCCGCACTGCGCACTTAATGTAGGACGTATCAAAATCCCACACGGCGAGCTGGTCATATATTGCGGCAAGGCTGCGCACGCAGTTCAAACGAAGGGCGTTGTGTTCTGAAGTCTGATCGTAGAATGTGATAAGCATGTGTAGCAATACGTTCAACAAGTGTCTCCCCTCACCTGCCTTCGTCTTCATCTTCGGACCTTTGCCACTCGCCCTGAACATGGGAAGTGTTAGTGCGTGCACGGGGCAGTCGATGCCCAAAAACTTTGAACCCAAACGTATCTGTGATCTCAAAACGCTCACAGCCCCTTTTGACCCTGCTGAATCAGGCGACATGTTACCGCCCAAGCTGCAATGCAACTCCCAGAAGCAATTGCCGAGGAGATGTTGGAGAATCCCTAGACACACAACGTGCACCAAATCTATTAGTATGCACTTGATCCGCATGCCTGGGAAATTGAAGATCTCACTCCTGAACCCACTGTGAAGCTTGCACATGAAGAGGGCCTTATCAACATCATATTCGCGCCCTCTCCAAGGGGCATGGCGGTCAGCCCTGCGGAAATCAAAGTCGGCCTTGTCATTGGCAGGGCATCGCCAGCATACGTGGCCGTGCCCCCCTTCCCCTTTCCACCCCGATAATCCAAAAGCTTGTTTGTGCCAGGCCCAGTCCCCCTTTATCTGAATGCACGCGGCCTTGCAATTCAAAACGCAGCCCGCCTGGTGTATTCGATCCCTGTCGCCAACGCCCGAGCTCTTGTTATACGGTGTCTGGTCGTGGCGCACGCGTGGAAAATGCCCATCTGCCAGTGCGCGGAGGCCCCACCCCATCACTCGCCACGCCTCTTCGAAAGTGTGACGGCCGTAGCAGCCGCACTGGCATACGTACCTTGGAAGGTGTTGTCAGACAAATCTGTCGCTGATTGCTTCGGCGCCCGAAATGAGCGCGGACAAAATGAGTGCGGTGCCCAACAACAAATGTCGTCCCAAACCAACAGCGGCCGTTGTTGGGCAGGCCTCCTCCTGTCTCGAATGGACACAGGCCGCGGCTGCGCGGGCAGCGAGTCCTGTTCAAATTGAACAGGAACTGCTGTTGGGCATCGTGCACATTCTTTCCGCATCCATTTCGTGCGTACAGATCTGTGGTTTATTTGCAACCTGTGTCCTACCCCATCCACTTCCAGTCGTCCGCCAGCTTCGCACCCCGCATCCTCCTTTGCGTTCCGTCGCTTCACTGCTGGGGCACTGTATGTATTGAGTTGCGTTGCGTTTGCTGGATCAGTTGCGGTGCAGTTCGTTCGTCCTCACGCATCGCGATTCGCTGAATAATTTGTAGTGTGTTTATGTAATCTATAATGTTTCTGTATTATGTAGTTGTTTATGTCATCTGTTGTTTTTTCTGTAATATGTAGTCGTTTTGTTGTTTTTCTTCTGTAGTTCCATGTGTTTGCATTTGCTTGCATTGTATTTGCAGCGTTATCTGTTAACAGAAATTACTTATGTAATTAAGTTGATTGCGTCTGATCGCTTGCGCTATTGCATATAGGTCTTCCCGTTGGGCCCCCCCACCCCCCGCCCGTTGCCCAGGCGACGACGCAGCGACTCCAGCTGCGACAGCCCCGACGGCAGCGCGGGCCGAAGGGACGAGGCATCGATGATAGTTTTGATGAGCTTCGATTTCCCAGGGTACCGCTTTGGGAAACAACAAAACCAATGCCGTCGATGCCGATCTTTGCCTGACAACACCTGCCACGTGAGAAGATAGACGCTGTCTCGCTTCGAGTACGGGGCGCCATCACCCCAAAGCCCCAAACTTGCAAACAGCTCGGTCGTCGCATCCCGAGGTGGCTTGGGCGTTTCGCCCCACTCTTTCAGTACATCGTTTAGTGGGCTGACCTCGGGGGCAAAAGTACACCATTCATGTACGGTACTAGGCTGAACCATGTGGTGTAACATCTCGTGTGGTAACAGAAAATTCGTCAACATCGTGGCCTTTTGATTTCTCAGGGGGTCCCATGAGGGCAACGCCGCTTGGTAAACTGGTGGGAGATCGATTTTGTCCAGCCGCCTCGTTAGCCCTCTATAGACATTGCCTCCGTTCTGGACCGAGCCCCAATCTTGGACAACACGAGGCGTCTCGGTGGGTGCATCGCTGCAAAATGCCTGCGATGCTTCAATTACATCAGTCGCGCTGAACCCATGTTTGGCAAACTTCCGCTTCAAGAATTGCTATGTATGGCAGCAGTCGGCGCTAGCGCACTTGTCGGAGAATGCCTCCTGGCAGTATCCATCTTCGGGGCGATGCCAATTGAAAACGCATCCAGAATTTCGGCCTCCCCCCTTCACCCCATGCCCCAACCGCCGCCGCCCCCCATCGAATCCCAATCCACCCGCCCGCATGCTGGACCCAGGGCCCAAACAAAAAAGAATGATCATCCTCGTGGCATCGCCCCGACAAAGGACTTGTTGCCGATTGAGTCCGAGAAGAGCTTCTTGCGAATGCCGCCGAGGACCATTCAGCGATCGCGCTAACCCCACGCGCGATCTGCAAAGCCTCGGGCCTAAAAAGGAGCTCGCAAGGCCAGTCGGCGGGGAACGAGGGGGGAGGGGGGCTGGAGGAGCGAGAAGTGGGAAGATGGCAGGGCGGTCTTGCATAGGACATCTGAAGACCACAGATCAGATATATTTCACGCGTTCACGGGGGGGTCGGGTTCCAAGGGGCCATGGTTCCATGTTCTGGGGGTGCCAGCCGTCTCCCCAGGGGGCGCTTCAGGTGTTGCTGGCTTCTGTCCTCACGCGTGGACCTCAAGGGGGGGCGATGAGCCCGTCGTGCCCTATGAGGCCCTCGGGGGTAACCTTCACCTCCTGGGGCCATGCTGGTCATTCGAGTTTACCAGGCATCAAATATCAATGGTTATTATGTCCGCAAGGTTTCATGGATGGACGTTTCGAAACAATGCTCTGCTCACAAACTTGTTTGCTTGTTTTTTTTTATCTGGCAACCGTGGGAACAGAGGCAGTGCCAGAAAATCAGCCAGGGGCATTATGGACATCACTTCCTTGCCTCATCCATCCCTCGCTTGGTCGTTTTCGTTTTCATTGTCAGTATACCTCCCCCCCCCCCCCGACCAGCCAGGCTCAAGCGAACTTGAAACTGCGCGCAACACGTCGTGCGCTGCGCCTAGCGGCCAGGCAGATGGCGGCGGGCTCAACGCTGCGCCACGCAGCCCAAGACGAATCCTTCATCTTGCGCATCTCGTCCAACGTAGGTTTCTTGAATGTGTTGAACTTTGTAGTCTCCTGCTCGAGGTCATGTTTGAGCTTGTCGGACATGGTGGTGTAGACCTGCGGGTCGTTCGAAGACTGGCCCTTGACAGACTTTGCCTCCGTGTAGATGCCGTTGGCGAATTTCTCCATGCTGAGTCGGTGCTGTTTCCCCTGCTCTGCGAGGTAGTCGCCCGTCGACTGCGGGAAGCCCTTCCTCTGAAGTTTCAATGGTAATTTGGGATCTCTCTCAGCTCGTCGTCCACGCTTCGGGCCCACGCTTTTGCTTGCTTGATCTGCTCGTCGAGAAGTTTCTTGGCCTCGTCGACCTTTGCCCTCATCGGGTTATGCTGTGCCTCCTGCTTCTCCTTCTCGGCCTTGGCTGCGGCCCGTTCCTTCCTCTCGCGGTCCTTCTTCTCCTTCTCGGATTCCCCTGCCGCGCCGTCGGACAAGGGCAAGGCGCTGGAGATCGCCTGGCCCATCATGGCGCCCTTGATCTGCTTGTAGGTATCTGCGTTGACGTGCACGCTCGAACTCACGCTCGACGAGTTGTTCTTGAACTCGATCTCCCTGGGGATCTCCTTCGAGAACTTGTACTCCCTCGCGCCCGCCTCCGCCAGCAACCCGTTGCGATGCGGTCTGCGATCCAAAGACTTTACGATGATAGCTGCATGCAGCGGCGAATTGAGGTACATTGGCCCTCCGAGCTGCTCCTCTGTCAGCCACTCGGTGAGGCTCTCCGACTCGTCCCTGCTGCCGACGGTGGTGTCTTGCCCTGCGGAGCAACCTCCACTTGTTGGGTCAAAGATGAATTTGGTCAACCACTCTCGCTTGCGCTCGATGGAAGCGCGGCCCGTGGTATCTTTCACGTACTTAGCGTGCAGCATAGGACACTTGGACTTTAAAGTCGTTCCCAATGAGCTGAACAGACTCTTGAGCGAGTCATCATCAAGAACATCCTTAAGCTTGTCAGCGGTCAAATCCTCGAGCTTGGAGATGCCTGCTTTCTTCAGCGAGTCCCTCGCCGCAACCACGGGCTTCGGGACCTTCATGCCCTTGAGCTTCTCGAGTTCACTCAGCTCACCAGCCGTGATCTCGGCCTTGACGGGGTGCAGCTCGACGGGCGGGGCAGCCATGCTCTTGCTCGCTGTCGGCGCCTTGCTCTTGGCCACGAGCAGGGCCTTCGCCTTGGCCTTGGGCGCGGCCTTCTCCTCGTCTGCAGGTGGCTCGACTGGCGCAGCCATTGCCTTGCCCTTGGCGGGCTTCGGCGCCTGCCCCTTTGCTTTTGCCTTTGCTTTTCCCTTGGGTTGTGGCTTGGCTGCCAGCGGAGCGTCGCTGCTGTCGTCGTCTTGCTTCGTTCTCTTTGGCGGGCACGCAATGGCCGTGGCAGCCGGCCTTTTGCGGGCACTGGCGGGCGACTCGCCATCTGCCATCGCCGCGGGCAAGCCGCCATCAGCGCCCGAGCGCGGCATGAGTCTGACTGCTCGCTCAGTGGAGCAAGCGAGATCGAAAACTGTTTCGGCAGAACTCGAGCCAAAACAGCTACGCCACGGAGGAGCCGGTTTCTGGCACATCTCTGCCATCGCTGCGTCCGTTGGCCCGAACATCCAAAAAAACCTCCCTCCCTCCCAGTCGTTTCGGTTTCTGTGGTGTTTTCTGTATTCTGTAGTTTTTTTTCTGTACTTTGATATGCTTCAAATATCAATGAAAACCATACATACATATATATATATATGTTTATAGTGGTTTTCATCAACTACAGAATACAGAAAAACTACAGATTACAAAAAAACTACAGATTACAGAATTTTCTCAGAAAGCTCGATCGCGCTGGAATACAACCTTCCTGGGGGATTCGTGCTTCCCAGGAATGCAACGATCAAGTGTGCTCGCTGGTTTGTCCAACTCCGAACTCCCGCATCCCCAAAGGCCCTGGCGCTCCACTCCCCCGAAGAGAAGCCCCCCTCCCAAGGGCGGGGCGCCCATCATAATTCAGGGAACGCGCGGGGCGGGTGAAGGGCCCGAACGGACATCTCGGCGACGAGGGGGGGCGCGCAGGCACGGACGAATCGGTAGCCACGGCAAAAAAAAAGACAGTAGACGGTTGCCCCCCTCCCCCCATTCTATGCAATACCTAATGTTGTCGCTCGAACTTGCCCACCGTTGACGGGGGGGGTTGGAATCTTCTGGGGGACCTGCGTTCCCCAGGATCGGTGGTTCCAATAAGAGTTCAACGTGCATCCAACGCGAGCTGACGGCCTCAAAGGACATCTGAAGAATAATTCTGATGAGCAGGATCGAATGGAAAGAGTTTGGAGCGTTTGGGGTGGTAACAGGAGAGACAAGGGGAGTGGGCGTTGAGATGGCGATGGGTGTCGATGCGTTAGATCTGGCAGAGCAGCAGCGGCGCCAGTTGGAACCTCAAAGCAAGCAAACAACATTGGATGAGCTCCGACGGCCACGCACTGTAATGTGTGAGCCAACGCTCTTTCGATTTCCTGCACAAGGTCCTGACCCATTCAACAGCCTTGTGCTGGCCTTTGAGAGGTCCGCGCAGGGCAGAAACAACTTTGAGCACATCCTTCATGATATGCTCTGTGATCTTTGCAGTGTGCGGGGGTCCGTTGGTGGTGACCTGTGCCACTTGCGCCTTGTCGGATGGGCTCAGCACGAGAAGCGTCGACGAACCGTGGTGGCCAGCTGCGACCCTGATCCGACAGTCGCCCCCCGTGCCCCCATCGGATTCGGAAGGCGCCACCACGTCATCCAAAGCGGCAAGTTCCACGCTGTCGGCTAATGGCGGCGCGTCGCCGCCTTCGCTCGACGAGTGAATTATGGCTAGCGCAAGCTCTGAACAAGCTGGCCGCTTGCCCACGGCAGCGCAGGAGGGCCTCTTCAAAACAGTGCCAGGCGCCTCGCCAGCGCACGCAGGCTGCTTGCCAACATCAGCGGGCGCCTCGCCAGCGCACGCAGGCTTCTTGCCAACCTCAGCGCAAGCAGGCTTCTTGACGGGGCCGTTCCTGGCTGTCTTCTTCGGAACTGGCAGCGGCAGCGGCCTGCGATGATAGGCCCAAACGCGCGTGAGATCCTCGTGGATGGGAGGGGGGGGGGGATTGTTTGTTTTAAACCAGTGATTGTTTGCATTGTTAAACAGTCGTGTTTCAAGTGCAACGCCCAGGGGCCTCAGGAGGCTAAAAGGTCACGTAGGGCCTTCACGGACGATGCAACAACCACAGCTGCCACTCACGTGCCAGGCACACTTAGAGCCTGTAAACCAGCAACAATATTGGCGATGGGGCGGAAGGGGTGAGGGGGTGGCATCTGGCAGAAGAAGGTTGGCGATAGAGTTGAGTTATGCAGCAGTGGTGGTTGGAAAGGGGAGGGCGGCCGCGCCTCCGCACCCAATCCCACCCCCCTCGGCTCCTCCTCCACCCACCCGCCCCCGCTGGCAGGGCAACGACGCCAGCCTGCTGGCAACCGCGACTGCGCGACAGATGGCACGCGACGGGGACGAGCACCTGTCACCGACATCACGGTGCTGGGGGGGGGAGGGGAGGGGGGAAAGATTGTGACTGGTCCAAGGGGAGGTCGCACTCCAATTTCGACAGGGGCCCTCGGGGGGCCCAGCCACGGAGAGCTCACGTGGTCGGCCACGTGGGGCCACGCGGCGGCCCACGTGGCCCAGAAATTAAGTGCGACCTCCTCATGGGAGAAAACTCTGGCCCAAGGAGATGTGGCACTCGAATTCCTGCTGGAGCCCTGGGGGGCCCCAGCCACGGAGAGCCCGCGCGGTGGACCACGTGGGGCCACGCGGCGGCCCACGTGACTCAGAACTAGAGTGCGACCTCCCCTTGGGGGGGGGGGGGGGGATGCTCTGCCCCAAGGGGAGGTCGCGTTCAAATTTCGGCAGGGGCTCTGGAAGGCCCGAGCCACGTAGTCTGGAAGGACAACGTGGGTGACCACGTGGTCCCACGTGGTCGGCCACGTAGTCCTCCGCGGACAGCTGCGCGGCCCCCCGCGATGCACCGCGTGGCCCCACGTGGCCAACGCATGCAAAGTATTCCCATGGGGCCCTGTTCGAAAAAATCATTTGGTTGCCCGCGGCCTATGTTCGGCGACAGAATCGGCGCCGATGTTCTTGTTAGGGATCAGTGTCTGGTACGTGGAGCCATCCTTCCAGTGGGCAACTACGAAACCATCATCCCCACATTTGAGATCGCCCTTGATAGCGATGCCGCTGGACATCCGCTTGAATACTTTCCCATCTGTGATTTCGTAATCTACTGTAATTTCGTCCTCGGAAGATATCTCGAGAACCTCATCGCTACTAGTTTCGCCATCTGGTTCTTCACCCCTGAAGAATGGAAACGGGTTCACTGATTTCTTGGCTCTCTTTGGGGGGCCGCCAACGGCCGAAGGCTCGTATTCGATCAATTCGTAAATATCTCTCAGATCTTTCGGGTGCTCGAGCGCATGCTTCCTCGCAAAATCATCCCCCTGTTTCATGGTGCCAGCCTGGTACTGATCAAAGCTCAGTCGGATGTGGGCGAGCATAGTTCTGTATGAGTACGCGATTAATGCCACAACGTCAGCTGGTGGCTTCAACAACTTCCGAGATAGCTTCACCAACTCTTTCTGGTTGGGGCCATCGCTGACAAGCCGTGCAACTGCTGAGTCCATATCAGATTGCGCAAAGTAACCGCCTCTCTTGTCGAGCGAAATCAATCCGCTCAGCGATGGCGTCATCCATTGGAGGTACGTAACATTCACATGCTTTTTGAAGTCCGTGGAAGTGTAGAGCCCTTCCTTGAAAATTGCGGGAAGAGTGAGGGCAACCATCTTTGATATCTCCCCAGGGGTATCCACATCGTGCCTCCAACAGGAAACGCGACTCCGCTTCGGCATATCGGTATCGGAAACAATGTGCTGAGCTAAATGCCAATGGTCAGTCGTCATCGTCGCTGCCCCCCGCTCCCGCCGAGGCGTTTCCGACTCCGACGCCGACGACGGCCATGGCGCGGAGGGAGAGGGGGGCGGGGGGAGGTGAGGAGCATTGGAGGGGAGGAGCATTAGTGCGTGAACCCAGACATTCCCCCACTAGACCCCACAGAGACCCCAGAAGACCTCAAATGATCCCACTGGGCCTAAGAGACCACAGTGATACCCCAGAAGACCTAAGAGACCCCACAGCTACCCCTGGATGCCCCATGCGCCTCAAGAGACCTCAAGGACGCCCCAAGACCACATGGCCTTCACGGAAGCCTTGGGCAGAACCATCGGGGGCCTCATGCAAAGTACTATTGGTCGCATGCTGTTTCGATGCTACAAGTGCTGAAAATATGCAACACAGATAAGTGCTGCATATTTTTCAGCACTTATGTATATAATTGCCGATGGCTTCTGACATAGCTTCTGTATGTTAGTGTTCCCCTCATTTACATTTGTTTGTATGTGCGTGTTTCTGTTTATGTGATTGCTGTAGTTGCTGGCACGGCAGTGTTTCTGCAATGTTCTTGGTCTCCTCATTTCTGCGATTGCAAATCAATCGTTCTCAACGCCCTGGAACGAGCGTCAGCGAGGGGAGACAGAAGGAGGTACTGGGGGCACGGCCCCAGGGGAAAAGGGGGCACGGCCCTATGGGAAGACTAAAAGGGGGCACGGCCCTATGTGATAGACTAATCACTGTCCGACTGAAAAGCTGGCGAGGACACCAAAGACTGCGCCTCGTCGCCATCGCGCGGCTCAACAGGCGGCGCATCGCGAAGAGCTGGAAAAGGATTCGCCTTCGAATCCGAGCCACTGGTGCTCTGCCGACTCAAAAAACGAGGCCGCTGCACAGCGCTGCCAGCACTGCCGAGGGCCTGGCGGTGTCCGACGCCAGCAGCTGACGCCTTCGCGCCGCTGCTGGTGTCCATGGCATTGGCGCGGGCGACGGCAAGGCGGAACTCTTCTTCCTGCATGCGCTTGGCCAACTCGAAATCGCCAGTCGCCTTGCTGCCGCCGCCATCGGCTACCTCCACGAACATCGGGGATGACGACGAGCTCTCGTCGACGTCGGGCCGATGCTCATCCTCCTGCGCCTCGTTGCTGCCGATGTCGGCGTCGACGTCGGGCCGATGCTCATCCTCCTGCGCGTCGTCGCCCTCGATCTCGGCGCTGCCGCCGTCAGGATCGCCACCGCTCTGAGGTCGATCCTGACCACTCTCGGCCTCGTCGCTGCACACGTCGAGGTCGCTGCCCACGCTCCCGACGAACTCGGCCTGCTCTGACTCGAAGGCGCGACGCCGATCGAGGACGGCAGCTGCCGCCTCGGCGCCTGCAGCCCGAGGACTCCACGATCGGGATCTCGATCTCGAGCGAGCCTGCCATGAGGAGGTGACGTTTGGACGGGGATGGGCTCGGGGGGGAAGCAATGCGAAAAACGCAATAACTAGCAAAGCAAATTCGGTGAATGGGGGGACTTGAGAAAGACTGAAGGTAGAGGAGGGAGAAGGAGCAGGACTGATTCCGGCCTCCTGGCCAGAACACTCGCGGCCCATCCTGGCGCTCGAACTCGGCGCCCGCTGGGGATCAGGCGCCCGCTGGGGCTCCAGAAGAAACTCTGAGCCTTCAAATGGCGAGCGACGGGGGGAACGAGAAGCGTGAGCCAGAACTGAAAGAGCAAAAAGGGCGACATACAATAGTGAAAACAACTAGCAGATAAAAAAAACAATAATGCAAACGACGTGCTATTCAGGGGCGGCTGGTCAACAACTAGCCGATAAAACCGGCAACATATGGTCAGCTGCAGAAGACAATTGACGGAGTGCACGTTACAGGAAACACTACAGAGTACAGAAAAAAAACACAGATTACATAAAAAAAAAACTACAGATTACAGAAAAAATACAGACTACAGAAAACAACATATATTACAGAAAAAGATACAGATCACAGGAAAAAACGACAGATTACAGAAACAACTACAGATTACATTGACACTACAGATTACATAACCAACTACAGATTACATAAGCAAACTACAGATTACAGAAAAAATACAGATTATACACGTAACAAAGTACACATCACAGCATCGTGGAGCGAGGGGGAGGGAGCGACGATAGAGAGAAAGAGAGAGTGTGAGAGAGAGAGAGAGAAACAAAAAAAACAAAAAAACAAAACAGCGGCGATGACCTCTCTTCCACGCTCTCCTCCCTTCTGGTTTTCTCATCGCCTCATCGCCCCCCGTTCCCTCCCGCCCGCAGCGCTTTAATCCTCTTCTTCCTCGTCATCAGCGTTCGCACCCTTCTCCTCCCTTTCCCCCCACCTCCCCCCCTCCACATTCTCGTGCGTCCCAGCAGCGGGAAGAGAAGCCTCGCGTGGACAGGTGCCCGACGACCACCGACGGGCTCGCACCACGCCATTCCTCCTCTCCTCCGCCTCCTCTTCCTCCTCCTCCTCCTCCTCCTCCTCCTCCTCCTTCCTCCTCCTCCTCCTCCTCCTCCTCCTCCTCCTCCCCTCCTCCCCCCCTCCTCCTCCTCCGCCTCCTCTTCCTCCTCCTCCTCCTCCTCCTCCTCCTCCTCCTCCTCCCCTCCTCCTCCTCCTCCTCCTCCCCCCCTCCTCCTCCTCCCCCCTCCTCCTCCTCCTCATCCTCGTCTCTTCCTCATTCCCTCTTACAGATACGGCATTCTGGCACGCCCCTCACGCGTTTCGAAGCCCAGTCCGACGTTGGCATCGTGAGCCACATCGCTCGCAGAAGCTGTCCGAACAGTTGAACCCCAGAACAGACAAGGCAACCATACTTCAGCCCTATAGCTTTTTTGTTCCCCCCAGAGCACACAGCCAAAATACTGATGGTAAGCCGATATAGTTGATATACATATGTAGCGCATGGACACTATATATACCATATACATATATATATAGAGAGTACATAGCGGGTGTGATACACAACATACACGTGTATATATATATATATATATATATATCATATGTCCATATCGATTATTGTAAGAACTAAGATTTTATCTTTTTATATGAGAATATAAGCTTGGCTGGTTGGTTCAGTGGGACCCTCAACCATACACATCATCATGGTAAAATCATAAAATGATGAATTTCTTAAGCGAAACACCTATTTTTTATCTAAACGGATGGTCTGGGGACTTGGGCGAACTCCGTCACCAGCTGGAGGCTGGCGACGGCAAGGGGCATGTTGATTGCCCTCTCGCCCGCATCCCGCGCCGTGGGAACGGGGGCGCGGCGCGCTCCCCCCGCCAGAGGTCCCCCAGCCGGAGGCCGATCCTCAGGCGTCGGGGTCACGGAGACGGCCCGGAGAGGCTCCCGGGCGCGCGCCGGAGCGCCTGGCTGAGGCCGACGGTCGCGGTGACCAGGCGGCCGCTGGAGCGCGAGAGCGTGAGGACGGTGCTCGCCGGCGTGAGGGCCGAAGCCGGAGTCCACTCCGCCGCCGCCGCTCTAGGGAGCGAGCTGGTGGCCGGCGCGAGGCGAAGCCAGAGTCTAGGAGTCCGAGCATGCGTTCCGAGGCGGATTTTCCCGACGCCTCGGGCTCTGGCAGTCGTTCCCATGGGTCGGAGAAGACTCAGGAGAGGCTGGCGCTGTTTGCGCGCCGTCACCAGGGCAAGTTGGCCAACAATCTTTTGATGAAGATGGCCACCAAAGTGACGCCGGGGGCCGAGGCGGCCAGCGACTCCGACGCCCAGGTCGACCGGGCCCCTGCGGTAGCCGGCTCCTACTACCTCAGAGTGCTAGCCCCGAAGCACCAGGCCGCGGGCAAGCGCAACTTGGCAGACATGGCTCTCATGTGCCGGCTCTTGGACCTCATGGCCAAGCGGAAAACTCAGCGGGCCATGGACTTTGTGGCCCAACATTTGAAGGCCTTGGAAACGGCCAGCGTGGACGGCAATTGGGCCAGAGCCAAGTTTTTAGAATTGATGGAAGATGAGGGCGCCTCGATGGTCGGCCGGTCAGAGCGGTATATGATGCGAGCGGAGGTCCGTGCGGAGCATCAGTTGGAGTCGCGCCCGAACCAGTACCACGCCCAGAACTACCAGATCCAACACCAGTACCAGACCGGCAAGGGCGGCAAGAAGGACCAGGGATCCGACCCCGGGCGCACCGGCAGCCCGCTGGACGGCAAGGGCCTGGCTTACATCCCGAGGGCCAAGGGCAAAGGCAAAGGCAAGCCGGGCAAGTGGTGAGCACCGGACACGGTGCGAAGCGAGCCCGAGAAGGCCACGCTCTGGATGTAGATTCCGGGGCGCTCCCGGAAGTTGATTCTGGGATAAAGGAGGCAATTCTGCCGTCAACAACGGCGGCGGCCTTGCCAACCAGGTGCCGCATTTTGCGGCCTGCCGTGGCCAGCGCCGAAGGCGTGGCCATGGCCGCACCTTTGCACGTGCACGATTGTACAGTTTCGCGCAACAGGGACTTTTCGCAATGGCAGCAAATTTGGTTAGAGCCAACCAGTTGGAGACTACGGGTCAAGTGTGGGAGTTACTGGAAGACGGCTTGGGCTCACTTGATACACCTCTGGGACGATACTCCTCCCTCGGTCCCCTCTCTGGAACCCAGCCATATGACGACTTACTGCCCATCCCGCCTCTTGCTGCGAAACAAGAGGCATTGCAGCTCTCGCGCGCGCGCGTGGCCATGACGCTATCATGGCGTCCAAGTGCCAAGCCGCAGTGTGGTGCATGGTAACAGTGCTAAACTTCTTTGCACAAGCAGCGTGGACAGGCCTCGCCGACGGGGACTCTCGTCTCGGAACAGCGACGGAGTTGCGCAAGGCACAACGCCAATCTGTTTCCCATCTCTGGGAAGCGGCCAGCGAGTTCCTGGCGCACGCCGTAGCGGCGCCTAGGGTGTCTGCCGTGGAATGTGATTTCCGCGCCAGGCGCCTTGACTACGCAGGCGGGCCGGTGGCGGTGTGACGGCAGCTAGTCGCCGCCAAGGTGCTGCCCGCGTGGCCGTCCGCCCGGGAGGCCGCCGCAGTACCAGTCACGAGGTTCCTGGACGGCGAGCTCCTGGATGACGTCCAGGACCCGGCCAAATGTTTACTCCCTCCAGATGAGTGGCCGAGCGAGCCACCGGTGTCGCGAGTTTATGCGTCGGACCGCGAATGGTACAAAATTGTCAAAGAAGGCGCACGCCGCGGGATCTTTGCAGAAATTACCGAATCCGATATTTTCCGCGATGCCCGCGGCAGGCTCGTTCTCAATGGCGCCATGGGCGTGGACAAGCCGCCCAAGGGCAGCGAAGGGGGCGAGGTGCTTTTGCGCTTCATCTCGATATTTACGCCGATCAATGCGTATCTCCGCAAGCTCCGTGGAGACGACCACACGCTGCCCGTAGCGACGCTTCTTCGTTCTTGCGTCCTTGAGGATGGCGAAGAGTTCTGGGACGACGCAGAGGACCAGAAGGGCTGTTTCAACATATTTTACATGCCTCCTCAATGGTTGGGCTATAAACCTTACGCCAAGCAGGTTCCTGCATCAGCATTTGGTGGAGACCCTAACCGGATGGTATGGGTGGGCATGTGATGTGTGGCCGTGGGTTCCAAGGCGGCCGTCGCTATCATGCAGCGCGTGATCAGAGTCCTAGTTTTCGAACATGCCGCGGTGGACCCAGAAACCGAACTGCGCAGAGATAAACCAACGCCCGAAAACGATGTGAGCGTCGTTTGGTTGGATGGCTTCGACTTCGTACGGAAAGCTTCTACTCGCCTGGAAGGGATCAGTGTGCCGGAATCGCAGGAGCACGCTGCTTTCGTGAAGGTTTGCGAAGATTACGGGATCCCGCTCAACCCGGCCAAATCTTTGGTCGCCAGTTTACGGGCTGGTATCCTAGGCGGCGTCTTGCTCGGAGATCTCGGCTGGCTCGCCGTCGACCCCCAAAAAGCCCACACGCTGCTGTTCAAGAGCGTCGTGTTGGCGGGCCAGCCAGCCTGGAGCGCTGGAGCGTTGCAGCACTGGGCTGGCCAGGCGTGCTTCGCCGCGGGGTTCCGGCGGCCCATGTTCGCCGTCCTCGAGCAAGTGTTTGTGGCGATCCAAGTGGCCGCGACGGGGCCGACGACGCCGGCGCCGCAGGGTGTTGAAGAGATTTTGGCTTTCGCCATGCTTCTTCCATTGGCATATTCCAACTTGCGGGCGCCAATTCAGCGAACCATTTCTTGCACCGATGCGTCGGAGGAGGGCGGCGGAGCTGCCGAGGCATCTGCGTTTGCGCCGGTGCTGGACCCCAGGCGGGGGACTCGCGTGCAAGCGCACTACGCGACGCTGTCGGAGACGGCGGAAGGCGGAAGCCTTCGCTGCAACTTATGCGCAGTCTGCCAAACTCCACTTCCGGCCGGAGGGGCCCGGAGGGCCGCCGCCGAGTGTGCCGCGCAGTGCGGGGCTACTACTTGCAGTTTGCAATGCGCGTTGGAGCATCGTCGCAAAGGGTGCCCCCTGGCAGGGGTGCGCCTTTACGGATTTGTCGAATGCGCCGCAGGCCAGAAGGCTGCGCTGTCGTGGGCACTGGCGTGCCAAGGCACCGAAGTGTGCGAACCTTGCGATGCGTCGGAGCTGTTGTCGTGCCGTGAGCATGCTGCGCACATCCCGCCAACGTGGCCGGAGGCCAACGATGCTTTCACGGCGTGGGAGCATTGGGAGGTGCCAAACCAGACGTTCATGTGTGCATGTGATACATCTTCGTGGAGCACGTGCGCGTGCGAAGCCGGGCGGCTTCGATCCCCTTTGCGTCCATATGGCAATCCGCAGCTGAGCCGGACCGAGCGCGCGGCCCTTTCAGCTGCCAATCGCCTGGCGCGCGTGGCCATCAGCAGGGCGAAGTCCAGAATAGTCAACTGGGGCTTTGGCTCCTTGATGCATCCGTGGCACAGCTTCTTATGGAATTTGCCTGCAAGTTTGGACCTGCAGAGTTGCGCTGACGTGTGGTGCGACCGAGTCGATCTGTTCGCGGGCGTCGGCGCCCGGCGGGTGTCTTGGTGCGTGGTTCACAATTCTTCTCTTCTGCACCAGAAAGTGGTGGCATCCGCCGGAGCAGACGGACATTCCATGTGCTGGGTCGAGTTTCGAAGTCGATTTGCGGCTGCTGTCGCTGCGTCTATCACCGCGCTCCAGGCACAGACAGTGCCTTCCGTCCCCACGGACCGAGCGGAATGGATTCAGGGCCAGATTTCTACGTTACGGCGCAAATCGTCGGCAGGCGCCGCATATGATTCGACAGCGGT
The DNA here is from genome assembly GCA_963575745.1 of Prorocentrum cordatum. Classification (NCBI taxonomy): domain Eukaryota; class Dinophyceae; order Prorocentrales; family Prorocentraceae; genus Prorocentrum; species Prorocentrum cordatum. The sequence continues at coordinate 158,286 of CAUYUJ010005892.1, forward strand.
TGCGGAACAACTTCACACAATGGTCCCCGGCGGGGAAAGTTCACATTTACGTCAGCTCCTCAGGTGGGCCGACACAAAAGGGGCACACGTCTGGCTGGCAGCCAGCGTAGCTGAGCAGCTCACGCAGACGGTCCCTTATCCAGCATTCGCCTGGCAATGGTCGTGTACCATGGCGTACGCATGGAAGGTACCACAACATATTCGATTGCCTTCGGCAGTTCCCGCCACCGCGCTTAGGGCGTAGGCGTATGTAGTCGTCGTCCTTCCTCCCTCCCTCCTGCTTGCCCTCTTCCTCCTCCTCCTCCTCCTCATCCTCCTTCCTCTTTGTCTTCGCCTCCGTCGTCATCGTCGTCCCTAGCGGAAGTTGTCCGGGGAAGGGGGCGCAAAAGTTCCGATGGACCCGTCGTCGGCTACCTCAACAGTCGCTTGCGGGTGCCCGGGGGGGCAGAATTTGTCCGCCCAAGGGGGCGCAACAAACTAGAACCAAGCGTGCGCGTAGTTTGCGTGATGACGCCTTGATGCGTACGTTGAAAGAGATAGGAAGATACGAATCTTCCTCATTTTGTATCTTCCGAGTTCGGGGCAGAAGTCTTCCCCGAGAGTGCGTCCACGGATAGGCCGGTACACCCGAGATGGCCACCTTGCGGCGCGTGGCGAAACAGGGGTCAATGCCACAAGCGCCCATGGCCATCTGCAGCAAATTCGTGCCCGGAGGGCACGTTGGCGGATCAACGTTTTGGAATTGGTGTCATATTTAAATTACGTTCGAAGAGAATCCCGTTCATCGCGTTTCCAAACATTACGATTCATCAATGTGTTTGACAGTCAGGTGGTTTGTGATGTGGTGGCAAATGGGCGAAGCTCCAGCCAACGGCTCAACAGACCCCGTCGGCGATTGATGGCGTACGAGTTTGCAACGGATGCCTACTCAGTGGGGGTTTGGACGATATCCGCATGGCAATTCGCGGACGCCGCGAGCCGCCTGCATCGTGCCCACCATGCCGGTTAAGGCGCGTGCGCCGGCGGCGCTTTCGAAGCGCCGTCACCTCAGTGAAGCAGGCATTGTTGCAAAGACGAGGGAACGGTATAAACGGGCAGTCACAATATTTTTCCATTATATTCGAACGTAAAACCTTCGTATTCCACAAACGTTAATGTCTTTAGACACCACTCTGGCGGAATATATCAACCACATGTGGCAAGAAGGCGAGTCGCGCGGATACGCCACTGACACGGTGGCGGGGCTGGTGCGTTTCTACCCTGGCATGCGGTCAACAGTTCCCGCCGCAAGGCAGCATCTGAAACATTGGGACGGAGTCCTTGACCGCAGACGCGCTTTTCCTCTCAGTTCAGAATTATTGCGCGCAGCTGTGGGAGCAGCCATGGCTGTTGGCAGGTTTTCTGGTTTTCTGGGTCTTGTGCGCACTGCTGATATAACTTCACTTACGCCCGCCCAATTGCAATTTAGCCCGGATGGGCAACGCGTTGTCATCTTTTTAAAAGACACAAAGACCTCCCGAAAACGCGGGGGGGGGGGGGGGGGAACACGTCACTATCCACGATGCGATTACCGTCAAAGCTCTGCGGCTGGCGGCTCGTTCCCGCCACCACCACCAACCCCTGCACAGCAAACCTCCTTCGCAATTCAGCAAATCCAAAAGCCGGAATTAGGTGATCATTAATTTTTTCGACCCCCCCTCTGTCACAGAGGGGCGCTGAGATGGCCCCCCTCTGTCACGGAGGGGCTCGTTCTGGGTGCTCTTCTGCCGCGGGACCTCCCGCTACGACTGGAGACGATAGAAATGGGTGAAAAATGTGATGGCGGGGTGGGGGGTTGGGGAGGGGGAAGGAGAAGAAATCGATGATGGAGAGGAGGCAACAACAGCACCGATGACATCGCCGTTTCTTTGTCCTGCCCCGCTCGGGCAGCGGTCGCCGAGCACGAAGGCGCGCGCGACCCGCCGCCGCGCACGCTGCACTGCCATGGCCGCCGCTGCTGCGGAGGGGCGATGTTCGGCCGATGAGGCTTCCCTCCTCTGCTGCGGAGGGGCGGCCCTTGTGCGACGATTTAACTCAGTTCTCTCCAGGGATTGGCGGTTCAGGGTCTTCGACCCACCTCCAGGTGGTCGTGCCCTCCCAGCGCCCCTGGTCGCCACTCGAGTGCGTGCGTGGCTGCTCCACCAGCCACTGGGGCGCGCGTCGTTGCCGAAAGCATGCTGCGCGTTGCGCAAGGCGGATTGTGCCCTGTAGTCCTGCGGCGAGGAAGCCGCGCAGCTTGGCCGTTGGGACTAGCGTTCCTCGCCCCCCCTGCTGCGCCACCATTCCCAAGATTTGCCGCGCCACTCATCCCAGCGCCACTCCGCGTCTGTTGGGTGCTGCCATGGCGTCTTTGGCCGCCGCTGCTGCGGGGGCGCCTCGCGCGGCTGCTGCTCTTGCAACCCTGGCCCTCGCTGCTGCGGGGGCTCCACGGGCCGTTGCGGCGCCCGCTCCTTCGGCCCCCCCGGCGGCGCAGGCCCTGGAGCTGGCCACTGCGGGGTCTGCCGCCACCTTGGGGGGCGATATGTAATCATTTCTAGAATGGCCCCCTTCCAGTTGAACTCCTGCTTCCTTCCCGACACCCACTTCCTGATGTCATCCCTCGTCCTGCTCAGCCTGTTCGTCGCTCTCTCTCTCTCTCTCTCTCTCTCTCTCTCTCTCTCTCTCTCTCTCTCTCTCTCTCTCTCTCTCTCTCTCTCTCTCTCTCTCTCTCCCGCCCCCCCCCGCGCCCCGCCCCCCCCCCCATTGTAACCCGCCCGCCGCGACCTTGCATCGCCAGCCGCGGGCCAGGCGCGGTCGCCGTCCTTGTCTTCGCGTGCCCATGTTGATGGGCGCGACGCCTGGTGGTCGCTGTCGTTTCGCTCGCCACTCTCGCGGTGCCGCTCTGGTGGCTGGTGCTCGGGCCCGTGCTGCTCGGGCGCCGCTGCTGCGGCGCCCTCGAGCGCAGCTTCTTGCGCTCCCTGGGCACGCCTGCCCTTCCTCCCTTGGTTCCTCTTCTGGTTCCTTTCCTGCGAACGCGCGCTGGCCATGCGCATTTGGAACAGGAGAGGGTAGTGGGCGCCGCCGTGCCAGCGCCCGCCCACCTCCACGGTCTCCACCGGGGACGTCTTCTGCGCCGCGCGAAAGAGGGGCACCTCGCGAGAATTACAGAAACCGCCGTCTCCTCTAGCCTCAGCCCCGGCGCGCCTCTGTTTCTCACGCTCTTTCGCCTGTATCTGACGTTCGGATTCCTCTGACAGCGTCAGTAAATCCTGGAGGTGCTCGCGGGCGTCCTTTTTTCGGGTAGTAGAAATCGCGCGGCTTCCCAGGGCCCAGTGTCTTGCTGTGGTGCCAGTACCTCGGCTCCGATGCTGGGCTGCTGGAGGCCCCCGCTGCTGCGGGGGCCTCTGCCGTGCTTGTGTTCCGGTACCCAGTCACACCGATCACCGACTTGCTTGCGAAAAGCAGCCCCGTCTCGTCTCTGTCGCGCAGGGCGCTCAGCGGCCGGCGCAGGCTGTACTCGCCAGGCCTGTTGAGAACGAAGATGCCGCAGCTGTCCAAGCGCGGGGCGCCGTCCAACCCGCGCCAGAAGTACGCTGCTGCCGTCTCGAGTCGCAAGCCTAGACCCCGAAGGCGTGGAAGCGTCTGTGCGAGCGCCATGTTGAAATCCCCACATAGGATGTCAACATGGTTCCCCTGCAAGATGGCCGCCAGCCTCGGCCGCCACGTCTTGCGAGCCGCCTTGAAGCCCGGGTAGGCTTTTGCCGTGTCGCGGTGGAGGTGCACCGCGCACGCCCGCACTTTCGAACCGAAGTGGGCGTAGGTTTGATCGAAGGAGATCTCAGCCACCGTGATCCTCGAGAACGCTTCCTGCTTGTTCCCGCGAGCAGTCTTGTAGTGGCCGCCGACGCTCCTTTCCCAGTGGAGTAGCTGCGCTCGGTGGCACAGGCTTGCGCGCGCAGCGATGCACAAGGACTTGTCCTCACGCCCGCGCAGGGTCAAGTATTCCCACTCTGGTCGACTCTGGAGCTGGTCGCAATCGCCAGCACTCGCAGCAGGATTCCCTCTTGCCGTCGCCGTCGCTGCAGCGGACGCCCCCGCTGCTGCGGGGGCGTCCGCCTTCAGCGGCGGTGGTTTTCCTGGCCGCTGTAGGATGACCTCCATCGGCGCCTCGCATTCCGCAAAGCACGCCACGGGAGCAGGGCAGCGCCGCGGCTGCAACTCAATTCTCCGCCGCTGGTCCCCGCTGGTTTTCTCACTCGGCAGGGGGGCCCAGCTCCCGAACACGACGGAAAAGGTTGCCCTCGTTGTCCTTCAGCGGCGCGCTCGCGCTGGCCAGTCGACGCTCGCAGAAGAGCTCGGCAGGGGCGGTGTCGCGGTGAACGGATCTGCGCCGTTGGACGTCGTCGGGCGGCGCGCAGCCCCCAAAGGCCGGCTGATCGCGCCGCTCTTCCTGAGGCCCTTCGTCGTCGGTCGGATCCACCAGCGAGTCGCCTTGGCGGGTGTGTATTGTAGCACCTCTCGATCGCGCCTCATCGTCCGAGTCCGCCGCCGCTGCTGAGCTTGAAGCGCCAGACGCCGCAGCCCCCGCTGCTGCGGGGGCGCCCGCTGACAAGGGGGCCCAAGGACCCTTCCAGGGTTGTTCGCCCCTTCCCGCAGGTAGCCAAACCTTCCCACACTTCGCTGTATACACTGCCGACAGTCGGCCCCGAGGCCCCGCTGCTGCGGGGCCTAATGGGCCTGCGCCGTCGCTGCTGGCGGCGGCCATCACTCGCTGCCCTCGCGCTGGGGGGGGGGGGGGGGGGGCGGGGGGGGGGGGGGGGGGGCGGCCGTGAGAGCCGGACTCCTTGGGCCGAAACGGCAGCGGAAGGAGGTCGAAGGGGCCAGGAGGAGGAGGACGGGGCGGATAAGGAAGGGAAGGGCGGGCAGAGAGGGAGAGAGACACAGAGAGAGAGAGAGAGAGAAAGAGAGAGAGAGAGAGAGAGAGAGAGAGAGAGAGAGAGAGAGAGAGAGAGAGAGCGAGAGAGAGAGAGAGAGAGAGAGAGAGAGAGAGAGAGAGAGAGAGATGGAGAGAGGAGAGAGAAAGAGAGAGAGAGAGAGAGAGAGAGAGAGAGAGAGAGAGAGAGAGAGAGAGAGAGAGAGAGAGACGGACGACGATAACGCGGAGGCGGGCGTCGAGGTCCAGGCAGGAGGAGGACGGGGGAGGGAGGAAGAAGACAATGACCAGGAGGGCGACGAGGGAGAAGGCGGGGGGGGGAGGGGAGAGCAAGAGGAGATGCGGAATGGTGGTCGCCCTCGTGGTTTCCTCCCCCTGCCTGCGCCCCCTCTCCTCCCTCCTCCTCCCTCGTCCTTCCTCCTCCCTTCGTATTCTCCATTGGGCCTGCGCTGCGTCCGCCCGCGCACGCGGCCCTTCAGTCGCAGCCGGGCGGAAGAGCAGTGGCTGCTGCCCGCGCCGCTGCTGCGGCGCCTCGCCGCTGCCGCGGCGGGCCGCGCCTCTCAGACGCCCCCAGCTGCAGGGGGCGCAAGCGCCAGGGGGCCAGACAAGCGTCGTCGCGTCTCACTGTGCAAAAACACGCTGCAGGCTCTCGGGTTGCCTCCCAAGTAGTCGTCAATGACGTTCTGCAACCACGTGGCAAACGTCTCTGGCCACTGTCCACAGAAGTCCTCCATGCCGGCGGCGCCCCATTCCCGCCGAAACCAATCAAAATCTGACCCCTGAGCTGCAGACAGCCCAGAACCCGGCCCCGCCAAGCGATTCAGCGCGACGAACCTCGCCGCGCGACCCGCTGCGCCCCCGCTGCTGCGAAGGCCCGCGCCCAGCTCGGATGACCCGACATGCTTTATTCTGTGTTTGATATCGATGGCTTCCTCTGCATCTACGAGTTTGGCCTGCTGCGCCCGCAGCAGCTTGCGCGCTTTCTTAACGTCGGCCCCCAAACGGGTTAGCTCTTCTCTGCGCCGCGCTTCGACATCCCGCTGTCGTTTCTCATGTCTCAGCGTCGCCCCGCGGGCGTCCTCGCATGCTGTGAGGGCTCGCTGAACCCCGGGATATTCCCTGGACAGTTCGCGCACTCGCCTCCGTTCTTTGCCCAATTGTGTTTCCACGAACGTGGCGCCTACGATATCGCCCCAACTGCGCAACTCCTCTGCGATCGTCATATGCGTTCTCATCATGTCTGACGTCTGCTCCGCTGTTGCCGAAAGACAGGTCGACAGGCCAGGCGGCGACTCCAGCGCGCTCTCCCCCGCCGCTGCTGCGGCGGAGCTTGGCATTGCCCATCCGTTGTCAAACTCGCCAATGACGCTCCACCCGTCGTCGCTCTCGCTCCCATGATCTTCATCTTCGTGGAGGGCGTCGTCGGCGCCGCCGCCCTCGGTGCCCCCGCTGCTGCGGAGACCCTCGCCTCCGTCTTCCGCGCCCTCCATGCCGCGCCAAATCTTGTCGCCCTCGTCCAGAGCCGCGTCGCCCCCGAGGTTAGCGAACACGTCGTCGCAGTGGCCGCGGCGAGGGCGCGGGAGAATCAATCGCATGATGTCTTTATAAGTCCATCTCAAGCGGCCCGCCTTTACCTCTTCTTCGACCTCCGCTACTGCGGCGGCGACCTTGTGACGCATTCCCAACTTTCTCCAGACATGGCCTGCCTCCTTGCAGATGCGCGCACCCAAGTCCGCATCCCAGAGTGGTGGAATGGTGACTGGTCCAAGTTCTCCATCTCGGGATCCTGCTGCGTGAGTAGCACGCAGGCGGCGCGTGCCCTGAACACATTCAGCCAGCCCCGCTCGAGGCGCTCCTCCAACACGGGCAGCGGGCACTTGTACTTCCTGTTCGGGCGCCGCATGCTGAGCCCGCATTCTTTGCGCCAGGAGGTCCACCAGCGCGACCTCAACTCCACGGCGGCGGGTCGCCTCCCCAAACGCAGCTGCTCTGCGACGTACTCGCTCATGAGCTCCAACGCTTAGTCTGGAGCACGTGTTGAGTGAACCGCGCTATCTTCTTTGGCTCCGCGCCGTCACTCGGCATGCCTCTTTTGATAGCTTTCCAGTCTACACTGCGCCGAATGGAACTCCACCGTTCAAGCAGAGCTCGCCGCAGCCAAGCACATTTGCGAGGTGCCCCCTGCCCTCGATCGCTCTTGCGCCCTTTCCACTTGAGGAGGCGCCCCTGCAGGTACTGCGCATCGCGCCCCCTTGGTTGACGGACAGCCTCCGCTACTGCGGAGGCGTATCTCGACGAAACAAAAGCCCCGTGCCAGCGCCGCATGCACTGCGCGCGCGCCCTGTGAGAAGTCAAGGACAGGGAACCCCAGTCCCACGCATCCATGAACGAACGCAACGCTCCGCGCGGCCTGCGCTGTCCAGGCGCCCAGCCGAAAGAGTGGATGTGCTCGCCCCAAGCCCCCGCTATCTCCATCCACGAGCTCAGGAGCGACGGGACTACCACGCGCTTCTGCTTCTGGGCGGGGGCTTTGTGCTCGCAGGCGCGGTTCCTGCACCTCAGGAGCTGCCCCTCCCGCTCTGCGGGCAACAACTCCCGAGCTACGTCCAGGGCGCGCGCAGTGTCTTGCAGTCCTGTCCACCATTGGATGGCTTGCACGAGCTCCTCACAGACTGCCTTGTCGTCGACTTCCACCACTCCCAAGCCGTCCGATGACACCGCCGCTGCTGCGGCGGCACCGGGCTGCGCTCCCGGGGGGGCGGCGTGCCCGGGCTGGGGTGCAAGTTCTTCCCCGTCTAACGCGCTCTGCAGGCGCCGAAGCCCCTGCACGTCATCCCTCGTGACTTCTTGTGCCAGGACCATCGCGTCGAGGAGCCGCGCCAAACGAACCCTTTGCACCATGCAGTCCGCGATTTCCTGACAGGCGGGCAAGGGGGCCCGGCCGGGGGGGCGGGGGAAGGCCCTCGGAGGGGGGCAGAATGAGAGAGGGAAGCAGGAACATGAGGAGGGAAGAGCGGGGAGAGGACGCGGGGGCCGCAGAGAAGGAAGCGACGGATCAGGAAACTCGCAGAGAGAAGCTGTCCTGGCGGAGCTCCCTGCGAGACGCTGGTGTGGAAACCTCTTGTGTCGTGCGCAACATGCAATCCAAACCGCAGTCCCCGTCTGCCACTGTGGGCACGACGTAGACGCCGAAAGCAAAGTAGAAACCGTCCACCGTCGACGCATCTCCCGTGATGTCCACAAAGTCTGTGGAGACGCCTGCGATAAAATGATTGCATAGCATCAACGGATGGTCCTCCGACACGGGGGCCCAGTCTGGAGGCCCCGAGTCTCGGGGGACGGCGCAACACGCGATTGCGTCCGCCGAAGGCTCGCGGGGTAACTCCTCCAGGTTCCACGGCGGCAGAACAGCCTTGCAAAGGTCGACTCTGTTCTCTCCTTCCCAAACGTAGACGCGTACATTCCGCAGATGTGCAAAGACTACGAAAGCCGAATGCCCTATCCACTCTCGGGGCCGGCGAATACTCCGAGACAATTTCATCAATTTCTCGAAGCACCTCTGGCCTTGTTCTGACAGTGCTCCTGCAGGCTCAGGAGGGGCCACCGCGGCGCCTACACTCGCGGATGACATTTCAAGGGTGCCCATTGCAGCATTCTCCGCTCCTTGAAGCACGGGTTCCGCTATGTCGCGGACAGCGAGCCGAGCGGGCTTGGGGGAAGCAACAGGGCCCCCCCCCTCTGCTGAGAGGGCCGCGCCTGCCGCGGAGTCCTTCAGGGCGGCCTCCACTGCGGAAGCGGCCTCGGCGATGGCGTCGGCGCCATGCGCGTGAGCAGGAACCGCGCGCGCCTCCGCTGCTGGGGGGCCTTCAGCAGGGCCCACGCACGCCTCCGCTGACGGCCCCGCTGCTGCGGGGCCTTCAACAGGGCCCACGCGCGGCGCTGCTTCCACTTCCGGAGGGGCCACGCGCGCCTCCGCTGACGGCGCCGCTGCTGCGGGGCCTTCAGCAGGGCCCACGCGCGGCTCCGATGCACCTTCAGCAGGGGCCACGCACGCCTCCGCTGGCGCCTCCGCTGCTGCGGCGGCTTCAGCCCCTGCGGGCCGCCCGTCCTCGCAACGCACTAAGCGCCAGAACGGTCGGTAATCTGAGTACTTAGAGCAGTCCACAGAACCGTCCGCCAGACGGTGGTCGCTGGGACAGGGCCATTCCGAGCAGAGATGAATCTTCTTACAAATGCGGCGGCCAGACGGAATATGGCAAGCCGCGCCGCTGCTGCGGCGCATAACGTACCCGAATCCGAAAATTGTCCCTCGTCGTCTCCTTGGGTTCGTCAGCACTTGTCCTGAGTCTTTATTTTTGTCCGGTTGATACCAAAACTCCACGAACTCGTTTGCCTCGCGGTCGTGCCCGACCCGCAGAGGCGCGTCTGCAGGCCGAACACCTCCTGGGTCTGGGGGCGGAGCGCCTGCGGCGGCCATGAGCCGAAGCCCTGCGCGCGAACCTGCGGCCGCCCCCCTGTCTCGAGCCCAAAGCAGCAGGGGGGCGAAACGGCTTGTGGCGGTGCTGCTGCTGCTCCTGCTCCTGCCCCCCGTCCTCCTCCTGCTCCATGCTCCTCCCCCTCGAGTTCCTTGTGTCTTCTAGCGCACGAGCACTGATGAGCCGCAGGCTCGCGATCCCCCGCGCGGGCCCTCACCGCTGTCTAGTCGACAGCGCCCCGTAGACTTCCACCTCAGCGGTCACCGCGCCGCTGCTGCGGCGCAGACACCGAGCGCCGCTGCTGCGGCGCAGACGCCGAAGCAGTCTACTCGCATCAAACCGTTGTAGCGGTCGGCACGCCGCTGCTGCGGCGCGCGCCAGCCGGCCGATCATTGGGACATCACTGCTCCGCTTCCTGCGCTACGGCTTTCTTGACCACGCCCTCCAAGAACGCCAGTAGAACCTCCTTCAGCTGGCCACGGGCGGCCTTCTGAAAGGGCGTCGCCACGTCAGTCAACGCAGCGCCTGTGGCCCATTTCTCCGCGGTCATATCCTGAATCTTCGAGGCCCATTTTCGGCCTGCGAGTGGTCCGCCTTTGACCTCCACTGCCCACGTCCCAGAGGGGCACCATCTCGTGGTCCACGGGCGCTCCTCGTCCACAGCGTCGTCGGCGCCATCGTCGCCCATGGGCGCGGAAGCGCGTTTGCCTTGTTTCTCCTCGCACAGGTAGTGCAGGAGCCATGGCAGGTCCTCGCGCTGAACGGAAAGGACGCCTTGCTTGTTCTCATACACAACTAGCTGCCTCGTGTCGGCCTCCTCGGGCTTGGGAGACATCGGCACGGTTGCTCTGACGAACGTGCCTCGAAGAAATCCTTTTGGTTTCTCCGGGGTTTTCGCCTGGTCGCCACGCGCTGGCCCCTTTTTGGATTTCGATGCAACCTTGGCGGATCCGAGGAGAGCTGCCATGGGGCCCCGGAGCTCCTGCGTCCGCTGCTGCGGAAGCTCCTGCTGATGCCCCCGCTGCTGCGGGGGCGTCTTTCGCAGGAATCGCAGGTCCACCCGCGTTGTCTCCTCCTCCCGTGCGAAGCTTCGCGACCAATTGCTCTAACAGCGTCGTTGCGTTCAAGGCGCCCTTCACGGCGCTGTGACCACCGACCACCTTAAGCACCCACAGGTGGCGCTTCCCGATGGGCACGAGGACTTGCGGGCGCCCGCCCCCGCCAGTGGAGAGATCGCGCTCTTCGCATTCCAATGCGAATCCCGCTGCCCCCTCGTGACTCCGGCACAGCCCCCCCGTCGCGCAGAGCACGCCCATGTTCGCGCCATCAAGACGCGTTGCCTTCCCGACAACGACCTCCCGCCACGTCTCCTCTGCCTTGCGCTTCATGGCGCCAGGCGCAAACCCCCGCTGCTGCGGAGGCGTGAGCACGCGTCCTGAGTGTCTGCTGCCCTCACTGATGAGCCGCCTGATCGGTCTGAGAACTGAGCGGCTGTGGAATGCGGTCGCACCTTGCCATCTCATCCTGCTCCCTCATCATCCTTCTCTCGCGCACCACCGCGCCGTCACCTCCTCTACCCGTGCGCCCCCCTGATGGTCTCAATCGGCCGGGCGTGCTTGCTGGCAAGGGTGGCGGGGCGTCCGGGAGCTCTGATTTCTTGGCAGCGTGACTCGCAGGGGGTCCCGACCGGGGCCGCCGCCGCCCCTCTGTCCCGGAGGGGCGCCGTCGCGATCACGACGGCGCCCTTCTGCGACAGAGGGGCGCCCGCAAACAGGACTGCAGGGCGACGAGCAGGACGACGGGCGCCGAGACAGGAAAACACGACACGGGAGGGGGGCAGGAACGGGCGAGGGAGGACGGAGAGGGGGGCGGCGAGGCATGAGGGGAGGGCGCCCTGAACCGAGGATAGGGAGATCTCATGGAGAAGGGAACAGGGAGGAGGTGACCAGAACAGAGGAGAGAGATCTCATGGAGGAGGGAACAGGGAAGAGGACAGAGGAGTGGGAAGACCAGGACGAGGAGCACGCACGGGCGAAAGCAGGCCCTCGCACTTGCTCCACGTTTCAGCGCCCGCCGCGCCGCCACGCCGTGGCCCGCCGCCACTGCTGCGGCGGATGCGTGACCCCCCCCCCCCCCCCCCCTCCCTGTCCACGCAGTTTCTGCTGCCACTCTCCCCCCTCCCTCCTCGACCTCCTCCCCCCGCCCTGTTCCTCCCCCCCCCATCCTCTTCCTCCTCCCCCTGACGGCTCGTTCGGGGCCGTTGCGCTCTGGCGATCAGGCGCGCCCTCCGCTGCTGCGGCGGGAACGCACGCACCCCGCTGCGGCGGGATCACGCGCGCCCTCCGCTGCTGCGGCGGGATCGCGCGAAGTGGGTTCCCTGGGCGCAGATTGTCATCTTACCGCTCTTGGGGGCTTTGCGCCACTCCTCCGCGCCCTTCTTCCGTTTCTTCTCCTGCTCATTTATCTCTTTCTGCCGTGCGTGCTTCTCTTGGCTGGGGTCGGGTGCCTTCTTCTCCTCCGTGATCTTCAGAATCAGCCGCCCCCCGCGCACCAGAGGCGCAGTGTTGTGCATGATCGGGGCAACCGCGCTGCAGACGCGCATGGGCACCTTCTCCATGCACTTTGTCATAGTCATGAACTCTTGTCCGGGAAGCGCCACGTTGAACTTCCAGTTTTCCTGTCCTTCCACGAGCTGGGCGCGGGCAAGTTCTGCTGCCGTCATCCTGTCGACACCCCAAAAGAAGTGCAAGGACTCAGATCCCCCGAACTTGAAATGGCACGGCTGTTCTGCCTCGTCGGCGTCGGCATCTCCCCCCCCGCTGCTGCGGGGGGCGCCCCTTCCGCCGGCGCGGGCTTGAGCTCCACCTCCGGTAATTCGAAATCAGGCAATGCCCAATGCCATTCCACGCTTAGACAGGAGTTGGACGTTCCTCACCGACTAGCACCTCCACTGCCCGCGGGCTGCTAGTGACTTTCGGAAAAGTCTTGGCGGTGGGGCAACAGGAAGAGCAGCAGCTCTTCCTCGGCGAGGTCCTCAGTAGCCACCACATGGACACTCTTGCCGCCCACGTCGCATTGCATCTGGACGGGTTGGGCGCGCGTGCCCCAGTCGCGATGGAAGGAGGTCATCACTTCCGCGATGCTTGCTTGGCGCCACCTCTCTGTGTCGAGATTGGCAGACGGGGCCGAAGCTTGCCGCGATTTCACAGGGGCCACCATCAGGCATTTCTGGGGCTTTGACAGCGCGGTCATCGGACTGTTGAGGGGCTTGTCCTCTGCGTTGAACTCTATCAGTACTGGCTGCGGGCGAGGGCCCTCCCGACCTCCGCTGCTGCGAGGGCCATCGGGGTTCTCGGGGCGTTTGGGCAGCTTGTCGGCCCACGGCGCAGGAGGGGGCCCCGAGTCTTTCTCGTCCATCTTGTCCAGTTTCTCCCAGGCCTCGCGCACTTGAGCGTAGCGCGGACGCACTGCCTCGCACGCGGCCTCCAAAACCTTCGCGAGGAGAGGGTGGGCCGTCTTCATCTTTACGTGCTCCTGGTAGAAAGATCCCGTCGCAGACAGAACCGCCCCCGCCATCAAAGTCGCGCCCTTCTCCTCCGACGTGGCCCCCGCTGCTGCGGGGGCCAAGCTGCGACGGAGGTGCCCCAACAGGGCATTCAGCTCGAGTGGCCGTTTGCTGTCGCTTTGTCCCCATGCCGTCTCCGGCGGCGGGCATTGCCCGCCCCTCGGCTCTTGGGGGTGCGCCCTCATGACCAGGGCGACCTTCGCATGGGGACGCTCCGCGGGGAGTTGGCTGAGGACGGCCCATGTGGCTGGTGACAGGGTGCGTTTTGAATGATCCACCCACCGTCTGTCACAACCCAGAATCTTCAGTATGAGCTGTCCTGATGCGGCCCCCACGTTGATCACGAAATTGAACATGTCCTCGAACCATGTGGCCTTCGCGTACTGTGGGTGTCGCTGCGCGCAAGCCTTCAGGATGCTGGCGTAGGGGACGCTGAAGGGCTGATCTTGGTGAGATCCCGCGGCTGCTCTCTTGGCCTCCGCTGCTGCGGCGGTCGCAAGATCAGCGACGGACTACAGGAGCTCGACTTCGTGAGAGGCCACCCCCTTCCCCTGCGGGTCGTTCAAGGCCGCGGCAATGAGGGCTGGGCCTTCCGCGAAGTCGGGATCGAAATGAATGCCCCACGAGAGCACCTCGCAAAACAAACCGTTATCGAGCACGTCCATAAGTTCGCTGAATTTCTCTGTGCGCCGCATCTTCGGGATGTCCCAGGAACCACCCGGGCCTGTCTGGAATTCCCCCAAACCGCACCCTTTGTGCTCTTCGGGAATTTCCCACACAGCGCCGCGCTGAAGGTTCAAACCAAGGATAAGCGTGCAGTGGCTCAACGCCCCGTAGCTGTACGTTGACAACTTTGTGAACGCCAGGCGGAGAGCCTCCACGGACTCCGTGTTCAGAGTGTCGTGGTCCGCATGCGTCTTGTACGGCTTGCCCCGGAGGCGCTCGTACTCGGCGTGCCTCTCGGCAGGGAGTTCCTGAACAACCACTGCTTCGCGCTGCGCTTCCTCCTTGAGGAACCTGTCTTTCAGAATCCCACACTGGGGGCCCACCGCTCTGGCAGCGGAGGGGTGCGTTCCACCCCTGTTCTGCGGGTGGATGGAGAAATCCCCCATTGGGATCTTGACCTCCACCCGCTGCCCCTCTGAGTCCTTCAAGGCACGGCGGCGGCGCAACGCAGCTGCCTCATTTAGGGGGCCTGACTTGCTAGCGTCGGTCATGTTCGCCGCTGCCCCCGCCGCTGCGGGGGCAGCCTCGGGGGCAGCCTCGCCGCCGGTTTGTCCGCGACGGTAGGCCCCGCTGCTGCGGGGCCCCACCTGGGCCACGAGCGCCAGTCGCGCGCGGGGGCTGGGGGGCGGACCTCTGGGGGCCCGCGACCTGCCCACGCTTGAGCAGCTAAATGGCCATAGAGGGCTTGAGATTCGAATTGCGAAGAAGGAGAAGGACAGGATGCATTAGCGAGGCGACGGAGGAGAAGGAGATGATAAGGGCAGAGCAATCTAGCAAGTCCAGACCCGCGGGGTGGCCGACGCAATCGAGCAAGTCCAGAGCCGCGGGGTGGCCGACGCGATCCAGGAAGTCCTGCCCCGCGGGGTGCGCGACGCAATCCAGCGAGTCCAGGCCCGCGGGGTGGGCAACGCAATCTAGCAAGTCCTGCCCCGCGGGGTGGGCGACGCAGTCTAGCAAGTCCTGACCCGCGGGGTGGGCGAAGAGGAAAGGAGGAGGAAGGGGGGGTGAGGGGGGGAGGGGGCACGATGGAGGACAACAGGGCGAGGTTAAGATGAGGATGAGGACGCGAGGAAGGGAGGAGGAACGGAGGAGGAAGGGAGGAGCAAGAGTGGAAGAGGGGAGCGGGAAGGGGGGGGAAAGGGAGAGGAAGGGAAGGGGAAGGGAGTACGACGGGGACGACAAGGACGACGACTACTCAGGACAACGGCGACGACGACGACGGCTGACGACGACGACGAAGACCAGGGGGACGACGAAAACGACGACGACGACGAAAACGACGACGACACCGACGGGCGGCGACGACGACGACGACGACGAAATTCTCAGCCAGGCGCTGCGGGCGCTGGGATCCTGGCGCGCGCGCGCCGAGCCCGCGCCCCAGACCCGTTAATTATGGGAACCCCCGCTGCTGCGGGGGCCTCTCCCGATCATGGGAACCCCCGCTGCTGCGGGGGCCTCCTCCGCCGCGCTCGCCCCGTCAGTGGTCCACCTCCGTTTCGGTGACGCCGCCCTGCAGCTCGCGGCGTCGCTTCTTGAAAACCGCGAGCGAAGGGGGGGGGAGGCCCCTCAGGGGGAAGCCGTTCAGCCCTCTCCCGAGAGGCCGCAGCAGGCGGCGGATGCGGCGGCGGCCTCGGCTGGAGCTGCGCCTTCGGAGGAGGCGCAGGCTGCCTGGGGAGGGGGCGCGGCGGCGGAGGATGCCCCGGCTGCTGGGGAAGGAGCCGCGCCCCCTGTCGGTCGCCGCCCTCCCCCCGCCCTCTGCGTCGGGAGGGGCCGCGCCCCCGCTGCTGCGAAGGCTCTGTCCTCTGTCGGTCTCTGCTCCTCCTGTCTGGGCGTCCGCGTCTGGAACGGCTGCGCCACCGCTGCTGCGAGGGCTCTGGCCTCTGTCGGTCTCTGCTCCTCCTCCTGCTCCTTCGGTCTCTGCCCCCCCATCCTCCTCCCGCTCTCCTTCGCCTCTCCTTTGTTTTGGCCCCTGTGCTCGTCCTGGGGCGGCTCGAGGCTGCAGCCGTCGACGTCGTCGCGCCCGTCGCCCTCGAGCTCCTCCTGGGCTCCGTGCGCCCCCGCTGCTGCGGGGGCTGATTCGGGTTCCGCCTCGCGTTCCTTTTCCCACCGTCGTTCCTTCTCGACTTCTTTCCGCGCCTTCTTCCTGTTCGTCGCGCCTCTGCCTGACTTCCTGCTCTTGCTCTCTATGAAAACAAGCGGAGCGCGGCAGCGTGGCCCGAGGCGGTTCAGCGTCTGGGCCTTGAAGATCACCCTGTGTAAGTGCGGCCAGACATCAGTCCCCTGCTTCTGGCGCTCCGCGTCCGTCAGCCTGACCCAGGTCGGGCGCGCCGCCCAATCCAGCTGGCGACGCTGCAGCCCGTTGGCGCACCCCCGCTGCTGCGGGGGCTGGAACGCCAGATTCCACCAGGAGGGCAGAGCCGGATGCTCGCTCGGAGGGCTTTCGCGAACCTGAGCGGGGCCCAGAATGACGATGCAGCGGGGGTGCGTCACGCGAGCCTTTGCTTCCTCACGCAAGAAAGCTGACCCGAGAGCGCCAGTGCCAGCCGCGCCGCTGCTTCGCAGCATCTCCGAGAGATCGCCCGCCTCTCCGTCGAAGATCCCCGCGAGCACACGCGCTCGATGCTGCGGCGCGAGGTCTCGAACCCCGCCGCGGAAACCTTCGGGCCGCGCGCCACCAGCGCGGCTCGTCTCGCACCGAAAGAACACGCCCCCCACTGCTATGGAGAGCTTGCCGTCCTTCGCTCGGGGATTGTAGGCCCCCTCTGCATGGGCAACCGCCCAGGCCTGGCACGAGAACTTGCCGCGGGAGCGCGCGCGGAGGTCCTCGCGCCGCTTGGCGCGGTCGGGGTTCCAGAGGAGAGCCCCGACGCACTCCCCCGCGATCGCGCCATAGAAACCGCTCTGGCGGATCAGCTCGTCGAGGGGCCGCTTCCGCTGTTCGCGTTTGAAGTCGGCCCCAGGTTCGAACGAGACTAAAAGGACCCCTTCGCGCCTT
>CAUYUJ010005892.1:180000-309963 GCA_963575745.1 Prorocentrum cordatum
CATAATTCAAGAAATAATCGACGCCGAACTTTTCCCAGCCAGAAGCTCAAGGCCCCGGCGCCGCAGGCGCGGCTTGGGATCCCGACCCCTCTTCTGGAACAAAATCACCAGGTTCTGGTGAATGTCGGAGGGCAGCCCGCACGAAATTATCGAATTCGGGCTTGCCGAGACCAGGGGCGCGGGGGCTCACGACGCCAATCGCGGCGAAGGGATTGGGCCGTTCACGCGCGACCGCCGCCGCTGCTGCGGCGGCAGGGTCATCGCGCCACTTGGCGTCCTCCGTTACGTCTTGTCGCCAGTCTCTCCAGCCCCACGCTGACCAATCATGGCCGTCCTCCCAGCCAGACCAGCAGCTGCTGCGGCTGGCCCACCTGCCTGCCGCGCCACCCCATGTGTTTCCGCCAGCATCGCCCATTGCGCGAATATCGTGCAAGCGCGCGTTCGGCCGCGAGCGGCCCCACTGCACCGTGGCTCGCGGGTAATCCCGCGGGCGCGGGATGGTTTGAGCATAGCGGCGACGGACGATGCGATGTGATTGGACGGCAGAGAGGTTGACAGGAAGGTAATTAGCGGGAAGAGGGATAACGAAGTGGACGAAGAGCGGGAAGTCGAACCTGAGAGGGGGAAAAAAGGGCGGGAGAGAAGGAGGAAATGCAGACGAAGGAGGGTGACGAGGTAGATGGCGGGGTAAAAAAGACAAGGGAGGAGAATGTGGTGAGCATCGTGAAAGGACGCATGGGAACAACGACAAGGAGCACTGACGCAAAGATGATGAGCGCAAAAGTAGATACGATTTAGAGAAGCAGGATGAGGAGGAGGGGGATGACGAACCCCTCTGTCACAGAGGGCCTCCAAACACCGCCCCTCTGTCACAGAGGGCCTCCAAACAACGCCCCTCTGTCACAGAGGCCCGACATGATCACCTAATTATGACTTTTGGATTATGATTACAAATGGTTGTGCAGTCTCTTTGGGGTGTCTGGCGACTTGGTGACCCCCTACGGGCTCCGGAGGGGCGGAGCCACTTGGCTGTGGCACGTGACAGGGTCTTTGGACAAAATGGTTGTCGTCGGCAGGTGGCAGCAGGCGGCCACAGCTAGAATTTACATCGAGACGGCCGCGGCAGAACTCACAGCCTGGTCACGCGGTACGCCGGCAGAGGCGCTCCTGCGTCGAGCGGCGGTTTTGGGCAGACAGGCCATCCTCGAAGCTTGAAGCGTGAAGGGTGGCGGCTTGTGGGGCTTCCGGAGACTGGTCGTCAGGAAGTGGGGGGTTCGGATCGGGGCTGGTTGGACAAGGGCCATGTGATTGGCTTCGTCACGCCATCAGCGCCCAGCGTCTGGATCACCCAGTGCGGCGGCATGTGCTTGCCGTCAGCCCCCCTGCCGCTGCCTGGCCCGAAGCAGCGACCAAGCGAACCCGGGACCGAGGGAGGAAAAAGTGTGAATATGTTGTCCATGTCCTGTCCCTCCTCCCTCATCTCTTCTCCTCTCTCTCCTCCTCCTGCCTCCGCCCTCCCCCCCGCCACACTCGCCCTCTTCATCCGACCCGGGCGGTCGGCCAGCTCGGCACGTGGCCGCTGGGACGGATGGCGACACGGCCGGCCAGCCTGCCAACGAGAAGCGGGCGGTGAGGACACGACGACGACGCAGCATACCGCACTGCCGCTTCCTCTCGGCCTCCCCCCCGGTTCGGGAGGAGGCGGAGGAGGACGAGGAGGAGGATCGCGCTCGCCAAGAGTGGGGAAGGACAGAGGATAAGGTCAGACGACACGCCGGGTGCGCCCGTCCAAGAGACGGGACATGAGGGGGATGATGATGCTGATGCTGATGCTGCTGCTGCTGATGGTGATGGATTATGATGATGAGGAGGAGGACCAGTGCAAACACAAGACGCATCAACGATGATGCAACACAGCGCAGCATGCACCTACAAGGACGTGTATTCATTGCGGGAAATGCCCCATTGGAAGACAACCGTTTGATGATCCCCAAACGTGCCAAAACACAACTCCAACAGTCAGGTGAATTTTGTTGGCAGCCTTTATCTTGATCGCATGTTGACACGCACGCGCACACGGATTGACGCGCAAACGCACGCGCAAACGCTCAGGATCAATATGGTAGCTAGTGATTGTTTTGGATCGCATTCAACAGATCGGAAGCGCACACGCACACACGCGCTCAGGATCGGATCGGGCTCGGGCTCGGGCTCGCGCTCGGACTCGGGCTTGGGCTCAATCTCAAGCTCGGGCTTGGGATCATGCTCGGGGTCGGGCTCGCTCGGGCATGCACGCGCAGGCGGACTACACCCATTTGCAAGCGAAGCGTGATTGCAATGCTAGGAACCCCACCCACGGGCCCCGTCCCATAGGGTGGGCTGTCGTCTGAACGGACAGCTAGAGCGACCCGCGCCCCAACCACGAAGCCACCCACCCACCCCCACATTTCACCAACAAGATATTCACCGAATTGCAAGACTCTGGAGCCACGAAGCAGCATGACGGCTGCGTTCTGACCGGTCCTAAGTCGGGCCAGACAGCCGTTCCTGGAACTTCAGCACAGCGAATCAACGTGACTGTTGCGCCCTGACCGTCCTAAATCGTGCCAGAACAAGGTTCTTGGGATTTCAACCACGAACCCTTGAAACGGCTGCAAACTATTAAGGCGAACGTGCGCGGAACTAATACGATCACCACATTACCACCCTCCCTCCATCCGTGAAGCTGCTGCAAACTTTGAAAACAACTGCATGCGACGCTAAGACGATAACCACATTTTGAAAACCACCCGCCCTCCATCCATGAAAATGCTTCAACATGTGAAGACGAATGCGCACGGTGTTAAGGCGAGAACCGCATTTGAAACCACCCGCCCTGAATCCGTGAATTGGTTGCAAGCATTTAAAATGAATGTGTGCGGCGCTACGGAGAAAACCATATTCCAAAGACGGCCCACCTCCCATCCGTGAAGCGAACTTCAAACTTCAAGATCACACATGGTGAGGGGATCTCAGGCGAACCGCCCAAACCGCCCTACCGACATCTCTGGGGTTGCGATTGTGAGGAGGTGATTCGGAGGAGTGGGGATGGAAGAGGGAGAGGAGGAGGAGGAGGAGGAGGAGGCGGTGAAGGAGGAGGAGCAGGAGAAGGAGGAGCGGGATGCGCATGGGGGAGATGAGGTCCGAGAAGGTCCGGACGGGGTGCAGCTCATCGGAGAGAAACTTTTGGCACCTGTTGAGGGCTGGGGAACGGGAGGAGGAGAAAGCAAGCTGAGAACTGGCGATGCGCAGTGCGGCGCCCAGATCACCAGAATGCGCCTGCCATCGGACTCAAAGCCAGGTCGGGAGATATTTCAGGAACCAAGCAGCGCACGTGCATGGCAGGAGAGCTTGAGCATCAAGAAATGCCGTCGAGCGTCAACAACTGCCTCTGAGGCCGCAGAAGAACTGCAGCAAGCTTCAACCGCCTCTGCAACCGCTCTGGCTCCAGCTGCGCTCGGTGCTGCCGAGCTAGCTGGAAATGGGAGGGCCGACCCCTTCGCAGCGATGCTCTGTGCGTGCTGTTGTATCGGCGCCCGTTGGCCCTGCCCGATCGGGTCCTCCACTCCAAATCGCAACCTGCGGTTCAAGATGCCCCCCCCGACCCCCGCTTTGACGCTGGCGGCGTGGCAAAGAGGGGTGCTTGACTGGACGACCATACTCGTACCCCAAAATCACAAACCGTATTGAGATCAGAACTGACATCGAGGGGAGGGGGACGCGGGCACCGGTACCGTTCTTTTTCTACATCTACTGTCCCGTTGGGGGCGCTCGAGGCTATGAACTGGATGGGCCCTGGGGAAATCGGTCAAACAAAAAAATGATAACTGCAAATCCGCCCAGAATTGGTTCCGGACCCCTACCCGGATTCATCCAGCGCAATTCTTGACGGTCCCAGGGCCTGAAAACGGCTCCCTGAAACTGATCAAAAGGCAACATCAAGTTGTCGAACCCAGAGCTTCGAACCTTTCTCTCCGTCTTGCTCGCCGGAGCCAGTGCCGGGCATTCTCAGACCCCCTGGCCGGCTCCAACATCCACAGTCAGGCTCTCCACCACTTCGTATGCCAACGCTGTGTCTCCTCCTTCCCCTTCCTCCCCTGCCTCCTCCTCCTCCTCCTGTTCCTCCTCCTCCTCCTCCTCTGACTCTTCCTCCTCCTCCTCCTCCTTTTCCTCCTCCTTCTCCTCTGACTCTTCCTCCTCGTCCTCCTCCTCCTCCTCCTCCTGCTCTTCCTCCTCCTCCTCCTCCTCCTCCTCCTCCTCCTCCTCCTCCTCCTCCCCCTCCGCCCCCTCCTCTCGCCGTGCAGCCATGCTCGGGTCCTGTGGTTGAAGCTGCCTCCGAGGGACGGGAGCCTGTCGTCCACGAGGGTCCAGTGCCAGCGCCCTTTCGGGGCCACCCACGCCGCGGCGCTGAGGAGGAGGAGGAGGAGGAGGAATAGGAGGGGGAGGAGGAGGAGGAGCAACAACAAGAGGCTGCAAAGCATAGGAGCCTGCGCCCGTCGCCGGCAGGGCCGCACCATTCCGCCACCAAGAGGCCATGAACGCGAGGTGCATGCTCAGTCTGCCAAAGAATCGCGGGTGAAAAGGCAGCGAAGCAGTCGAAGTACGGTCAGGCTGTCTCGCATCGTGCGCCCGTCGGGGGACTCACTGGGGAAAGAGCAAAGGGGAAAGCGAGAGGGGGTTGACGAGGGGCATCTGGAAACGGATGCGCGCGAGGACGGAGGGAGGAGGAGAGGGAGGAGGAGGAGGAGGAAGAGGAGGAGGAGGAGGAGGAAGAGGAAGTGGAGGAGGAGGAAGAGGAAGTGGAGGAGGAACGTGCGAGCGACTTCGGCAGCAGGTCGGCGTCAACGCAAAAAACACCGGTCTGGGAATATGGGCGCCTGTCAGCGTCCTGTATTGCTGCTGGTTCTGTCTGTGGGCGGGGCGGTAGGGCGCCCGAGGGACCCGTGGGGCCTACAAAGCCTTGGGCCCCTCGTCGGCCCTAGGCTTGCAATGGCAACAAGCCACTAGGAATTGCTCATGCAGGAAACCAATTAACATAGTCTAAACATAGTCTCCCGCGATTATGTGGAAGCCATGTTGGAATAGTCCAAGAATACTTTTAAAATACTCAAAACGCAACAATTAGTATTTATGATTTTCCTTGGCGAACATGCGAGGAACACGTAGCGCGCGTTTCAGTTCGAACTGCCCACGGGCAAATACACACGACATGCGTCTCGTATGCTAACCGTGGGGAACTCATGAGTATTCGCGTCTGAATTATGACGATCTTTCGACGAATCTTTAGCTAACCCAACATGGTTCCCACTCGGAGCAGGAAGAAAAGTCTTTGAAAATCCCAATTGGTATCCTGCAGCAGCAATTCTTAGCGGTGAGCTGCCATTATCGCGGACCGAAAAGCATTATGTGTTTGAATTGGTTTCGCATGGGCGCCGTTTCGGGATTCCAACGAACCGAAAGGGCTTGAGAAGCCTCCCCACTACGCCCCAAGACGGCCCAAGAGGGCACAAGAGAGCTCCAAGGGGGCCCCCATAACGGTACACGAGGGCCCCAGGGAGGGCCCAAGAGGGGCCCAAGAGGGGGGGGCGACGACTGAAATTTCGAATGTGTCCCCCTCCAAGATGGCCCCGAATGGTCCCCGCATGCGCACCCGAGGCAGCCGAGAAGCCCCTAGAACCCCCAAGAAGCCAGAAGGAGACCCCAAGAGGCCCCAGAAAACCCCAAAGAAGCCCAGATAGGGCTCCCAAAGGCTTCCCAAGAGACCCTGACATGCATCCCAAGAGACCCTGACATGCATCCAAGAGGGCTGTGACCCACAACCCAGGCACGGTAGCGGGATTGGCCGGAGGCCTCTAGATATATCAGGGTAGCAAGACAAGAGAGGAGTAGGAGGGGGAAAAGAGGCCATTGACGGGGGAAGAGGGCTAGCAAGGGCAGGGGGAAGGTGAGGGAAGCGAGGATCATCCCAAGAGCCTCCACATGCATCCAAGAGGTTCCTGGCCCACTGGATGCCTTCCGCGATCGTCGCAAGCTGTCGCTCCTTCTGGGGGTCGGCGAAACGGCGCAAGCCACTGGAAAAAGTACGAACGAGGACCCAACTCACAGGAGCACCCCACTTGGACGCAACGTGGACCCAACTCACCTGGACTCAATCCGCTTATACCCAACTCACTCAGATGAACACTCCGTCACGTACCATCTCGCTTGGAACTTAGACTCAACTCACTTAGGTCCAACTCACTTGTACCAACTCACTTGGGTCCAACTCACTTGTCCAACTCACTCATTTGGGCTCAGCCCCATTTTCTTCTTCTCAATCTCCCTGCGAACTTGTGCCACTCGTCGTGCACGAGTGGCTGGTCCCGCGCTGGCCTCGCAGCGCTTGCCGCGAGGCCCCCAAACCTGCGTGGGGGGGTCCCACTCTGGGCCCCGAGCTCTTATCGCCTCTGGTCCTTTTAGGGTGCCTCCTCCTCCTCCTCCTCCTCCTCCTCCTCCTCCCCCTCCCCCCTCCTTATATTCGCCCTCCTCTCACACCTCCTCATCCTCCTGCGCCACATTCTCGGACGGGGCGGGGAAAAGGGGCCGGGCGTTGCTCGTGTCGGCTGGTCCTGCTGGCGCTGTTTGTTGCTTGCCGCTTGCTAGCTGGCGCTGCTTGCCGCTTGCTGCTTGCTGGGGGCTGCTTGCTGCTTGCTGCTTTCTGTTTGCCGAGGCCTGCGGGCGGCTCTGGATGGGTTTCATCTTGAGAGCGTTCGTGTAGCTCTGCAGGAGGCACGTGCTCTTGATCACGCCCGGCACGGTCTCCCACTCGCGCAGCGTCGTCTGGATCTCGCGCATCCTCTACCTCATCTCCATGAGGTTGCGCAGCAGGCCCTTATCGGTAACATTCGTCATCATCGCGTGCGTGACGTAGGCTATGCGGGCCATGACCTTGACCTGGTTGCCGAAATTGATATCCTTTTCGATCGGCGCCAGGTCGAAATCCTTCGTCTTCTTCTGCGCGTCGCCAAGCGCACTGTGTATGTCGTCGGCCAGGCCCTTCCACGTCTGCACGGGCGCCCCCATGAAGCTGTTCGGGAACTCTAGATTAAGCTCGTCCGTCGTCGTGCACTCCTCCATGGCCTTCTTCCACTCCTTGGTCGACGGGTGCTTCTCGATCTCCGTGCGCAAGGTCTCGGCCGAGGCGGTGGCCGCGTCCAAGTGCGGCTGGCGGAGGACGGCGCCAGCCCTCTGAGTCGATGCCTCGGCAGACGCGTGGATCTCCTTCAACTTCTTCTCCATCATCTCGTCGGACGAGTCCCGGTACGATGCCATGGCACTCATGTCCTGCGATGTCTTCTGGAGGGCGCGGTGCGCCTCCCGCAGCGCTTTGTCGAGGTCCTCGTTCTGGCTCTGGACGCCGGTGTCCAGCTTGGACGCGAAACTCTGGAGCCTCCAAGCGGATCGGAGCACCTCTGCCATATTGACGAACTTGTGCTGCCCCAGCTTCTCGGCGCAGGTCGCCATGACGTTGGCGTGGATGGGCTCCTGATTGTGCGTCTCTGGAAGGATCTGAGATGCTCCGCACTCCTTAATGGCCGTGTAGACCTTGACCAGCAGTCCCTCGACCGCAGCAGTGACCTCCTTGGGCAAGTCCTTCTTCGCACAGGCATTGGCGGCGTCCTTCAACTTCATGGCGCTGTCGGCGTCGGGGACCCAACCGTTCGCCGCGTCCTGCAGGATCTGGAACTTCGACGACAAGTCCATCTCAGAGAGGGCCCTCGAAATCGAAAGCAGCACCCGAGCGAAGCCAGGATCTCCTGGGAACAGTTTCGCCACGTTCTTCACGCAGCCCATGTACTCGGACAAGCGGAGATCACGAGTGGCCTTTATCAGACCGCAGGCCGGCTTCCCATCAGCGCCCACCTCGATGAGCACGTTCGCTCGCTTCAAGGTCTGATCCCTCAACTCGGCCTTCGCGATGCCCGAAGCCTCCTTGGGCAGGACGGATTCCCAGCACGGCGCGTCGTTGCTGATCCTGTCCAGCACCTTTGCCGCCTCGGAAGAGAGGCCCTCGGGCAGCCCCTTCATCTCCAGGAGTGCGGTCTTGATCTTCGGGCCGTGCTCGACCATGAGCTCGCTCGACTGGAGCTTCGACGTGATCCTGGCCCCGCGTCTTGTTCTTACTGCAAGCCACCGAGACGATGTTCATGGGCCGATCACAACCTGCCAGGACAGAAGCACCCGGCTTGCCTGATGCCCCAGACCCCACCCCTCTTCCGCCCTTCCCCCTCGGGGGAGAGGAGGGAAGCTGGGAGTCGGAGGGGCATCAGTAGCCGAGTGTTCGTGTCCGCTCAACCGTCAGTCTTGTACGCTTCCGCCTCGAACTCCTTGGCCTCGGACACCGCGTCGAAGTCCGCGCCCGCGTCGACGCCGGTGTCCATCGCGCTCGCCAGGGCGCCGAGAACCTTCATCGCCTCCACGTGGGCGGCGGCAGATACGTCGCCTATCTCGGCATCCTCTGTCAGGGGCCAAAGACGGCAAGCCGTCTCGGACAACTCCTTGATGATGGTGTCTCCATCCTCGCCCATCTCGATGATCTTCAGGAAGCTCTTGCCGAACAGGGGCTCCATGAACACCTGGGCCGCCTTGTTGTCGCCGGCGCCGATGCCGAGCAGCGTGGGCTTAAGGGGGTCGAACTTGTTTACCAGCTCCTGCTTCTGAGATGGTTTATGCCACAATACCGCTGGATCGATCAACGAGCTGACGTCCTTGTCGAGGTCGGGCGAATCCTTCGAAAGCACGCGCTCCCAGAGATTGTAGGCGTGCCTACGGTGCAACGCAATCCGAAACTTCATGGTCATCCTGCAACCGCCTTTTTTTCAAAAGCGCCCAGAGAGACGTGAACTCCTCGTCCTTCATGGTGTGCAGCTTCTGGTTGCTGAGCTTGACCGCATTCTCTGCCAGTTCCAACCTCCTGCTGGGGATCGTCTTCTGGTCGTCGGGCAGCTTCGGCAACTTATCCTTGGACTGTCGCATTTGTCTTCCGAGGGAGTCTCCGTCGAGCGCTTTCTCGAACTTGAGCTCGTGAAGCCAGTGCTGGTAGGAGCCCACCTGGTGCGGGTTCGGCTCCTCCTCCTCTGGCTTCAACTCCTTACCCGAACTGGAGAGGTGGGATTCTGAATCCCGAGCCCTCTTCGTCACCGTGGAAGGCGCGGTGCCAGTCGGGCCCGAAGCGCAAGAGGCAGCGCCGCTCGGCGCGCCGCCCAGGCGGAGGGTCTCGGCGTCGCTAATCCCCTCCACGTCGTCGTCCACGGCGTCGCTCCCCCCGTCCATGTCGCCGTCCTCGTTGTAGATGCCTCCAGGCGCGTCTGGGCCTTTGTTCGGGCCCTTCCTCTGGCTGGTCTTCAGCTTCATCTGGTCGGCCTTCTCCTAGACGACGCTGTGAGACGTGACATGGGCGTCCAAGGCACCGGCTCGACGGCAGCCCGTGCCTTGCCCTCCACCACCAGAACCCGAAGTGTGCAAGCGAGCGAGGCCCATCCTGAGACGGCTGGAGTGCCCAGGAAAGAGGCTGAAGTTAGGCCCTCTAAACGCGGACTCTTGGACGACCTGGCCGCTCACCAAGTAAATCTTGATGACGGGGCACTTGCCCTCCAGCTCAGGGCAGCACTTCACGAAGTAGATCAGATCCATGCCAGTCGCTCCCATGTCGTAGGCCACCATGCCGAGGGTCTTGGGCGGCTTGTTGTATTCATTCTGCACTTCCTTCGCTGTCAAAGCGAGGTGCTTCACGTGCAGCTCGGCTCCGCGGGCGTCCTCGCGATGGCCTGTCAACGAACGGGCGTTGAGCTCCTCTACCTTCTTCTCGTTGTCGAAGGCGTCCAACGCCCCCTTGATGTCCTCGCTATCTTCAGCCCGCGTCATCTCACAGATCTCTGGCACGGGGGTGCCAGGCAAGCATTCGTCGCAGAAGTTGAAGCACCTCTTGCAGATCTTGAGCCCCAGCGTGAAGTGCTCGAGGGGGCCGTCCGCGTCCACCTTCATCTCCACATCCTTGGACGGTCAAGCATTGAGACAACACGCTCCAACTGCCCCCTCCCCCCCCACCCCGTGGGGCCATGACGCTTTCTCTGTGTGTGTGCGTGTGCGTGTATGTGTATGTGTATGTGTATGTGTATGTGTATGTGTATGTGTATGTGTATGTGTGTGCGTGTGCGTGTGTGTGTGTGTGTGTGTGTGTGTGTGTGTGTGTGCGTGCGTGCGTGTGTGTGTGTGTGTGTGTGTGCTGTGTGTGTGTGTGTGGTGTGTGTATGTGTGTGTGGGTGGGGGGGGGGGGGGGCGCTAGTCCTGTAGAAATGAAGGGGGGGGGGGGGGGGGGGGGGGCGTTACTCCGGTAAAAATGAGAGGGGGGAGGGCGCGCAAGAGGTCGGAGGCAAAAGCGGACTAGTGCATGGGTAGTATGGAGGAGCCATATGGATTTGATTTTCTCCCTAGACTGGGCCCCTGGGGGGGCCCCAAGCACAAGTCGCAGTGCTTCGTCGTGCCAGGAGGCCCCCCAGCTCGAACCGACAGCCTCGAACCTCCTGCCGAAGAAGCCGCGGAGCCCCGCTGCTTACGCTTCTGCTCCGCCTGTCCCGCCATCCCAAGCGCTTGGGGCGAGCCGACTCTTAGTGCCACCTGGCACCAGGTGGGTTGAAGTTTTGCACATCTCACGTGAAACCTCCTTGGTCCTGTCAGCGGCAACGGAGAGGGAGACTGGGTGGTGTGGATTGGGGAAGCACGGCGTAGCATATCATAGCACATCGTAGCATAGCATGGCGTTGCACATCGTAGCATTGCATAGCACAGCATAGCACATACAATTGCAAACAGCATATCATACCATAGCATTGCACATCGTAGCATAGCATATCACAAAGCATATCATACCATAGCATTGGGCATAGCATAGCGCAGTCCACAGCATATCACGCTATATCGTAGCACGGCGTATCGGGCCATACCATCTCATAGCGTAGACATGGGCTGCAAACTTTAGTATCCCAGCATAGCATAGCACATAGCAAACGACGACGACGATCCACAAAAATCTGGTTTGGGGAAATACGACGACGACGACGACGACGACGACGACTGCGACGATCCACAAAAATCTGGTTTGGGGAAATGCGACGACGACGATCCAAAGAAATCTGGTTTGGGGAAATACGACGACGACGACGATCCACGACGACGGTTTCTTTGGATCGTCGTCGTCGTATTTCCCCAAATCAGATTTCTTTGGATCGTCGTCGTCGTATTTCCCCAAACCAGATTTTTGTGGATCGTCGCAGTCGTCGTCGTCGTCGACGTCGTATTTCCCCGAACCAAATTTTTGTGGATCGTCGTCGTCGTCGTATTTCCCCAAATCAGATTTTCACGGCATAGCTTAGCCTGCAAATGGGGGGGCCGTAGCATTTCACAGCATACTCAAAGCAACCGCAGGGCAATCGCACAGTGCATGGGGCGGTCGAGGGCGGGGGCAAGCTTTCGTCGGCTAGACAAGAGGGCGACACGTCGGCTTACAACTCTTGACTGATCTCGCGCTGGCGGTGGAGTTGCGAGCAGCTGACTGCGAGATTAACGAGGGCGCGCAGGGAGAGGGCAATGGTGGATTGGGCGAGGGTGCGAAACAGCGGAAGGGCGGTCCAGAAGAAAAGGTAGGTTGAGAAACTGAGAGCAAGATGGAGGGGACTTGCAACAGCAGCACATAAATGACCCAGCTCAGTGCTTAACGCTTCTTCGCGTTGGCCTTCCTCTGAAGTGTCTCCAACCGGGTGTCCTCACTGGCAACTTCCCCCACGAGCTTTGAAATCCTCTGAACCCTCTTCGACAAATGCACGGCCCTCATCATCCACCAATGCTTCTGCCTCTGCTTGCTGATCAAGCGATGCTCGAGCCGCTTGATGGTCTGCTTGAGTCTTTGCGCCTCCTTCGCAGTGATCGTTGCTGGTGCACGGCCCATTGCAAGCTGGGCTAGCAATCGCAGGCTGGTTGGTTGGGGTTCCTCGAATGTCGGAACTTTAACGCCTGAGAGTAAATGGCAACATGAGGTGATGTGAGATTGTGTAATGTTGTTGTTGGTGTTGTTTGTATTGTTTTGTTGTGTTGGTGTATTATGTTGTTGGGTTGGTGTTGTTGGTGTTGTTGGTGTTACGTTGCTGTTGGTGCATTATGATGTTGTTTGGTTGGTGCTGCTGGTCCAGTATGCTGTTGTTGGTGTTGTTGTGTTATGTTGTTGGTGTTATTGGTATTATGTTGCTGGGTAAGTGTTGTTGTGGTATGGTGTTGTTGGTGCTTTCTGGTCCCAAGAGGAATGCCCGACGCAGCAGCGGTAAGGAATACCCGACGCAGCAGCGGCACTATGTTGTTGTTGATGTTATACACGACGCAGCAGCGGTAAGAAATACCCGACGCAGCAGCGGCAAGCTGACATGTTGTGTTGGTGTTTTCTGGTCCCAAGACGCCCAAGACGCCCAACCAGCGCCCATCGCGACCCACCCCATCACACGGGTCGTCGGCACTGGGGCGGCCGTGCGGCGGGCGCCCCTGGGCGTACTTCTGGAACAGGTCACCGCATAGCGTTGAGCCCAGGACGGGCCAAGAGTTCGCCAAGCGCTGCGCGTTCTTCCTCGCCCACCCTGCACCCGGCAACATATATGGCATTGTATTGGTCTCAAACGCGTAGCATGTCATATACTCAAACGCGCAGCGTGTCCTATAGTCAAACGCGTAGCGTGTCATATATTCAAGCGCGTGGCATGTTTCATTTTCACACGCGTAGCGCGTCTCATATGCTGACGCGTAGCGTGCGATAAGTGGGAGCACGGAGTTGGAACTCTTTAATTTCTGAAGGCGTTGCTCGTTGCACAGAATCAGTGGGCCCACGAGCTCCCTCGGCAGGGCGGAGCAGCAATGCCTCTCGCCGAGCCCTCTCGACGAAGCAAAGGCTCCATGCAATGGCAATCACAATGATGCCACAGCATAACACCCATCGCATATATCATACATCCCTCCGGCCCGAGACCCTAGACGGGCCACTGGCACATGTTTGGGCGACATGGACTTTGGACTAGGATTTTGCGGGATCGTGGAAAGACGGGCGTTCTACCGCTTGTCCAATAGAAAAGGTTGGGGCGGCGGGGCGGGTGGATGTGGCGGCGGCGGCGGTGGTGGTGGTGGTGGTGGTGGTGGTGGTGGTGGTGTGTGTGTGGGTGGTGGTGGTGGTGGTGGTGGTGGTGGCGGTGGTGGTGGTGGTGGTGGTGGTGTGTGTGTGTGTGCGTGCGTGGGGTGGTGGTGGTGTGTGTGTGTGTGTGTGGGGAAGCAGTGGGTCGTGGTGGGCATGGCAAGGCGGCGGACGGGGCGCGCGATGCTGGGCGGGGGAAGCGCGGAACCGTTAAACGATATTTGATTTGATTGGGGGACGGGGGGGGGGAAAGGGGCGGGGGGGGGGAAGGGGGGGTCTTTCGATGCAGAAGGGAAGCTTCAGCCTCCAGAATTGCCCCCCGTTTAGAAAATTTCAAAACACACGCCAATGCGCAATGCTGCCATCGCCCATGTGGGCTACGACGGCAAAGCCATACCTTCAAACATTTTAATGCAAAAGTAGTCGGTGCACAAACACGCCTGGGCGGGGGGGGGGAGGGGGGGGGGGGGGGGGGTGCTTAGCGCGCGCGGGCAGATGGGGGGCATGCGCGCAAACCTCCAGGTCTTTGATGATATAAAGCAATGTTGCTATCAAACAAGAACCAAACACATAATCAAAACATGAACAAAAAACAATGCCCTCATGGTTGAGTCTTGCAACTAGATCAAACGCTTTGTTTTGCTGAGCCACGCGAGCGAAAACGCAGCGACTACACGCAACAACCATGATGAAACCATGCTCTCATAATAATCAAAACATAATCCCATAATAATCAAAAGATAGCCCCCGAATAGTCAACGCATAATCCTGGCAGTTTCCTGGCATAGCCAACGCAATAAAACGTAGCCCAGGACTAGCCAAAACATAATCCCCGATCGCAGCGTAGCCTGATAATCTCGGCCGTTGTAAAGCGCGGTGAAGCACGCCTGCCTCCACCAACCAACAAAACATATGAACGCCAACCATTCGCGCGGAACGGGCGCCCGCGGGAACAGGAACACCCCGAATTAAATAATATTTAAACTATTGTAAACATAGTGCGCCGACTATTTAAATACTAGTTTAACTAATACTTAATTCAGTGTTCGGATTTCGGCGAACGCGCGAATAGTCTAAGTGCCTACTCTGGGGGGGCCGCAGGTTGACCATAGTAATCCGCGCACCTACTTGGCGGAGGCCCGAGGGTGATGAAGAAGGCGCGGGGGGCGGGGGGGGGGGGAAGGGGGGGGGAGGGAGGGGGAGGAGGAGGGAAGAGGCGGAGGAGGGAGGAGGAGGGAGGAGGGGGAGGGAGGAGGAGGAGGAGGGGGGAGGAGGAGGGAGGGGGAGGAGGAGGAGGAGGAGAGGAGGAGGAGGAGGAGGGAGGAGGAGGGGGGGGGAGGAGGAGGAGGAGGAGGAGGGGGGAGGAGGAGGGAGGAGGAGGGGGAGGAGCAGACATCCTATTGTGGCCCCAAGACAGCCCATGATGGCCCCAATACAGCTTGTGCTGGCCCCAAGACAGCCTACGGTGGCCCCAAGACAGCCTACGATTGCCCCAGGACGGCCCACTGTGGCTGCAATACAGCGCATGATAGCCCCAAGACAGCCCATTGTGGCCCCAAGAC
This sequence comes from Prorocentrum cordatum, assembly GCA_963575745.1. NCBI lineage: Eukaryota > Dinophyceae > Prorocentrales > Prorocentraceae > Prorocentrum > Prorocentrum cordatum. The sequence goes on from CAUYUJ010005892.1 coordinate 194,806, forward strand.
AGCCTATGCTGCCCCCAAGACGGCCTATGGTAGGTGGCCCCAAGGCAGCCCACGGCCAAGCGTTGAATTGCATAGCATATCGTTGCAAAGCGAAGTGCGGAGTGCCCCAGGCAGCCCATGATGGCCCCAAGAACGCAAGAGAGCCTACGAGGGCCCCAAGAACCCAATAAAGCCTGCGAGAGCCTATCCTGCAGGGGGCACGCGTAGCGTGTCTTACATTCAAACGCGTAGCGTGTCTTATATTCAAACGCGTAGCGCGTAGCGTGTCATACATTCAAACGCGTGGCGCGTTTCAAATTATGACGCGTAGCGTGTCTCCTATGCTGACGCGCAGCGTGGGATCAGTGAGAGCGCGGAGTTGGAACTCTTTCATTTCTGAAGGCGGTGCAGTTCGCGCAGAACCAGTTGGTAAACAGGCGCCCTCGGCAAGGCGAAGCAGCAGTATCTCTCGCCGAGCCCCCTCGGCGAAGCAACGTGCTCCATGCAATCTCAAATGCATTATGATATGTCTTGGTATGTGTTAGGTGGTGCGTTGCGGTATTGTGTGATATATCACGCGATGCATGCGGTGTACCAAACGTGATGTGATATGTTAGTATGCGTGTTAGTGTATGTGCTGTTTGGGCTTTGTGTGGTCTTGTGTGCGCTTATGTTATACGGTGTGCGTTATGGCATAGTATTTAGTATGTGGTATTGTATGTGCGAATGTATGGTATGTGTGTTGGTGTGCGTTTTGTGTAATGTGTTTGGTTATGTTATGCCATGGCATTGCATGGGGGCTCGTCGCCAGGGGAATGTCAGGAATCCCCTGGCTCTGAATCGGGCCCCATCGGGGGCCTGATGCCTCTCGGCCGCGAACGCAGCAGTCGCGTCAGGCCCTGCAAGTTTCAGCCTGTCGCGCGCGCGCCTCCTCTTATCATGAGGCTTGTATTCTTCCTCGACGCGCGCGCCGTCTGGTCTCGCAGCCTCGAGCCACGCCGCAAGGCCAGCTGCTGATCTACCTGCCTGAGGGCACCTCTTCAGGTACCTGGGTTTGGGCTGGGCCGCGACAGTCTTACAACGGGCCACGTGGTTTGCGAAGCGACACCTAGCCTCAAAGTTACCGGATTGTCTGTAGAACGTGGCGCGGCCATGGGCAGTGGCGTAGACAGCTGGAGAAGACTCTGGAACGCCTGGCGCGGCAGGGGGGCCGCCTGGCCCCTCTCCTCTGCGCGCCTCGACATGAGGGGCCAGCGCGGGTGGAGGAGGGGGGGGGGGCGGCGGCGGAAGCGGCGGCGGCAGCGGAGGCTCCTCAGGGGGTGGCTCGGGGCCAGGCGGGTCGTCCTCGGAACCAGAATCCTCCTCCGTCTCCGACGACGCTGGCTCCGACGCCTTCTCCGACGATGCCGAAGACGAGGCGCTGGCAGAGCCGCCGTCCATCCGATGGCCACTCCCCACGCTAGCTCCCGTCGCCTCCCCGTTCCCGCCATCGCCTGAGAGTCTTGCGGTGACGGCCTAAATGGTAGCATGGCATAGCACATCATATCATATACCAGAATGGCCATGGCATCGCATAGCATATGCTGGCCCAGCATTGCGTAGCGAAGCATGGCATAGCCTAGCAGATCATAGCATATCAATGCATACCATAAGATAGCACAGCAAACCATAACGTACCATAACATATCACTACACTTGCAGTAATATTCGAAGTAACGTTACCAGACACGTGCACTAGCATAACATATCGGGTTATATCATGTTATATCATGGCGCAGCAAATCATAACATAGCATATCACACCATATCATAGAATTGTATATATATGCATATATGCTATAACGGGAAAGACGGGGGAGGGCGTCGGGGAGCGCGACGGGGTTGAGAGGAAGTAACGAGGGGAGCAAAGAAGGAAGGGGGATGCTATGGCCCTAGGATTGGGGTCCTCCCTCCCCGCCCCCCCCTCCATTACCTACTCCCCTAGTCCCTAGTCCCCTCCTTTGGCCCCCGTGTCAGTCCCCGACCCCCCCCCCGCCTCCCCCTCCCCCCCCGTCGCGTCGGTTTCAGCCGACCGTGGCCCCGAGCCGGCCTCCGAGCACGCCGCGGGCGAAAATGCGAAGCTATGAGAACACCACAATCTATGAATCTCCCTGGATATGCTAATCTGCACTGCTGGTCCTATTCATACCCGACTTGAGTTGGCCATATCCACGGCTGACTTCCACGAGATGATGCCGCTGCCAGCCGAAGTCATGCCATCATTAGTGAGCTCGCCCATCGAGGAAGATCGTGTCTTCTTAGTGCTCAACCACGCGCCACACGAAGCCGTCCTGTGCGTGCTCTTCGGCATCTTCACGGGTGTCACGCTCCATATGCTGTCCTGCAGGGCTGGTCCATGCGAGAACGGGTCCGCATCCACCTGGGGCCTCGAAGAAGGCGTAGCCTCCGTCACCACCTGGGGCCTCGAAGAAGGCGCAGTCTCCGTCACCGCCTGGGGCCTCGAAGAAGAAGGCGTGGTCTCCGCCTCCACCTGGCCGCGCGCGTCGAAGAGGGCAGCGAGGTTGAGGCGGCGCTTCATGGCGCCACTTCTGGAACGGCCTCAAAACACCAGACTAGAAATCAGAGAGCTACGGGCGACGGAGAAGTCCACTCGGATCCTGGGGGCGTCCCTGGTGGTGTAGATGAGGGCCGTCTCACGGCCTCGGGTGCCTCTCGGGGCCTCTCGAAGGCAATCGGGCGGACCTATGGGCCCCGTGAGCCCTCGAAGCCACCATGGGCCCCGTCGTCGTCGTCGTCGTCGTCGTCGTCGCCGCCGCCGCCGTCGTCGTCGTCGTCGACGCCGCTGTCGTCATCGTCACCTATGGTGCCCATGGGGCGTACAGGGCTCCCTGGCCAGAGTGAGTAGGGAGTATGGAATATGGGGCCCACTGGCCACCTATGGGGTCCATGGGGAGTAGGGAGTAGGAGTAGGGAATGGGGAGTAGGGAGCAGGAGTATGAAGTAGGGAGTAGGGAGTAGGTAGAAAGTAGGAGTAAGGAACAGGGAGCATGAGTAGGGAGTAGGGGGTGGGAGCAGGAAGTAAGGAGTGGGATTAAGCAATAGGCAATAGGCGTAGGAGTAGGGAGTTGGGAGTAGGCGTAGTGAGCAGGGGGTAGGAGTAGGAATAGGAAGAGGAGACAGAGGAGGATGAGGATATGCAAATGCAAAGCAACAGAATGCAACTCAGGCAAGGCAACACTGCAAAACGGAACACAGCAAACTGCCTACTCCATGCTCCTATTCCCTACTCCCTACTCTTAACCCCACGGGCTCTATGAACCCCGCGGGCGCCACCACCGTCGCGAGAGGCACCCCGAGAGGCCCTGCGTCCGACAGACACCTGACCCACAACCCAGGCACGGTTCCAAAATGGCCGATGGCCTCGCTCTCATCCGAGAGACCTCTGACCCACAACCCAGGCGCGGCATCCGAAAGATCTCTGACCCAACTGGATTCGTTCTGACCCGTTGTCCTCGTTCTCGGGGCCCCCGGCCCCCTCGGCCCCCTCGGCGCCCTCGCCGTCGGCGCTGGCGTGCTCGCTGGGGTGCTCGCTGTCCTCGTCGGTCTCGGTGCGGGCCTCGTCCTCCTCGAGCGGGCCCGCGCCCTCGTCGGATCCTCCGGCCTCGCCAAGGCCAGCCTCGATGGCAGGCGGAGCCGCTCCGCGCCCGCGACCCCCGAGTCGCCCGGGAGCAGCGCGACGCCCGCGCCCCCTGGCGCCCCCGCCACGACCTCGCCCTTCACCTCGCCCCCGCGCGCGCCCAGCGCCCCGACCTCGCCCACCCCCGCTCTCTCTGGCGGGCGGAGGAGGCCACGCGTCAGCAGAATCACCAACGGTGGTGCACAACACGACTGCTGGCTGAAAGGCCGCGCGCGGTCTCTCGTGCGTCGCCGCCTCCCAGAACTGCACTGCCCACTTCAAGTTAAGCTGCAAACTCGCGCTGGAATCCAAGATGTGCACGTATAAGCACGATGCCTGCGAAGTGAAGCACGAAAACATAAACACGAACACACGCACACACACATACACACATACACATACACAGAATACCTACACACATGCACATACACATAATACCTACACGTGCATATACACATAATACCTACACATAATACCTACACACATGCACATGCACATAACACTTACACATAATACCTACACGTGCGTATATGCCTGTATATATGTGCATGTATGATTGGAACGTCCGAGGGTGCCTTCAGAGCGATCTCGCCGTTCCCGATGCCAGCGCCAGCAGCCTCGGTCTCCGACGCGATATCCATCGGCTGGATTGTCGGCTCGTACGGCTTCAGGCACAAGTGCGCCACGTGCACGTAGATCTCCTCGCACTCGAGCCCCAAAATTCAGCCAGCTGCTCAGCGTCACCGTCGCCACCGCGAGCAAGGGGAATGAGCTGCGCGATGATCCTACCGTCCAAGGGCGCCTGTCGTTTCCACTTCTGATCTTGAGATGCTGGGGAGGCCGTCTTCAGCGCGCGGAGAAATACAATTCTGAACGCCCGCCGCTCAGCCCCATGCTCCCCGCATAGACAACTCACCAGTTTCCAACACTCGCCGTCGTAGTTATCGTCGTCTGACCCCGAAGATTCCTGCGCTCCAGTATCAGAAACCACTATGTGCAAGTGATGCCACACTCGGTTGCAACTCTTCATCCGGTTCCTCGTGCTCCGCGCAACGTTAAGGCCATATGACAAAATGTCGCCTGCGCCATCGTATGCTGCATGGAAGCCGTACTCCAAGGTCCGCACTCCAGGTAGTGGTCCAGGAACTGCTGTGAATAAGGATGCATGTTCTGTAAGCGCTGGAGTTTCGCGAATCAGACCTTGCACCCACTCCTCAGCATGGCTCTCGTGGAACTTTTCTAAAGCACGCAGGTCCTGGTCGTCAATCGCCCGACGCCTTTTTGCCAATGCCCGCTCGGTTCGCCTGAAAGCAGAAGCGACTTCAGCAACGCTAGCATCTTGCGCCTGCCCCGATTCCAAAAGATGGTCGATCATGCGCTGGTCGTCGATGGAGGTAGCCAGTGGATGTGCACATATTGCTTGAGCTTCCAATTTCTTACGAAGAACCGATGGTTTGGGCCCGAAGGAACCACCCTCTGGCGCTCGACACTCGCGGCGCAACTTCGTTGCCAACTTACCGTTTCGAATGTATTCGGCCATGGTGGGGTCATCGTGTCCTTTCACTTTCAACTCCCTGTACTCACCCCCCCGGGCCCCGAGGTCGTTCGACTCCTGCTCGTGGACGAAAGCCCGCCACGGCCCACCACCAGACCCCTTCGGTTCCTCTGGAGGGGCGTCGCCTGCAGCAGGCTGCTCGTCGGGCCCGCCCTCGACACTGGTACAGTTCCCGACTTCGCCGATTCTCTTGAAGTCAGTCTCGTAGAAATATTTCTGACACACCATTATTTCTGTCAGTTGTCCAGCATCCAACTGTTTGCACTGTACTTGCTTCTTGGTAAACCGTCTGGAGTGCGCGTTTCCAATCTCCAGGTGGTCAGCATTGGCATTCAGCAAGTGGACGTGCAGGGCGAGTAACGCACGAGCCTCTGGAGTTGGCGAGTCGTGATCCGCTAAAAACTGTCTACCCCAAGCGTCCAACATGCACGGCGGGGTCTCCATGACTGGCTCGGCCAGGTCGGGTTGGTCCAACACCAAGAACAAACACCACGGTGCCATGGCATGTGGTTTGCCCAACAACTTCTCCGTCACAGCACCGCTTTGGCAAATAGCTCGAAGCGCGCGAACTGTCAGTCCATTGGTGTACTGGGTAGGCGGCAGAACTTTCCAAAGCCTGACATCATACAGCAGCATCTTCATGCTGAGCATGCCATTTAACTCGATCTCGCCCCTGGCGTGCTCGAGAGCCATGTAGTCACGGTGAGTGCTTAGACCTGATGCACGATCTCCTTTGGCTGCTTGTGCATTCTGTTTGCGATCCCACTTGCCGCCAGCAATATTAAACTCTTCCTTCTCCATTTCCTGGACTGGTCGAGTGCTCATGCGAAGAACAATGGACAAAGCTAGTGGACCAGGCGTCGCAGTCTTCAAAAACTGATGCACCTTTTTTCCTGAAGCGGTCATTCTGCGCAGCCCAAGCGGCCCTGTCGAACTCCAACAGCATTTCACGAGGCCCCAAGTGCTGCACTGCTGCAGGGTTCAAGATTTGATCGTCTGCAGGGTCGTTAGGAGCGCCACCGTTCTCCTGAGTTTCAGAAGCACGCGCTGCTGTCCGTGTTGCGTTCCGCTCGCAAGCCTTCATACATGCAGGGGCCAATAAGCCATGCAACAAAAGTGGTAATGTTACATCACACACAGCCTCCTCGCAACCGCCATGTTTTTCCTGAGCAGCAACCTCCACCTTTGGTGACACAACGCTTTCACGATACCATCTGCCATGCGATGCCGCACTGCACTCTCGTCGAACGGCACACCTGGTCGCACCCAATATGTTATTTCAGACTCGCCAAGCCAATCACCATTGCACAGCATCTCTAGCAACACTCGTTGTACTGTAGTATTTGCACCTTTCACTGTGAAATATTTGAGAACGAATTTACGTCGCGCAATGCTCTCCTCGCTGGGCAACCCTACTCGAACGCAACATCGATTGAATGCCTCATGTCATAAACAAATTCGGAACTCCTTCAGAGCCTTGCTTGAGAAGATACTCCTCGTGATACTGATGGTGCCTGTGGTGACGTCGTCCAGGCAATTCAACACTGCCAACCTCACACGCCCCAACTTGCGTTGACAACAATGCGACTGAATTGCACGAAGCTTGTCGGTCACCCTCCTTGCCCGCCGAACTGTCCTCCTCTCGACTACCAAGTTCGATGGGTGCCTATCTATAGCCGCGAGCCTCGTGATATGTTTTGCTTGGAGCTCTGGAAGGCACACGGCATCAACCTCACCAGTGACTGTCATCATAGACTCTGGCGCGTTCCTGAACAAACTGCCGAGGTGGGAGACCGTGCTGCCGATCAACATCGTGAACCGAATTTCGCCCTCAACCTCAGCCTTGCGAAGATATCCCCATTTCTGTTCATACCGTAGAATTTTTGTGGATATCAAAGCTTGGTCAGGAGGCAATGCGTTCTCGAACAAGTCTGCCTCAGACCTCAAACCCCTGCTGCCATCTTGCTCGATTTCTAAGGTCGAATATATTTGCCCGAGCGTCAGAGGTGTTTCGTCGCATGCTTTGTCATCTACAAACGCAAGAAACTCGATGCGATGGGGAGTTCGATCTACTCAAGCTCAGGGCGTTCCGATGACTACGATCAAGTAGATACGAAAGTACACTGTGTTGACGTTGGTGTGCATCGAGCGTGCGCCTGGGCATGCCTACATGAAATGCTTGTACGTCCCTCGAAGCATACAGGAGCTTACGGGCATCACCCCGCATATAATCAGACACAATATTTTGGCCAGGATCCAGACCTGAAGACCTCACAGCAACCAACAATTTCGAAAGATGATCGGCGAGAGGGTGCATCAAGCCATGCTCGGGCACCTCGCACAATGACCGCGTCGCATGATGGGGCGCCCCGTACAATAGCACAGCTCTCCTGCGCAGCTCTCGACTCTCGAGTCCGGAGCCGCTTCGCCTCCAGCGCAGCCCGTGCATCTTCCAAATTCGCCCCTCGCTTTTGGAAGGGCGCAATCTGCTCTCCAAGGGCCCCCGCGCTCATGCCGATAAGCCCGTCGGCATGAATCCCTTGAGCTACGATGGATTTGCACGGGGGGGGGGGGGCATAACCCAACCATTTCACGTCGGCGAAGAACCCAACCATTTTCTCTGGCGAAGAACCCAACCATTTTCACGTCGGCGAAGAATCCAACAGTTTCACGTCGGCGAAAAGCCCAACCATTTCTCTGGCGAGAATCCCAACCAGTTCATCTTGCGAAAGACCAACCCATAAGTCAGCCCACGCGTACCGCAACAATTGCAATTCCACCGCCTGCATTCCTCAGTGAGGTATTGGCTTGTCAGAAACTCCAGAACACGCAATCTATGCAATCCCCAAGACAGCCTATGGTGGCCCCAAGACAGCCTATGATGGCCCCAAGACAGCATATGATGACCCCAAGACCCAAGACAGCCTATGCTGGCCCCAGGACAGCCTATTGCGGCCCCAAGACACCCTACAGTGGCCCCAAGACAGCCTATGATGGCCCCAGCCTAGTGGCCCCCAAGACAGCCTATGGTGGCCCCAAGACAGCCTACGGTGGCCCCAAGACAACCTATTGTGGCCCCAAGACAGCTTACGGTGGCCCCAAGACAGCCTGTGATGGCCCCAAGATGTTGTTGTTCTTGCTGTTGTTTGTATTATGTTCTTGTCGTTTGTGTTATGTTGTTGTCGTTTGTAATACGTTGTTGCTTGTAACAATTGCATGTCTGCGCATACACATATTGCTGTTTGTATCATGCTCGCAACAATTGCATGATGTAGCACTATATGTTTCCCAACGACTATTTTCTGACTGTGTTAACTTGAAGTGCAAAAAGTCGCGGGGGTACTATTTTTGGACTAGCTTAATTGATTTCCTGCATGAGCAGTTCCTAGCGGAAGATGCCCTTGCAACCCTAGGCCGTCTCACACCTTCGAAATTTCACCAACACAAAAAGGGAAACCATTGGCTCAACCCTCCCTGCATCTGCATTCCCACATGTATGAGCATGCTGAGAAGACGCTAGGGCACACTATAAATATTACGCGGGTCGCGTGCTCATATATATATACATATATATATGTGTATATATACACATATTCATAGATATACACATATATATATATGCACCTATATATATGTATATAGGTCCCGACCCCTGGAGCTGCCAGGCCAACTGCGGAACGAACGCCGAGAGGCATCATCGCACCTAAAGCGGAGCTGCTGCCGAGAGGCATTCGAGATATACACATAATTTCCACAAGTTGTCTGAACGCGCGTGGACCTGCTTCCAGTCATTCACAAAAGAAAACGAGACGCGTCTCTGCGCCCCCAGTCAAATCTAAGTGTGCACACTTTCATCTATGCTCCACGGGTGGGAGTGGCAGGAAAGGCTGGACATGCGGTAAGAACCAGGACGGCAGCGGCGGGCAACGAGGGACCAGGGTGATCGAGATCGCGCATAGGTCCCGACCCCTGGAGCTCCCAGGCCAACTGCGGAACGAATGCCGAGAGGCATCACCGCATCTAAAGCGGAGCTGCTGCCGAGAGGCATTCGAGAAATACAAACATCATTTCCACAAGTTGTCTGCGCGCGAGTGGACCTGCTTCCAATCATTCACAAAAGAGAACGAGACGCGTCTCTGCGCCCATCTCGCCCCATCCTGGCCCCCTGGCCCGCGCGAGCGATCGTGAGTCGAGGGCGAGGTCCGAAAAACGGTCGAGGACGAGGCGATCGGCTCCTTGTCCCAACCAATCGGCGACCCGACGAGCGGTCAGCTCGCCAAGTCTCAAGAAAGGGGAGGGTCGACTTCTAATGTAGACATCGCGGCGGCAACCGTGACCGTCATCGAAACCAAAGCCACAGTGAACCGCACTCGAAATCAAATTGCAATGAGGTGCAGACGGCATGGGCGAGCAAGGAGAGCACAGCTTAGAACGGGCAAACTCCTGGTCGGCGAAGCTGTCACGAAACTGCTGCACGAAAGAGTCGCATCCGTGCTCAGCGCTGATCAGCGTCACTGGGCAGCCCACCTGTACAGCGTAGAAGGCGAGGCGGCACAGGTTGGCGGTAGCCTCGGCGTTGCCGCACTGAGGCAGCACCACGGCCAAGCCCAGCAAAACTCGTAAGCTGAGCCAGCCCACGATGCGACGCCGCACGGTGGTCAGGTCGCAGTAGCTGCCACTGATCCAGCTCGAAGCCACCCCGTCCACGCCTAGCAATTGACGACAGACCTCGCCAGTGCCGAAGCCCACTTCTAAGAAAAACGGATGGTTGCAAACTGTGCTGAGCTTACCTGCGCGGGCTAGCAGGCCACGAGCTGCCTGCTCACGCTCGTCCGCAGAAATCTCGGCACCTCCAGGCGGGCGGACCCGCCCAAGTAGCTATTCAAGTTGGCCGTCAGGAGGTCGGCCCAGTCGTTGACGACAGGAGCCACTTTCTCCAGCTCGGCTAGGTACCTCACGTGCTTGGCGTAGCGAGCTGTGCTGGTGGGTCCCGAGCGCCGAAGGCGCTCCTGTAGCACCGTGATCGGGGCGTGGTCGATGGCCGCCGCGTCGCACCTGGTACGGCACCGCCCCGGGACAGCCTGGGAGCCGCGCCAAGCGGCGCCGAAACCTCGAGGTGAGCTGGGCGCCGCTGAAGGACCACAACTTCTCGTGGCGAGCCCGGCGCGCCCGAAACTGGCGCAGCTAACTCCCGGCGGCGCCTTGCCAGAGCGGGTCCAGCAGCATCGCGCCCTCGTCGTGGCCCTGCGTCTTGCTGCGCCTGCCCGCCTCCTCGGGGTAGAGCGACAACGCCCAGCGGGGCAAGGGCCCGCGGCCAGGTCCGATCAGCGACGCACCCGTCATCTCCAGCAAGTCCACGGGGAGCCGCAGCATCGCGCCCCATGCGACCAGCAGCGCCACGGCCACCTCCAAGTCGCCTTCGAGGACGCTGAGCCCCACGACGCCCATGAAGTAGGGCTTCGCGAGGGGGCTCCTCGACTGCGTCCTCGAGCGCGCTCGAAAGCCAGCCAAGGCAGCTCGGCTCTCGCGGAGCTCGCCGAGAGGTTGCCTCGACCCAGGCTGGGGCGGCGGTGCTGCAGGGCCGACAGAAGCTCCGACCCCTTGTCGGCCTGGTGTCCTGCCCAGAAGAGAAAGTCCATGTACTTGGGCACGCTCGCACCCAGCGCCGCCGCACTCACGTGCAGGAAGTTCTGAATTCCCGACCAGTCGGCCCACTCGGCGAGCACCTGATCGAACGTGAGCCGCGTGGCCTCGCCGACCTTGAGCCGCTGCAAGAAGGTCAGACCATGCCTTTCGGACACTGCGTCGACCTGATGACTCTTGGCCCGCTCCGCCGCTCGAGCCGACCTCAGCTCCTCGGCCTTCCACCTGCGTGATCGCGCCGCTGCTGGATGAGCTGCTCGAGCTGGGCCCGCTCGGACGGGCGGGGCCGAGGGTCGGCTCAGGCCCCTGGCCGTCGAGCGCGGCGCTGCATCCAGCAGGGCGGTCGCCCTCGGCGAGGTCGAGCCCGAGGCCAAGCAGCAGAGCTCGCCCGCGGTCGGCGTGGACCCGCTGCTGCTCACGAGCGTTGGCCGCGAGAGCTTGGGTCCGCAGCGCTTCCCGCCAGGCGACGCCAGCATGGCGCGGGTCGGTGGAGCGATCTGCAGCGGGCGCCCCCAGCACGCGGGAAGGCATGTCTGCTGAATTCCACTCGGAAGGCAACCATCGAACCACAACGTCGATGTTGAACATGATGCTGATACTGATGAGCTCTCTACTTGTTTGATTGAGCAAGGGTGTTGACGATCTCCCCTTCCCCAGGGCTAACACCAGAGACATATTACCCACCAGAGCTAGAGTGAGAGTGCCCCGAGCATGTGACCCTCGAACAAGAAGACGAACGACAAGGATGAAAGCCCGACCCCCCAGGGGCGTGTTTTTTTCTCGCAGCTCCGCCAGCGGCCGAAGAAGAGCGTCTGCCAGTCTGAGGGCGGCAGCACGTCTAAGGGGTCGAGCGCACCAAAGTCAGGCTCAGGATACGGCGCACCAGGCAGCGAGGACTCAGTGTCGAGCCCGCCTGACGCATCTGCTGCGGGCCTGACTAAGGGCACACTGCCGTCGCCGTCCAAAACGTGAGATCGAGCAGAGGTGACAGACTCCACTCCGTAGCGCCACTTCTCGCAGCGCCGAGCGGCATCCCACGCGCGGTCGACGCCCCAGGACGTGCATGTGACCCCGAAGCCGCCGAACAGGCTCCTCTCGTCCCCGTTGCCCGTCGAGGCGTCGGAGGCGAACGCCTGCTCGTTGATCGGCCTGCGGGTGTCCGCGTAGGCGAACGCCACGAGAGCGGCAGCAGCACGAAGCTCAGCCCGCGCCTCGTTCCAGATACGCCACACGACACCCCCAACGTTGCGTGCAAACTTGTAGCAACTGCTGAAGACGGAAAGAAGACCGCGTCGAAGTAACACGGCCCAGTTGAAGTGCCCGAGGACACTGAACACATCCTCGCCCTCGCAGTATCCTACACAAGCGAGCTCGAGAAGCCCCAGACGGAGCCGCCACAGCCTGCGGGGGCTCAAGGAGATCCCCCCACCCTCTCGATGGAAGTGCAAGCCAATGAACTTCTGGACGCCCCCCCCCCTCGACGATACCCTTGCACAACAGCCCGTCTTCCTCCAAGGTCCGCAGCACGTTTGTAATCCCCACGTGCACTGCCTTACCAGAAGAACCAATGACCGCCACGCCGTCGACGCAGGCGGCCGCAACGGGTTGAGAGGATGCCTCGCTAATTATGCGCTTGTCGCGTACCAGTCGGTCATCACTGAAACCAGATCTCAAAATCTCGGGCTCCACCAAACCCTGGCAAAAGAAGGGGGACCAAGTCCAGCCCATTGGCAGCACGAGAAGCTTCGGCGAAGCATGGCGGCTCCGCAGATGGCTGAGGTCAAGCTCAGGGGCTTCCTTCATCAGCGCGCTGACGGGACAGGAGGGCTACGCAATGCGGTAGAAGGCCGCCTCTATGCCAACCTGCGCCAGCACCAATTCATCATTGGGCTGTGCCCGCAACCCACTCCACACGCAAGCAGTCGGTAGGGTGGTCGAGTCGGGGTCCACGAACTCCTGATTAGCACGTCTGGTACCAAGCTAAATCTCAACTTATTGCTGTCGACCTTGGTCACAAAGAAGACGCCGACGGCCCCGTCGGCTCGCTCATCAAAACGCAACATCCTGCACGGTGAAGCTGGAGAAGAAAGCGTGCATAAAGAGGCGTAGTCATCCTCATTTTTCATCGGCATGGGGGCGAACAGGAACGCAGACCTGGCCTGGACCTCGCAGGAGACGCTGCCCCCACCCACCCCACAGTTCGCGAGCCCGCCCGCAGAGTCGAACACCTGCATCACATTTGCGAGTGTCCGTAGGTAACGAGACGCTGCCTTCGGTGAGGGCGGCTTTCGCTGGCTCGAGATCGTAGCCAGGTTGGTGTCCGCACAGCCCCCTGTAGAGCCGTCGCGCCAGTGCAATCAGGAGCTCCAAACGATGCCAGATGGCCCCGAATGAATGTGATGTTGTCAGCCTGGGCCGTGGCCAAGTCAGTGAACGTACCACTCTCACCACGGCCGTAGAGCCAATTAAGAGCACAACAAACTTCTTGTGTCCAGCCGTCGACAGCTAGGCGCTGAAGGGCCGCAGATCGCCGCCGCCGTGAGCCTGGGAGCTGGGCGGCAGCGGGGGCCTGAAGAAGGCCACTCGGTAGCGGCAAGGGCTCCCGAGCGGCGCGCATGATGAGGACCACGAAGGGCTACTCGCCCTTGCCCTCCTTGTCGCTCTTGCCGCCCTCTTGCCGAGCTGGGCCTTCAGTCTCTGTATCTCGCTGTCCTGCTGGTCAATCTTCTTCTGGATCCCGCCCTTGCCGCCGCTGCCCGAGGCGGCGCCAGCGCGAGAGGTAGCGCGCTCTTCACGAAGTTTGCGACGCCCCTTGAGCACCGACGCCCCCTTTTCTGCAATTCCCCGGACACGTGGCTCACGAGCTGAGGCGAAATCATCAACATACCTTTCGTCTCGCCTGTCCCCAGATACAAGTGTTCATCTTCAAGAAGCTCATCTTGGGCCTGGATCCTGCTGAGTACCCGTTCTCGGTATCTGTACTCTGCCATCTGGGCCCGTCGTGACATTGACTCGAAACATGCCAACTCAGAAACGTTCAATTGGTCATAGCACTGCTGTCTGAAGAAGTCGAAAACAAAAGTCGTGATCCGCAACCGCCTGATCACTCGACGTGAGACCTGTCTCTGCCATCCACTTTGCATGTCGGGACCTCGGCGCAATACCATGATCACGAACGAAGCGGCAAACCCACATCGTTGTCCGAGGCCCCAACACTGGCCACTTGGGCCAGTCTGTCTGACTGAGCTGGCTCACCGCCTCTCGGAAGCCGAGATGTCGGCCCTCGCTCGGCGTCTCGACCAGCCCCAGCACACGAGCGTCGAGGTCGTCGGAGGCGACATCCGAGGTATGTAGTACAAGATGCTGCTTGCCGGTCTTGGCGAGAGCCAGCCCCTCCGCGACGACGCCGTAGTCAACGTTCAAGTCCATCAGCTTCCCTCGCACATTCTTGCCCGTCGATGCCAGGATATACCAGTCTTTTGGAGCTGGATCTGGCAGCTTTTCATCACGCATGGCCCACTCAGTCGGAGGCGGGATATCCAACCCCAGCGGCTGCAACTTCTTCTGATCCAGCACTCCATCCGAGATCGTCCCAATCACCAACCCCTTCTGCGCTGTTGCGTCGGGGGGAAGTCTGAGCAGGCCGAACAAGTCGCGATCGTGGGCGGGCTCCAGGGCTGAACAGAACTCGTCGGGACTCGGCATCCACTGGGCTCCGTACGGTTGTGCGCCCGCGCCTGGCTTCACGCCAGTTGCTGAGTTCACCGGGCGGCGCCCCGCCCTGTCGAAGGGCACGACGCTGCGGATCGAGGGGCTCTGAAGGCAATGAGGATAGACGTCGCCGTCGGGTGTGAGGCACATCATCAGATGGTCGTCGTCTTCGGCGCTCTTCTGCGCCCTCGCCCCCATCACTGACAAATAGTCCTCGGCGATGCAGGGCCCCAAGATGATCCGAGCCTGCCACGCTTCTCCGCTCCCCCACTGCACCTCAATTCTCTGCCCTGGCCTCCGCGTCGCCATGGCACCTCGGACAGCGGCGGCAGCGACCGAGCGCACAGCCGATCAGCACGCCCGCCAGCACGGCGAGCACGAACGGGATCCTGAAGTCACCGAACGCGTGCACCCAGACCACACACGTCGAGGTGTCCGACACGAGCTGGCCTGCGAATTCGCTCTGCCACAGGGAGGCCACGAACGCAGAGCTCGCCCCCAGCACCGCTTGGCCGAGGAACGATCGCATGGGCCGTCCTGCGAAAGAGCTTGAAATGTTGTAAGAACCAAGACGGCAGCGGCGGGCAACGAGGGGCCAGAGTGATCGAGATCGTCTATATATATATATAACACAGCGTGCACGCATTGAGAACGCCAGAGCGATCTGCTACATTGCACTGTGCTGCAATAGCTGCACTCACATTCTCATGGAGGCAAGAAATCCGCTGTCTTTTTTCGAGGCCGTAGCGCCGTCCCCCAGCATCGGCGGCTGGTCGACGTCGTGGGTAAGACTCCATATGTCTCAGATCTGAACTAACCTGCTGGAGACCCCATCCATCTCAGTGCTATGAAATCAAATGAAAGACCCACTCCACCACTTTTTCTGCATTGACGTACTCTGATGTGATCTTCGCCCCACAAGACATCTCCATTAGGAGGAGCAGATAGGTGGATCTGCGGTATAGAGCTGGCGAACTCGAGATGGATGTCGCAAAACAAATTATTGAGAGCCCCTTCTCGCCAGCATGTCTCGTGCTCGCGCGCTTCCCTTCTCGGCTTGTCTGCGCGGGCCTTCTTCGCTCACGGCGGCGTATCTTACGCCTGGCGCGCGCGCAGCTGGTCCCGGAGGGCCCTATGCAGACTGCTCGGTGGCGCTGATCCCTGGACTGTTTTGCCTCCCGTGTGGGTGGCGGCCTGATGGACTGCCTGGCGAAACTGCTGCATCGAGATCGGTGGCGGCTTGGTCACTTTCTTGGGGCATTCGGTGCTCTGCCCCCTTGCCTGGTTGACTGCAGCGATGACCGACTCGTCCATGTAGGGGCTGACTGCGAGGGCGTTGTACATGATCTGCGCTGTGAACTGCTGCGGCGGATCCTTCTGGCTGCAGGCGGCCTTGATGCGGAAGCATGGGATAAGATCGCCCGCGCGCAGGCGTGACATCTCGCTCACTAAAATAACGAACGTGCCGAGGATATCGTTCGATGGGCTCGGCAACTCCAATTGCGCCAGGCACCCTGGGAAGGCGGCCGCGATATATATATAGATATATATATATATATATATATATATATATATATATATAGATATGTGTGCGGGCTGCCCGGGTCCTCCCCCCTGCCTCTAACCTTTTCCGCGTGAGGTGTCCCCGCGTCCGTGCCCTGGTCCGTCGCTCCGTTCTGCGGAGCCAGGTAGACGTCCCAGACCGAGCCCGCCAGGTGCCTCGGCATCTGCATGGCGTTGGGCGCGGCCCTCTGCAGCGTCGTCATTTTTTCGTTCTGCTTCTGGTTTGGAAGACCATTCCCAGTATTCGCGCGGTGCTGCTGGGGCCCAGCTGGCGCTGCTGGCCCCTGTCGCGGTCGCCGCGCGGGGGGGAGGGCCTGCGGCGCGCGCTGCGCCGAACATATGTGACATCGGGCGAACCCCCGATGCCGTCAGTATCCATTCTGCTGGGTTAATATTCTTCTGGCTCGGGCCCTGGGACGTGCTCCTGCACGCGCAGCGCGCGCGAGCGAAGGTCTTGATGCACGATGCCGCAACGCCCGCAAGTGCACGGGGGAATCGGGCTCGGGCCGGAAGTCAATCGGCGCAGATCGAGTTGGGCACTTTCTCGGCGTCTTGGCTGCCATCGTCCATGCGCGTCTCGAGCAGGAGGCCTCGCCGGCATATGATACTGCGCGCCGCGGACAGGTGTTCGCGCGGATGGCGAGCGGGTGGCCCTTTCGAAGCTGATGAGCAAACGTGTCATGGGCGTTCAGGGCCTTCATTGTCGGGAATGTGGCTCCACGGGCTGTGCCATCGCGCAACTCATGCACGCGCGTGAACTTCCCCTCGCATCCCCCCCCCCCTCGTCGTGCATGACGTGCCCTCGTGCTGCGCGCTCATTGTCGTGTGCTCTCTCTATCCGCGCGCGTGCGCTGGGCTTGCCAATCTTGAACTTATTGAATACTGCTGCCGCCCCGATGTCTCTCAAAAGCTCCATGACGCTTTGCGCGTCGTGCCACCCGCTCGTGCAATCTATGCTTGGCCTTGCGCCCTGAACCTGGAAATAAGCGCCGCGGTGCATATCCGTTGTTAGATGGCAAACATTGTTATGCCCATGGCGCGCTGTGCTCGCATATCTTTCCAGTGCCATCTAAACGGCGGCGCTTGACGCATTCGTCCAGTCTGGTGGCCCCGGGGGGCCCCATGAGGACCTGCTCGTGCTTGGCTGGGGCCCTGACAATGGCGCGGATCCATCTGGCGCGCCGCAACTAGAACCCGGCGGCTGCGGGCGATATATCAGAGAAACAGAGGGCCTCTCTGGAAGGCATCGCGCGAGTACGACCGTCTTCTCCTGCGATGGCCGCCTTTCCTCTCGCCAGCCCCGCAACATTTTCACTATTGCACTTTCCAATCGATCAGCGAAGTCTTCAGGAAGTTCAAAGGTAGACGCCCCCGAGATGGCCGCCGAGTCAACGAAGCAGAGCAAGCGCACCCGCTTTAGCCCGTGCGGAAGCGGTTGGTGCAACGCGTGCCCGAGGGGGCGCCAGCCTGCACGTGCTGCTGTAATTATGTTAGCCAGCTCTGTGCGCATCACTCCGTCGAACGGAAGGATGGGCCCCAGGAGCCAAGCCTCTCTTTCGACGGTGCCGCTGGCGAGAGGCGGCGCGCGCAGCTGCTTGACGCGCGCAAAAGACCCCTGCCCCATGGTGTTCACGATGTGCGCTGTCTTGTGATTGTTGAGGTGCTGTCCTATCTTCAATGTGCGTTACTGTAGTTGATCGGTGGCGCGATGTGGCTGTGCTACTATATGCTGAGCTGCTGGCTTATAAGGATGCATGCGCATGCGCGATGTGCCGTCGATGAATATGCCTACCCCGGTGCAAATATTTTTGTTTGTTATAATGCTGCAACCTGCGAGCAGCTGGTAGCTGAAATCACCCCGCCGAAGCTTTTCGCGCCAAGTCCTGGCCCCCGGCGAGAACATGTTCGCGAAATCTGCTGCTGTCAGAGAGTGCCCCATGGAGGTGCCTCGGTCAGTCCGAAAATCCTTCTCTCCGTCTACGGCGTTCGCGCGCACCGTTGCGTCCTCGAAAGCTGCGCGCAGGTAATTCTGCCGGTCGGGATGCGCGATGCTCTCGCGAAGCGCGTGCAGGCACTCCCTGTCCGCGCAGGCGAAAGCGTTCGATCCGTCAAAGTTCGCAAGCGCGTGCGATGCTGTTGCGTCTCTACATCTCCATGCTGCTGACGACAAAACTAATATGCACCTCTCGCGACGCCGACCTCGGAGCCCCCTGCGCGCGTAATCATTAGGTGCCGGTCGTTTCGCGCGATCGCCGCCCGTAGAAACTCGGCCCGAATGCGTCGCGGCAGCGCCGCAATATGCGCAATCCTTTGGCGCCGTGCGCGCCGCAGTGCTTGGGCGGACAAAAAAAAAGAAACCATAAGAAACAACAAAACAACCATGCGAGCGCGCGCAGTGCTCACGGGCACGAAATAACCCATTCTAATGATGGTGAGGAGGTCATGGCACCGGCGAGAATAAGTGCGAGGTATAAACATATTCGCACTGTCGCCATTCGAAAGCATTTTCCTGCCCATGGCCGCCAGCAGCGCTTCGGAGGTCACCCTCCACGCCGGGTGCTTCGGAGCGAGCCTGAGGTGCATTATCTGGCCGGGGCGGTCGATCTGGGCCATCTCCACTGCTAACCCTGGCGCAACTAGTTCGGACAGAAATCGATGGCCTGCCGCCATCTCTGCCCATTGTCGGCGTAGCTCCAGGTCCACCATGTTCTGCTTTATGTGAGAATATGTTCGTGGCCTCGTCGATGGTCATGCTCTGCCTGGCCCCGAAGATGAATCGCTTCCTTGGCCCTCTGCCTGTGCCTGACAATGATGTCTTCAGGCTGTGGACCTGCGACCAGTCGCGCTTCTTCCATGCCCGTTCGAGTTCTTCTGTGGTCTGCATTCTCCTTTCGAGCGCGGCACCGCCGTGCTGCTTGTAGTTTTTTGCGCGACAGTCCCAGGGCGAGCGCGAGCCACTTCGCACTCGGCTTTCGCAGAACAAGTTATTGAAATCCCATTATCACCAGCATGTCTCGCTGTCCTGCTGGGCCCTGCGCCGAGTCGTTCTCGGAGAGGGGCGCGCTGCTTGATGGGTGTCGCCGCTCAGCGCGCACGCGCTCGCACTGCCTCGATGGGCGCTCGTCTGGCGGGGAGATGTTGACCAAACTGTTCTGGGCGCCCTCGCGCGGCAGGCCCTATCCCGCCTGCGCACCCCCCTGCCCCCAAATATCCGCCGACCCCTCGTGGGTCTCCAGGCGCGCGAGATCCCCCCCCCATGATCCCACCCCTGGGGCCCCGAATCGGCAATGCGACCCCCCCCCCCCCTCGCCCCGGACGAACGCATCACGGGCGCCGAAAGGGCCCCGCAACGGGCCGCGAAGGCCCCTGGAGGCCGCCGCGCCGGCCCCAGGCGCCCGCGCCGGCATCAAGACGGCCCAAGATGTCTCCAAGACGCTCTCAGACGCCTCCAAGAGGCCCATAAGAGGCGCCCCAAGAGGGCCCCGAGAGGCCAACATCATTGATTCCCCATGGGAAAACGCATTTTGCTTAGCACGCGCGGCTTCCCGGCTTTCACGGCGTTGAAAACTGGCCAAGAAAACGCAGAGACTGCCTCGAGACAGCCCCAGAGGCGCCCACGAAGCCTTAAAAACTGCCCAAGAAGGCGCCGAGACGGCCCAAGAAGCGCCCGAGGCGGCCCAGGAGGGCCCCAAAACGGGTCTAAGAGGGGGGGCACGAACCGAGAAGCCGAGCCCTCCGCCCAGAGAAGGTCTCAGGAGGCCCATAGAGGCCCCCAAGAAGCTCCCAAGAGGCCCACCCGAAGCCGAAAAGAAGCCCCAAGAGGCTCCAAAACGGCCCCCAGGAGGCTTCGAAACTGCCCCCGCGAGGCCCGCGAGAAGCCCCCTGCGAGATCCCAGCGAACACCGAACAAACCCCAGACCGACGACCCAGGCGCGGTGGCGATCGGAAGCGCGAAAGCTCTTTACACGAAGGCTCAGATCAGCGAGCGGCGACGTAAACAGCTCCCGACTCCGAAGCTCCCAAGAACGAAGGATGACGTAAACAACTCTCGACGCCAAGGCTCCCAAGGGCGAACGGCAACGTAACGATCTCCGACCGCCGAGGCCCCCCAGTCGGGGAAGTGCCTGAAGCGCTCTGTCCGTTCGGGTGCCAGCCCAGGTCTAACGCGCTCGTGGACTGTTGGGCCGGCGAACATGCTCGGGCGCGCGCAGCCGATCATCTGCAGTCAGCGCGGCACTTGCCAGCGCACTGGCATTTGCACGTGAACTGATGGTTGCGCAGAGAGGGCTGCTGGTGGGGCGCGTTCTGGGGACTTCGAGTTCGATGTGGAGCGATTCTCCAACGAGAAGTTCTTCTGCTCCCTTTCCGATGCCCACGCAGAAAACGCTAGTGCATCTGCGGCATCTGGGCACCGATGCAGCAGATGCCGCTATGGCAATTTCTCGGCCGCTCTGGGTTTCTGGGCGCGCGAGATTCCTCCCGCCCGGGAACCCCCTCCCCTCGAGGCCCCGCGCAGGAATCCCACCGGCCCTCCCCGGCGAGCGCCGCGAACCTGGCGTGCGCTTTTTTTTCGCACGGTTGCGCGATGGGCAGCAGAGGTCTCGCAACGACAAGCCGGGGCGGGCGGACTCTCCCGCGGCGCCCACAGAAGGAGTGTCACGCGGTCCCGCCAACAAAAAACGACGAGGGGTCGGCGGATGCGGCGCAAGCCTGTGCAATCTACGTCTGGAAGTGACGTGCTGAGCGGCAGCGTTTTCTGCGGAGGCGATAATGCAACGTATCCAATGTATCGAATTGTTACATAATTGCCACATACTGTATTGCGTTACATTATTATGTCTCCCCCCTACCCCTCCCCAGGGGCTACGCCACATCCGTAGACCCAAGATAGAGAGCCCCATTTGGGGTTCAAAACACGTACCAAAACCTATGTAAAATCAATGATTCGGGATTTTGGGCCCTCTGGGAGGCCCAATAAGGCCTCAAGACGGCTGCATTTGGCTTCAAGACGGGCCAAGACGGCTCCAAGACGGTCCATGATGGCCCCAAAAGGGCCCAAGAAACTCATAACACTTCCCAAGAGGGCCCCAAGACGACCCCCAAGAGCGCCTCCATAGGCCAAAACCATCAATTATCCTATAGTTTTTTTGCTGATTTTAGCGTTCTCGCCTTTCTCAGCTCTCAGAAGCCCATGGCCGCCCAGGCAGCCGCCAACATTGTCCCAAAAAGGCTCAAGAAGCCCCCGACAGGGCCCCCAAACGGCCCAGGAGGACCCCAAGACGGCCCAAAGAGCCCCCATCGGCGGTCCAAAAGCCCCTGAGACGGCCCAAGAGGACCCCAAAAGAACCCCAAGGCGGCCGCGAGAGGCCCCCAAGACGGCCTCCGAAGGGGCGGAACGGCGCCAAAGCGCCCCAAGACGGCCCAAAACGCCCCCAAGAGGCCCCGAGAGGCCCCCAAGATGCCCCCAAGGGGCTCCAAAAACAATCCTAGAGGCCCCCAAAAAGTCCCCAAGAAGCCTCCAAAAGGCTTCAAAGAAACCCCCACAAGGCCACGCAACGACTGAAGTGTAATGATATTTTTCTCCCCCTGGGCGAAGTGCGGCGCAGCGCCAGCCAGGTGGAAGTTGGTCACGGCGGCGCCCATGATTAGAGCCGGTGCTTGAAGGGAAGATGGGGAAGGAGCGTGAAAAGGAGGGGGGGAGAGGCCCCAAAGAACTCCCCAAGAGGCCCAAAGAAGCTCCAAAGAGGCCTCCAGGAGGCCCGAGGAGGCTCCCAAAAGGCCCCGCGACGACGTGACTGTACGTGCTCCGGACGTGCACTCCGCGAAGCGAAAGGAATCTCTCCAAGTGCTCTCGGGGGTCTCTTCTGCGTGCTTCTCTAATTCCTTCGAGTAACTGATTCGATGGTGTCCGTGGACATATGCTCCCATGAGGGTGCATCGATTGACTCGCGGGTGATGTGAACCTGGTGCCCACACTTCACATGAATGTCTAACTCCATTGAGAGGGGAAGGTGGTCCTGCGGTCGCGTTGTGACTCGTCGCTGTAATCTGCGGCCAAGCTGCTGAAGTGTCCGCATGGCCGTGATTATCTGCAGGCACGCCGTCGGCAAAATATAATGATCTATCTTGCTGCTGGAGGCGCCGTTTCAGCAGTTTGGCCCAATGTCCCAGCAACTGCTACCCACGGGCAAATGACTTCCCTCAAGTGCGTCTCGAATATTATGCGATATGGCCGTCTCCATGCCTGGATGTTTCAGGCTCACGGTATGATCTGCACGATCGTATTTTCGCCCTGTCGAGTCTCTGCGGATGCCGAAAGAACAAATAAGGTCTCCGCCAATGATGATGATGATGATGATGATGATGATGATGATGATGATGATGCATTGGTGTCCCAGTTTGTGACTTGCCTGTGTAAACCATGCCATACATTTGTCTACGACCTCTTTCAACACGGGGGGTGCGTCTCCTTTTGGCCGCAAGTAAATAGGACACAGCGCCACCGTGGATGCTCAAATCCTGAATTTTGTCATATCGCTGCGCCCACCGATGCCTCTAGATCTGGGCGGGAACTGCATCTGCTGCAATTTGTCCTTCATCCTTGCGCTGTACAGCACTGCCAAGTCACATGAACGATTCGCCCGTCTAGATTTCCGAAAACCAAACTGCACGCATGTGTGGTTGGGGAGAATGGTCTGGAGCACGTCCTCATCCTTCAAAGCAGCCCGCCCTGTGCCCTTTTAACAACATTATGTAAACCGTCGGCGTGAGCGCCGAAATCTCTCCCAATCGAATGTAATCTGCCCATTCAACATTGTGAGCAACAGTTCTGGGAGCAATCACTAGAATAATCCTTGCGGGTGGAGGAAGGGAGGTGTAGGAACGGCAGGCCAGCCTAGGCCTACCGCCCCGCATGCTAGTGACCTCCACCCATGGATGTACGGTGTGGCAGGTACGGTGGGAGCTCCCGCTGTGCTGAAAGCCGCAGCAGCTCCTAGGAGAAGGAGGAGGAGGAGGAGGAGGAGGAGGAGGAGGTGGAGGAGGAGGAGGAGGAGGAGGAGGGAAAAGGGAGGGAGGAGACACAGCGTTGGCAGAAGGGGGGGAGGGGAGGCAATGCTCGGCGGTGGACAGCTTCGAGGTAGGACGCGGAGGAACGGAAAGCGGGAATGCGGGCGCGCGCACGGACGCTCCTCCAAGGCAAAGGCGCACCATGTACACTCCGGAGGCGCTAATCGACTCCTGGCCAGGCAGCAGGGACCGCACGAAGACGCCTCCCTGGAACTCGGCGAGCGCGGCAAGCGACGAGAGGAACCAGCAGTCGCCCACCTGTCTCGGCCACGCCCCTGGCTCTGCACTCCTCCTCCTCTTCCTGCTTCTCCTCCGCCTCCTCCTCCTCCGCCTTCTCCTTCCTTGTCTTCCTCCTGCCCGTTCCTCCCTCCTCCTTCCTTCACTGGCGGTGCCATCTTCACGGATGGAGCAGGATTCGATGCCCAGTTGGGAAATCATCCTGTGGTCAGCTGGTCGGTGATAAGTGATAGGGGACATTAACGGCGAGATGATGTCATCGATCTCTGGCGTTGTGCCGCTCCTTAACAAATTGCTCGAGACGGCGACGGCTCCGCGTTTTTAGTGCTATCTGAGCAAACCCTTCGAGAAAGGCCCATCGGATCTGTGTATCGACTGTGCTGGTACTGCTTGGTTTTTGAGGGGCCCTCATAGTGCGCAGGGCGCACTGAATCCTACGGCCCACTGGTGCGGGATGTCAGGGACCGCCTGGAGGGGCTGGGAGTGCACAAGGCCAAATCTCACAGCAGCGTCGCCCAGATGTTTGACGGCATGACCACTTTTCAACAGCGCCGAGGTCATGCGTTGGCCGATGTGCTAGCTAAGCAGGCTGCCCAAGCCCACCGTTCTGCGCGGGAGGTCCGACGACGTCTGAGTGGGTGCCTGGAGCTGGCTCGGCGGATGCGCCTCATTGTGGCCTCGACCGAGGCTGGGCTTTCGGACCAACTGAAGTCGGACTACCTTGATCTGGTTTGTCTGCTCCATTGCGATCCGCCGCTGCTTTGCCGCCGTCGGCGGGCGAAATTGGAGCCCGGCCCGAGCCTGGCCGGGGCCTGGATGCTGTGGCTGCCGCGGGGCCCTCGTGTCCCTTCCTCGACGGCGTCATTCCTCCGCCGTCGTCGTCGTCGGAGCCCCACGCCGACCGCCCGTGGCAGCAGCTCGGTCAGCAGTTGCTTGAGGCGACAATTCTGGGTTCTTCCGTTGCGACCCCCCGCTGGGACGATTCGTGCCCCATAGGGAGCTCTACGTATATAGCCCCGGTGGCGGAGCTCGCATGGCGCCCGCCCGCTCATTCCGGCACACCCCTCATGCGGATGGTGCCCTATTGGCTATTGGAAACTCCACCGATGGCCCCAGTGGAGGAACTCGCATGGCGCCGCCGAGCCGGTGTCCGCACGCACCCCATGCAGATCGTATCCCACACGGAGCTCCATGAATGACCTCAGTGGCAGGGTCCGCATGGTCCCCCCCTGTTCATTTCGGCACACAGCTCACAAGGACTGTGCCCCAGTTTGAGCTCCACTCACGGCCCCAGTGGGAGGGTCCGCGTAGCGGCGCCTCGCCCAGTTCGGCACATCCCTTCACGAGATCCGTGCCCCGCAAGGAGCTCCACCTATGCCCCCAGCGGAAAAATCTCGCATGGAACACCCCCTGGGGAAACCAGGAGGTACCCACACCGCTACTCCCCGAACCACTCCCATAGGGTGCGTTCTAACCAGCACTTCGAGGCGAAGCCGGTGGTGGCGACGAAGGCCTCCCAGGAGGCCCAAGAATGGGAAAACGAGGGAAGGGCAGCTTGAGCAGGGACCGACCGTCCCGGCATTCTTATCGTCCTGCCACAGAGTGGTCTTAGAACCCAGAAATGTTTTAAGAACTACAGCAAAGTTCTTAGAACATAGACCCTAGACCCAATGTGGTAAAGCAGAGCAGTCTCAGTCAGAAATGTTCTAAGACCATGTCGTGCAGACCAATCTAGGTTCTTAGAACAAATCAGGACGCTTTGCCACTGCTCGACTACCGGCACGGGTACACTTTTCTCCTCTGACACCCCCTCGACCCTTGCCGGCACAGCCCTCACGCGAAAGCGGCGCCCCGCATGGAGAGCTCGGTGCACCTCTGCGAGCCTGACTGTCCGCAGCCCCACAGCGCCGCACTGCTTCGAGCTCCCCTGAGGCCGCAGCCGCCGCGGTGTGTGTGTGTGTGTGTGTGTGTGTATGTGTGTGTGTGTGTGTGCGTGTGTTCGGAGAGAGGGCCGCGCCTTTCGCAGCCCACGCCCTCATGGGGTTGGCCCCCTCTCGGCGGCGAACGAGGGGGAACAATGAACAGGACGTTGCCTTCCGAGAGGGCGGCGGGGCCTCTCAGAGGCCCTCTTCTGAGACATGTTCTCCGTGTCTTCGGGGAGGGCTTCCGAGCCTTCTAGGAAGGCCCGCCCCCGCTGACTTCCCCCCAGGGCTGGCCGCCGACCTTCGCGAGGCCACCTTGTCTTCCCCGTCACGTTGCACCGCAGGGGAGCGAACGGTGAGACTATGATGCCCCTGTTCGTCGCATGGCTGCTCAAGGGGGGGCGGCAAACGCACTGTCATATTTCAATCGTCATATTGCAGCGCAGGGGTAGGTGATGGGGGTTGATCTATGATTGTATGGTTCGACTCAACACATGGCAACGCGGGGGTGGGGAGGGGGGGGAACACACACGTTCTTCCAAGATTCTCTTCGCGTGGCAACACGGAGGGGAGGGGGGGGTCGGTAACGCAGTTGGGGCAGGTATCTACCCTATTCTACGTTTCCGTCGCATGACAAGACAAGGGACAGGAAACATGCTATTCTACATTACTCGCTGCATGGCAACACAGGGGGGGCGGACACAAACACTACTCGAAGATCCTCGTCAGATAGCCATGGAGGGACGGGTGGGGTGGCGGGGGGGGGAACACCTTCTGCTCCCTGCAACGCGTGCGCCCTGTGGAGCGTGAGACGCTGAGGGGAAGACATTTGTCACATGAAATTTTCGCATATCGAAGAATCGAATATCGGATGTGCGGAAGCAATCGCGATCCTGTTATAGCCGTCAATGTGCAACCGAACAGCGCGGACTATACATGATTCTGCTTTGATCGTCATAAGGGGTTTGCGGGGGGGGGGGGGGGGGGGGGGGGCAGAAGCCTCGTTCTCCTCTAGCAGCTGAATGGCCACGCAGGGAGGAGGGGGTGGGACACGATGATACGTATTTCATTCGTCACACGTCAACTTAGGGGAAGGGGCGCTTACCATTCTACGTCACGCATCGCATCGCAACGCAGCAGCGCGGATGTATGACTTCTCTGTGACCTACGCCGCATGGCAACGTAGGGGGGGAGGCGAACATATCTACTCTACTCGACTCGTCACATGGCAACGCAAGGGGCGGTGAAACAACTCTTGCATTATGTGGCTCCCATCGTACTTAAGGACCACATCCCAGCAATAACTTCGAGCACCCGGAAAAGTATCGAACGAGTGTCGAAACAGTACCTATCGAAACAGTGTCGGACGAGTGTCTCCCAGGGCCCGACACGTGAAAGCCATCGTGTTTCGGTACTTTTGTGGTGCTCGAAACTCTTTCTGGTGGTCAAGGCTAAAGTAGGTTGGAACATCATAACTCTTGCATTCTCCTTCGCGGCATGGCGACGCAGGGAGGCGCCCAGGAGCACCACGCCCCTGGGCGCCCTGGCACGCGGACGGCAGGCACGCCGGGAGGGCACGACGAGGCAACGGGCCAGGCACCTGTCACGAGGGCCCCAACGCCGCAGCAAAGCTGCACTCATCCTCGGCTGGGAGGGCCGCCCGTGCCCCGTCGGACCCCGCCTCCTCCCCCCTCACAGGTGCGTCCGGGGGCGCGCAAACATGGACTAGCGATCCATGGATTTGGGCGCGCGGTCGCCAAATCCGTGGATCGGGGGAGGTGCCCTCCCCAGAATGCGGCCGGTGCCGCCTCGCTCGGCGGCGGAAATCCGCGGTTTCCCATGGAAACGGGGCCCGTCGCTAATCCACGCCCCCTTGATCCATGTTTGCGACCGCCTGACCCT
Source organism: Prorocentrum cordatum (assembly GCA_963575745.1). NCBI lineage: Eukaryota > Dinophyceae > Prorocentrales > Prorocentraceae > Prorocentrum > Prorocentrum cordatum. The sequence goes on from CAUYUJ010005892.1 coordinate 222,062, forward strand.
CACATGTGCGGCGCACCAGGACCCCACCTCCCCCCCTCCCTCCCCTGCCGTGGCTGGCGGTCCAGAGTCCCAAGCAAGGCCGAGCGCGCGCCCCGACAAGGGGGCCTTTCGGGTCTTCCCCCTTCCAGGTTCGAGAGCTCCCCTTTCCCTTTCCCTTGACATTCCGACCTTCCCATTCCCATTCCTCCCCTGCCCGCCCTCTACGGTCGGGGACTTTTGCGCAGCGTGTCGCGGCGGCGGCCCCAACGATTCGCTGCGCCCTGCAGTCGGACAGCGTTTCGCTCCGCGGGCGGGAGGCTCGGAAAGGCTCGGGACGCTGACGCTCGGATAGCGGGAAGTGGCGTGTCGCGCCGAAGAGTGGCGGGCCAGAACTGGAGCTGCGACAAGCGAACCCAAAGTTCCTGACCGTATCACTTGCAGGCAGCGAAGCTCGCACGGACGGAGCTCGCACGGACGGACCCCGCACGCGACGGACGTCGCACGGACGCAACACGCACGCGCGGCACTCGCCCGGACTGGAGCTCGTGCAAGTTTGGGCCGGCCGGCAGGATCTCACAAGCTCCGCAGTGTGCGAGGTCCGTCCGTGCGAGTTCCGCGCGTGCGTGTGTTCCGTCCGTGCAGGCCCCGCCGAGCGTGCGCTCCGTGCGCGTGAGGCTCCGCGTGCGAGCTCCGCTGCCTCCCCCATCCCGCCCTGCCCCCTCCATCCCAGCCGCCTTCTCTTTTTTTGCGCAGGCTGCTGGGCACACCGCCCGTAGCGTAAGTGGCCCGCGGCGGGCCGCGGGAAAGCAAGGCACTCGCCTTGCCCAACCGCCAAAAAGCCTTTGACATCCAGGCGGGCGGCGGGCATGGCGAGAAACAGAACCAATGTAGCCGCCCTCTCTTCCCCCTCCCCTTCCGTGCTCTCTGCCCCCTCCTGCGCTCCCATGGCCCACATGAGCGACGAACAGAAAGGGGTCTTCCGCGAGATGACGTGGCGACCTTGCGCGCGGCGGCTTGCGCGGGCCGCCCGCGCGGGACGCCACACTGGAGACAAGGGCGCTTACGCGCGACCTTACGCGGGCAGCTTACGCGCGATTGTCGGCGCAGACGGCCCTGCTATTTTTTCCGTTGCTCACATGCAAGCAGCCCTCATGAACCAGAGCCGAGCTGGATGCTCGTGCTGGTGTGTGTTCGGGAACTCCACCTCGCTTCGCGATCGTTCCATCCGTGTCCTATCCTGTCCCAGCCTCCCTTGGAGGAGGTTGGGGGGTTTGAATCCCACGAAATTTGGTCAGAAGGGGGGATGCAAACAAATGCGCTAACAATCGGTCCCCTAACCACTCCTGGGTTTTTTTCCCCCCAGGATCCGCTTTTCTCGCCCTGGGCCCGAAAACAGCCCCCAGAGGTCGAACAAAGCAAAACACCTTCCCGAACTCAGAACCTCGAACCTGCCAGCCCTTCCTGCTGGCGGGAACAAGTGCTGGGCCACCTCAGACCCCCAGAAGGCTCCAAAGCCTCCTCCCCTCCTCTCTCCCTCCCTCCCTGCCTTCACCCCCCCCTCCCTCCCATCCCGCCCTTCCCCCGCTCTCCCTGCCCCGTTTGGGGCACCTCCCCCTGCTGCACGTCGTCGGCCGTGGGCGCGCCCCGGAACAGCTGCCAGTCGACCGCCGGGCTGACCAGGTTCGGCAGGCCCACGGCGCTCGTGAGCAGCGCCAGCTCGCCTCCAGCTGTGCGAGCAGGGAGGGGGGCAATCGAGGAGCACGGAGGGCCCTGAGATCCTGGCGTCCCGCCTTTTTCGGGCCGGGCGTTTTCGCCAAGTTTCTGGCCCCGGGGCCCTCGAAGGTCGAGCGGGCTCGACGGACGCTGCAGAAGGATGGGGTCTGGGGCTCCAGGTGGTGATCTCTCGCGACGTCTCATTTTTTTTCGCGCCGTCGGATCCGAGGGGGGGAGGAGGGGGGGTGGGGAACCACTCCGTCCTCTTCCCTATGTCTTCCACCGCTTCGCCTCTCCTCTCCCCCTCTTTGCGTTCCTCCTCCCCCTCCTGGACACCGCCAACTCTTCCCCATCCTCATCCATCCCCTTCGCCTCCATCTTCTCCGGATCATTCTATTGACCCCCGCCCGGCGCAAGACCGCACGCCCGGCGCAAGGGAATGTCACTCGGCACCGCCCTGACAGCATCCTTTGCATGGGTGCTGCACATGCGATTTTGGCCAAGAGCACCTCCTGGGACCAAGTTCGTCCTTAGTCAAGTACCTTGACTGTTACTGCATCCGGAAGTCACGACTCAGGGCTATCCAAAACACCTGGGCGGTCGTGTCGGCTTCGACGCGCCAATGGGGCCTGGGTGTGCCGGGCCACAAGAGAGCATGGCCTAATCGCATCCCGCTGCTGCATACCAACATGTATTTCGTGCTGCGGCGGGTCGACTAGGCCAGCCAGCAAACACGATAAGGCAAGGCTTAAGGTAGTCATGGCTGGCCAGAAAAGGCATCAATCCCCCTCCTCCGATGCAAAAGGAACAAGAGCTTTTTCACGAAGAGGCAATCGCCCTGGAGCCACACCAGCAACCAGTCCATCCACTAATACTGCTACGACTGCTATACATCCACCGTATGCTACACTACTGCGTGGCACCTGCTCACCCAATCGGAACGCTATAATCTAACCCCGCGCTTCGGCTGATAAGCCGAATGTGCAGACGGGTGAGATATACCGAACATGCGGGCAGAGCGCTGACACAAGGACTCCACTCCAGCAGGGCAAGTTCAATACAGAAGACATTGAAGCCAGAAGTGGTGTAAAAAGAGGTGACCCTGATTTTGGGCGTAAGCGTGCAGGGCCTTTCGAACACACCGTGCGCTATATTCGCATATCGCTGAACATCAAATCATACACAATGACGAACATGTTCTGCAATGTGGTTTAAGTCGCGTGAACGAAAACCTGCACCCCAACTGATCTTGAGCTCAAATCCCTGGCGTACTGGCTCGCGATGATACCCCGGACCACGATTGATCTAACACTCCACAGCGGGTGCTAGCTCATGTCTAAAGTCAGCAAGGTGCTTATTGGCACCTCGCATATGCATGGACATGCTGTCCCTCCTCAAGTATCTAATTCAATCAGCTGCGCATCTGTTATGCATTCCTACTTTGATCACTTCGATGTCTCCTCGTCGTGTCTGCGATTGCGGCCAAAACTGACGAACTTCGATGTGTCTGACTTGTTCTAGCCCTCGCCGGCTCGCAATGGCAACGGTTGCGCTGGCATCGCTTTTCCACGAGATGCTGCAAACAACATCGAAAGAAGTGGGAACTGCTCGTAGTCCTACCACAGCTGGGCCACATTTCACCATCCCGTCCTACTCTGCTTCTCCAGAAGATAATACCAACGCGCTCTGAGTCGAGCTCGACGACTCAATTTGCATGCGATCCCCACATTACTGTTCCACCGCTTGTTTGTGCACGTATTATCTTGCGTCTGCAAAGTCGGCGTCGGCGCGCGCAGTTAATCTCCGCGGGGCGTTCCTGATGCAAAACCTGATGCCCGCGCCGGTTGTGGTTCTCGAAGTAGCTGCCGCACTTTATCAAAACACTTTGCCGCGCCCCTCGGGTCGGGGCGGACGCGGGGCGCGCGAGCTCCTTGACTGAGATCTGCGTGTCTGAGCGGCCCTGTGCAAAATCATTTGCTCTAGCCACCGAGGTTTGGTGTTTCTGAGCCTCTTGGCTGGGTTGGGCCCCTCGTCGTCTTCTTCGCGGGCCTGCCATTCGCCCGGCGCCTCGTCTTGCCCCGCGCTGGTCCAGGCCCAACTCTTCAACGACTATTTCAGCGCGCTTTTGGCCCGCCTCGTGCCGCGAGCCACCTCGGCTCCACTCCGCAATTCAATTAAGAAAACTGGCTGGCCCTCAGCGACGCCCCCGCGCGCCTCGCGCCCCCTTGGAACTTTTCAACCGCACCTGGCGTTGGCGCGCTCCGCAGATCCATTGGTGGGGCCCGATGCCCCACGCAACTCGGCAGGTGAATGCAGCGGCGATGTTGCGCGCTCCTACGCATTATTCCGCCCCGTTCCTGGAGCCCCGCTCGCCCCCTGTCCTCGAGCGCCTGGCCAGTGTTCGAGTCCCCAGTTATTCCGCGCAGGCGAGCGCTCCGCGTTGGCCCTGAAATTGCTGGAAGCATGGTTGGGACCATGTCCGCACTCATTCGGTTCCTGCCCGATCGTATTAATTGCCATTCCGTCGTCTGGTTTGCTCCACCCAGATGCCCCGATCACCAAAAAAATGCAGCGCGCCTATCGATATGCATCGTTCCGGAATTTCGGGAGCGCGCTATGCATTTTAGTTTTTTTTGCGTTTCCAGCGCGACGTCGGGAAAATGCAGCGCGGAATTTCCAGCGCGCTGGAAATTCTATTTGCAGCGCGACGGCTGGAATTTCCAGCGCGACGGCTGGAATTTCCAGCGCGTGCGTAGCACCGCGGGCCTTGCGAAATGCCATCACCAATTTGTATCGATGTCATCATCATCATCATCATCAGCATCATCATCATCATCGTCGTCGTCATCATTATCATCATCATCATCATCAACATCAACATAACATTTCGCCGTCATCACCCAGTACGACCACCCCACCATTACCATCACCATCTTCATCATCATCACCATGACCGTTATCATCATCATTACCACCATCATCATCATCATCATCATCGTCGTCGTCGTCGTCATCATCACCATTATCAGCATCACCCTCACCACCACCACAATCGTCACATGAGGCGGTGGTGTAAGCATGATGATGGCTGTGATGTTGTTGGCTCTCATGTAGGCAGGCACCGCGCGCGGGGCGGGCCGCGCGCGCATCCCCGCAGAGGCGGGGCGCGCGCGCGGCCCGACACAGCAAAACCTACTCTAAACCTACGCGCCCGCCTAGACGCCCGTCTTATAGCGGCTCAGTCCTGATGCGAGATCACTGCGGGTCATCATCATCATCATCAGCATCATCAGCATCATCATTACCATCGTCATCGTCATCATCACCATCATCGCCACCGTCATCATCACCGTTACCATCCTCATCATCCCCAGCACCCCTGTCGACGATCTCATCCTCAGCATCCTCATCGTAATCCTCATCATCGTCATCATCACCTTAATCATCATGATCATCATCATCACCAACAGCATCAGCATTATACATACATATATATATATATAGCATGGCGTTGCCACCGCGAGCACAGCATCACTATCATCATCACGACACCACCACCAACATCAACATGATCAAGAATTGAATCGAATCGAATAGCTCACGGGAGCACGGTCTCGGTTCGATTTTTTCAGAATAACGGTGCGGGTGGGTTCGGGGGCAGTCGGAACATCGCTGTCAGCGATATTGAATACACTTAGCACGTGTGTTTTTTTTTTTTCGGGAGGGGGATCCGCCTACGATTTGACGAGCCACTCCCCCCCAGACGGCGGCCTCGACAGGCTGTGCAAGAGATATGATTGGCAACCGAGAGGGGAAGCCCAACTCCATGGGATGATTGCGAGAGGCCTCAAACGTTTTGCATGCAAGAGCAAGTGCACTCACTGTTTTTTCTACATTTTTCCCATCAGTGTCTCCAGAGGCTCCATTGGCAGTGTGCCGCACCTCTGTCGCGCAAAGTCCAGCGGCGCATGCGTGACCATGCGAATGCGGCGTGCGCTCGCATTCTCCGTGCGTTGATCTTCGTGTATCTCCCTCCCTCCTGCCCTATAGTTGCCCCTCCCCTCGCTAACTCCCCCATCCCTCGCCCCACCTCCCCATCCACTCCCCCCCCCTTAAGGCGTCTTCCCTCACGCCTACCCCCCCCCCCGTCGCTGTCCTCCCCCCACCTCCCTCGAGTCCGCCACTTGAAGCAAAATGCCTCCACGGCTGGCTAGCGGCTTAAACGTGGCACCCGCGAGCGAGCTCCATGTCCGCCACCTCTCCTTGGTGAGGTGTTGAGGCGTCGGACCAATTGAACTTGATAAAGCCGACGGTTGTCTGGTGACAAGGGTGATCGTGGACACGGCGGAAATCGCGTGTCGCATTGCATGCTTACCTAGCCTAACTTTCTCGACGAGCTTATTTACCACATCCAGAAGAGTGGTGCCAGTCGCGCACGAGCTTGCTACTAATGAGATGTGTCGCTGGTAGTCCTCCCCTTGGTATGTCCAGAGCATTCGTGGGTTGACCCATGTATCTTCTACTCCACAATGAAACCAGAAGTGGAATTTGTTCACTATGCTCCATTTCTTTAGACCAGCGTCAGCTGCGGATCTGGCCAGCGAGCTGTACAACACGAGGCAGCGCGTGCACGAGTCGCGCATCTTGTCGCGCTGGGATGCCGACGGAAACACGCCTGCCGCACCAACCTCATTATAGAAACGATTCAGGTTCCGAATGCACAATGTTCGGGTCCTCCACTCAGTATCTCCAGGGATGTCGTATTCTGCGCACAACGCTGTTACAATTGGAACCAGGGCCCGACACTCAGCAGCTTTGATGCTGCTGGACAGTTTTGGGAAATTAGCGTGTGGGTTCCTGACGTCGGGGATGAACATCTTCAACCCGAACGATCCGCCACGCCATCCCCAAACATATGGCACGGCGTGCAGTGACAACTATGTGTTTATCCTGCGGCGCATAGCTGTTACGTGCGCAGAAGGCGCGTCCCGCGCTGCTTTCAATTTGGAGGGCGTGGTACAGCATCATGGCGCATGTGGGGCAGGCGGACGAGGCGCGAACCCCACCGAATGTGACGCGAATTTTGGTACCATGCTCCTCGTAGAGCTCGTGTATCCGAGTGCAAATGTTTGCAAACGTGGTCTTCGGGTCGCCGCCAACCCTCTCGAATACGAGTTCGAATAAGATGTTGCCGATAATGTGCTGACTTACCCCTAGGTCCAATGTATGTAAAACATCGATGCATAATGTGCGATGCGTTACACCAGGTATCCCACGGAAAGCAGGGTGGGCCGTCAACACTTCAGTGCGGCCAGTTCGCGCCAGTGTAGACCAGTGCCCAGGAGTACCAACCTTGAGAGTTCGCAGGTTTCGAATATCCAGGAATCCGAACGGGACAGCGACGAGGAGAGGCATGGGGAGATGAAGAGGGGGAGCGAATGCGAGAGTGCGAGGGCGAGCTGTGGGGGCATGGTGGTGCAAACGCGAGTTTCCAACTGGAGACCTCGGAAAAATTCAACCAACATTTCTTTGTCGTCGACCTGCCCGCGAGACAGCGGAAACAAAATTCTGTACTATTGCGGTGCGGCATGCCGAAATCTTTCACAAAGTAATCCAGATCACCGAGTACCCCATACAAAAACCCCTTGAATGGATACTCGTCGCTGCACAGCGGCCTACCGCGGTCTAACCACCGCTGAGAGCCGACTTCGAACTGTCTGTTCTGCCAGGCCGCCACTCGAACGAGGTTGCGAGTTAAGGCTGGCGGTTTAACGCTGTTAAACTGGAACCGTGGATCTGCTCCTCGCATTCGAACAAAAAAAACTCACTCGTGTCATCCCAAATGCCCCCCCCCCCCTCGCAGTTATCTGCCCTCTCCCCCTCGCACTCCCCTCGACCATCGCTGCAGCTACTTCTCTCCTGTGGCTCACCGCTCTCGCCCCCCCCCCGTCCTCCTCCCCATCCCCCTCCTCATCATCCTCGTGATCGGCATCATCCTCCTTCTCCCGATGTCATTATCACGTCCTTCCCAGGGGCACGGCGGGCACAACGAAGTTGTCGGTATCCCGCATTGGGTGGCGTCCGCTGAGGAGGGCCCTGAATGACCAGCACAACATCTCCCACATCGCATGCCAAGTCTCATCTTTCTTTGTGGCGCTGAGCGGCCAAGCCGCGAGAAACAGTGTCACTGACCGTGTTGTCCCTTCACACATGAGACTTGTCATGTTGACGGTGGTCAAACTGTCCCGCTTAAGGAATTCGGCCCCGTCCCCGTGGGTAGTGAGGGGGATCGCCCACTTGTTGTAGGCGCGAGTGTTCCATATGGGGTGGTCTTTCAGCTTCGGGCCATGCCTAGGACGGGGGGAATTGTGCATACATGGTCGTGACCCGTGCGCGTGTGTAAACGTGAGTGCGTGTGTGCGTGTATGTGTAGATTGTTAGTGGCGTGCATACGTGCTACACTGTCATAACGGACGTTGCATACATGGATGCGTTGGTTCAGTTGTATATAGTGCGTCGTATGTATATAGTGCGTTGATCCAGTGTGATTGTCCACATGATGTAGTATGTATATAGTGCGTGCACAATGCCCCCCACTATGCGACAACACCTGCTCGCCCCAGCCCAGAAACGCCCGATGTCTGCCACTGCAAACAGCCTGTCGAACTCATCGCGATAATTCCAAAATAAGTGGCTGAACCAATCATGAGGTAATATCATGTTAACTTTGGCCTGGCACGATTCTGCATTGCGAGGGTTTGCCGCGGGCACGATGACAGATTGCGGATGTGGCATGTTCATGTCCTTACAAAACCGTCTGACCAAATCACGATGTATGTGTTGAGGTGTTGACCCCCACGCTCCGAGCCTAGCCAGTTCAACGACCTCTGGGTGTGCCGCACCGTCTTTCAAGGATGCATGCAAACGTCGCTGCACCATAACTGCTGGAATTCTGCCCCAGGCCCAATCTATGAGGAGGTCGGTAGCTTGTGTAGAACGGGGCTCGTCATCCAAAAGAGGTGCATCATCGCCAGCCATCTCCTCATATTCGCGATGTCTCTTCCTCCGAGCCATGACGTCACGCGTACATGTACACAGGTGTGGCGAGCTCGATCACAATGCATGGGCCGCCCTCGATCCCAAAAAAGAGCTACGTCGCAGATTCCATCAGGGAAACCACAACCACATCAACGTAGTACACCCGATGATATCCCTGGATGTGTCGAGCCACGCGGTGTCAGACCAGACATGACGGTCGTGCCTTAATGTGTGCACGCATGCGTTCATACATGCATAACGGTTCACACTTTCGCAGGCATGGGTGAGGAGGGTGAAGGAGGATATGGGGGAAGGAAGGGGGGAATGGAGAGGTGGGACGGGGTTGGGGTTGGGGCGGGGGAGGCAGGAGGAGGAGGTGGGGGAGGAGGAATACCAGGATGAGCACGCATGCTTACATGCGTACATGTGTTTCAGCACATGCGCCCAAACTGGAAACCCTGACACGCATGATGTCGTAACCTTCACATGGTGCGACGTGGGACCGTGTGCGAGGTGGGGCGAGGAGATGGTGGCTTTGCGATGCCACCGCGGGATGCACCCCCCGTCCGATGGCAAGTGGTTCGGGCAGGCGCGTCGACCACGAACAAAACTGCGAATGCCCTGTGCCACCGCCAGGGGGCTGCCAGAACGGAGGCTGTCTAGTGCAAGATGTCCAGCCCGACCACGTTCTGGAAGTTCCGCTTGAAGTCCATGCACGCCCTCTGGAGCGACGGTAGGCTCGGGGCGGGGTCCATGAGGAGGCCGTTCACCTTGATGGTGTCGGTCTGGAGCTTGTCAGCGACCTTCTTCGCGGCGGTGGTGTTCTGGAGAGATGGTTTTAAACAAATGCGACACTGAGCGACGAAATTCCAAATGGAGCCCCGACGCCCACGCTGCACATCAGGACGCAACTGAAACACCAGATCGAATCTAGTCCTGAGACCCAGGGCTCGGACATGTATTGAATTCCACGAAATTGGCCTGCGGTGGGCACGATCGACCACGGCGTCGAGACACGTGTGCAATGCTCGGGGGGCAGGCCAGATATCATATATACATCCGAATGCTGAGAGCTCGGAGCAGAGGGCAGAGAGACACACCAGATATCAGAAGTGAACACCTACCGAGCCCACGAGCCTATCGACATCGAGTGAACCAGATCGACTGCGACACAAAAAAAAAACGCAAGTGTCCTTCCCGTCCTTGTTCATGCCCATGATAGCCCTGACCAGGGCGCCCGCCACCAAGGTGCCGACGTGGATGAACGCGTTGAGCTTCGCGACGCAGCGGTCCGTGTTCGTCAAGTCGGACTTCTCCACCGAGACCAAGTCGTGCACGGACTGGCGGCCATATTTCAAACGACCACACCAAACCCGCGCTCTCGTAACCGATGCTCGACGCGGGAAACTGGCCACCCAAACGGGAGGGGCGAGCGAAATCTCAGTGGGCGTGGCAAGCAAGCTGTAGACCTTACCCATGCAACTAGATGTGGGCACCAGGGAATACACGCCAACATATTCACACACAAGGCTGTGCATCTACATTGTGACTGCGTTCCGCAGAAAGGTATGTGGTGTGTGTGTGTGTGCGTACGTTCAATGTGCGAATGTGAGCGCGTGTGCGTGCCACGTGGAGGTGTGCGCGTGTGAGCAGTGCGCGGGTGGGCATGTGTAGGACTGGGGTACAGCCAGGGGCGAGTAGAAACGATGAACTGGTCTTGTAGGAGGGGGGATGTCATCGTCGTGCTGCTGCTGCCCATACCATCGCCAACAATCAAACAGCTGGCCTGCATCATCGTCATGCCGCTGCTGCCCGCGCTGCCGCGACCAGCCCCGCGGCCAGCGCCGCGGCCCTGCCCGCGGCCGCTGCCGCGGCCGCGTGGGCGACCGCCGCCCTTGTCGCCGCCGAACTCCTCGCCCGAGTTGTTCTCGCCGTCCATCCCGTCGAGGCCCATCGTGCGGAACGAGCCTCGGTTGGGACGGGCGGGGGCGGAGCGGGGGATGCAATGTAACGGTGGCCCACCGCGAGAGAGGAGGGGAGATGTCACGCAGGCAAGCGAGAAGGGGCGACACGGGGGCAGACGAGGAGGTGAGGGGGAAGGGGGAATAATAGCATGCGGTTGCGAGGGGATGCACGAAATGCAGAGGTGGCGCGATACCAAGGTAGGGGGCGCGACAATTCGGGAGGCGAGGGTGGCGGAGGACGGATGGGAGGAAGGGGCAATGAGGAGGAGGGGGGTGCGGATGAGGATAAGGAAGATGAGGAGACTGAGGGTCGACGAAGAAGGTGAGGATTGTTGGCTAGATGAGGTGGGTGAGGAGGAGGAGGACAGATGATGGATCGCGATGAGATGGTCGGTTGGTGATTCCCAAATCGAGAACCCTTCTCGAGACAGTTGTTCAGCGCGACCCTGTTCATCGAGTCGGAGAGGCGCGAGTAGTCGTCACCAGAGATACCCTTCTTGCCAGTTGCCTTCGGAGACGGTTTGTAAAGAATACCTGCCGTGCCCCCGATCAAGCCAGTCGCGCCGACATCCTGCCCAGCCCAAAACCTAGGTGCAGGGCAGAGCAGGATGAGGGCCTGAGTGGCTTGAGCTGGCAAATATCACATCGAAAAAAACAAACGTCTCCACAGTGCCATCCAGATCCTCCATATCTGATCCTCAACTCATTTCATCGTCCAGAGACGTGCCGTCGTCTTCTTGGAGCGCGTGATGGAGCGGGCGAAGCTGTCGGTCGTGTCAAGGTACTGCTTGCGGCGCTTGTTCTTCGGGTTCTCCCTGACCTGCGAGCGGTGTTTCACATTCGCGCCATCCTGCCCCTCCTATCCACAGCCCATCCCCTCAGCTCATAGTCTTCATTCGTACACCACATCAGTCCACACCATCATCGGACCATCCTCATCCTCGACCCCTGCCGCATCATCATCATCATCATCATCATCATCATCATGTCCTCCTCAGTTTGCTACCCGTCCATGTCATATCACAGGCCTCATCGATATCCCCCATCGCCTCCCTCCGTCACCATCATCATCCGATCACATGTATCATCATTCGCTCGACCACTCCTCGTGATATGACCCACCAGAGTTTGATCCCGAATCGGCCTGGATCAAGCCCTGGCCCATCATCTCTTCTGCTTCGCTCTCGCCGTACTTGTCGTACAGCTGTTTCTGGGTGACCCAGGAGCTCTTGGAATCGCACCTCTCTGCATAGTCGATCGTCTGGACGACCTCCCAGAACATATCATCCATCTGCGGGTCCACGATCCAGGCCATCAGCATGATCCCCGCGGAATTCCGACCACCACCCTTCGGGCCGTCCTTGCCCGACGTCACCTGGGACTATGCGTGAACACCGACATGTGTAACAGCGGGGGGTTCTGAAATGCCACGTTGTCGTACAGAGACATGTCATTACGTGTATGTGCGCATGCGCAGACGCGTGCGTTTGCATGTGTATACGTATGCGCACGATGTGATGTACGTGTGGTATGACATGATCATGTATATGGGCGTCTAAGTTATAGTAAGTTATAACACTCAAATCACCTTGTCGTAGTGCTCGTCAGCATCAGTGTTGTGCTTGCGAGCAGTGCGGAAGCGCCCGTAGAGCTTGCGCAGCTCGTCTGCCGAGAAGACCGCCTTGAGCTGGCGGAGATCCTCGGGGTCGCACTCCTTCCTGGTAGCGGGGGTATGTTGATCTGCAATGGGAATTCAAGAGCCTGCGACGTGGAACAGGGCTGGATGGGTCGAGCTAAAGACATGCGTGTAATGATATGTCGATGTAATTATACATATACATGTATATATCAACCGATGTCCTGAACAACTCCACTTTGCCGTCCAGGTCGAGGCCCTCCGCGCGGGTCGTCAGCGCGGCGAGCTTCTGGCTGTACGGGACGATCGCAGTCGCATCGCCAATGCCAGCAGCTGCAGGGCGCTTCAGCGCAGAAGTGTCCTAGAGCTGACTGCAACATGTGTGTATGTGTCACAGCTGGTCAATTAATTTACGCTAGGGCCGTTCACAACCAAGGTCCTTCGATGCCTTCAGCGCAGTGTTCTTCACCCCCTTGACGTGCTTCCCTGGTGCGGCAGCCTTCTGGGCCTTGGGGCCCTTCATCGCTTTTGGCGGCATGCTCCTGTCGGGTCGAGCACCTGGCGCCCCTGGATGCCAGACGCGGGATGATCTGAGCCGCTCGCAGAGGCTGCAGACAAGACGCGTCATGCGAACACAGTCCCGAATACATGTTCGCCAGCTGCGACACATACTCACAATGTTTGCGTCGATAACCTGATTGGGGTGATGCAGGCACAATACTGTAATGTGGTGCACGTGGCGACTTTAATGTACATGGCACATGTGAACACATTTACAACATGCGAATACCGCACTACATCATGGTACTGGTGCTGTTAGATGTACCAGTGATACATATGACATAGTTGCCACACCATAATTCAAAACAGTACATGCGACACATGACCTGGCACACGATATGATATTTCAAACCACATATGTGATTTTGTTGTTTATTACAATTATTTTAAGTCATTTGTGGTGTAATATGTTCGGCATACGAATAATAAGGTGAAACCGTTAAATCTCACGATAATCTCACGTGGGTCGCACGTGAGATCGGCATCCCACGTGAGTCTCACGTGAGTCTCACGTGAGACCGAAACCATCTCACGTGAGACGTTTTCGTCTCACGTGAGACTCACGTGAGACTCACGTGAGATTACAGATCTCACGTGAGCCCCACGTGAGAATATCGTGAGATGTCAGATGGTTGGTCAGTGTTGTAATCTATGTATTTAGTATGTTATATCTACCATTCGGTGCTCAATTTATACATGTATATATATATATGGGTAGTAGTCGCCATCATTCAATTGATATATCAACACAACCATAATCATATCAACACACCGCACCGACTCAATCTGTTATATACGCTACGTGTGTATGTTGCGCCGATCACATGTACACGTTTGTAACTATATTACATCACATCCATAAGGTAACGTAATCCACGTATGTGATTGTGTATGTAAGCTGTGCGGTCATGTACGCGTAATGCACCATGTGTACGTATGCGTGATATGTTTAATCATGTGATATATTGACGGTCCGTGAACATGTGCGCGCGTGCCGTGGCTTTTTGCCACCCCACCCCCAACCATCACCCGTATCATCGTCAACCCTCACGCATAGTTCAATCATAGCCACACCCCATGCATGTCGCTCCCGATCTTCACCACCATCCCCCTCATCCACTCATCATGGTCAACATCGCTAATCTTGATCGCCAGCACGCTAACCATCATCTCAACCTATCGGACACGACACCGACCACCCCAGTCGGATTGTAACATTCGGGGGCGATGGGTGGTGTGATGATTCTTGCCAGGACACTGCCACACACGAAGATCTGTCGCGCCAACACAGGTCCACCCCTGGACCACGCGCGTACCCGAGCCCCTACACTGATTGAAAACATCAGCAGAATAATGAAATGACCGAGCTACTTGATCAACTTCGCTCGGAGTGCAATGGCATCTGCCTTGCTGAGATTCTTCTTAGAGCAGCGCTGCATCATAGTTGCACACACATCTGCGTGCTTTGCCGTTTGGCAAGCACGAATCTCAACATACAGGTGACGCTTGTTATCGTCGCCAAGATAAAGAATGTACGACTTTGCCGTAGCATATACAGCTGTCAGGGGACCCAGGGTAGCGTGTGGGACACTGCGTGGCCCCTTTGCCCCAGGCTCACCAGAAGCCTTCTTGACATTGCTTTTGACCGCAGGCTCACCAGAAGCCTTCTTGGCAGCTGCACGTTTTGCCTTTGGTTGCACAGCCGCCTTCTGGGCCTTGGTGTTCTGCTTCTTGATCGCCTTGGTCTTGGCCTTGCCCTCCTTGCGCTCGGCCTTCGGTTTCGGGATCTGATCATGATCGTCAACATCCTCCTCATCATCATCATCCTCATCCTCCTCCTGTCACCTTAACCACCTCCATGCCTAACCATCCTCGTCCCTGTCGACGTCTGTCAGCATATCACATCCGATCTATATCACCCTCATTACAGCTATTCCCGTCCATCACTACCATATATTATCCACCAGTCTCATACACCCATGATCAGTTGGCATAGTCATCACCATCTCATCGCCACCATAATCTTCACCACGATCATTACATAACCAACATAAGCATACGCATCACCAACCGCAATACCGTCATCATCACCATTATACTAATCACCACCATGACCCTCACCAATGTTATGCGGGGCGTGGCCTTGAGCCACTCCTTGCGCCCAGGGATGGTGTCGGCCGTCATGGCCTGCGCGAGGATGGCCTGCTCGTCGTCGCTCTCGCTGCCACCGTCGCCCTTCAGCCAGATGCCGAGCTCCTGCCGTGGCGCGGGCATGGGTAAATGGCCAATCGGGGGAGCATCACGAGACAGAGTATCGGGGCGAGCATGTGCGATTAGGGTTCACAGGGACGGAGATGGTCTGTGACGTGAGGGGGTGTGTGTGAGCGCACAATGATACATTGCGAAGGGGTTTTTGGCGTGCACGGGGTGGGTATGGGACGGAACTGCAACGTGCAGGGAATACGGATACGCGACGGACATGAATGGTACAAGTGATCGGGGACGTGAGGGATCTGTCGCGCAGGGAGGGGGTGGGGCGCGCAGGGATAGCATGCGCAGGGATGGTCGGGACATGCATAGATGTGGTTATGGTGGGACGGGATTGTATGAGGAAGGGCGAGGCAGGGACACGAGGAGGGACGGGATGTGCAGGATAAGGATGATTATGATGACACAGGAACGTGATGGAACGATCGAGCGTGGAGCGATCCATCCCGCTGCTTTCCCCATGCGTATGCCCCGCTCGCTCGTCCGTCCATTGACCCAGTATTTATATAGTTGCCCTATGCTTTACACATCCATACTACACATTGCCCTACACTCCAGTAGTGTCCCTGCTCACGCTGCTCACCCACATGAACGAACCCTACCTTTTTTGTATCGCCAAACGGAGATCAGCAACAACTCCCGCGTTGCATCGAAACAACTGTTCGCAGCTAGTGAGCTCGTCGCACGGCTCCGACCACCGTGACTATGCACCCACAGATAATCGCATATCACACACGGTGTCCCCATCGGAACACAAACACAGAGCACGGCGGCAATATTATTCTAGAACTCACGATGGCACTCACCAGCTTGAAAATTACACCATCGAATATTCAGCTGAAACTGGTTGCATCTAGCGAGACAACTCCCACTGCGTGTCCCGCATCATCCTCTTCCTCCTTCCCCAACCCACTCCGAGCACGTGGGATCGTGATGTCTGGGCGCGGGCGGGCCACGCAGCAACCGTCATGCCCTACGAGCGGCTCGATCCAGCCGAGCGCGAGCCACATAACACTCGCGATGCATCACTGTAGCCAAGCGCGAGCACGAGCAATCGGGATGTCCTACTTTAGGCAAACACGAGCCACTGCGCCATCTCCGCAAGCTCAGCATCAACGATTTCATCACCTAGAACGCTCGAGCTAGTGTCGCTGCGAGACAGGCCAATGGGAGGCGTACCGCCAGCAGCTTGAGGCGAAGGCGGCGACGATGGGCTCTCGAGGATCCTACGGGGCACCATCGGGCTGTAGTTCGGGTCTGTGGTCTTCTTGCTGAGCCTGATGCGCTTCGGAGTTGGAGTCGAGGTATCCGAACCAGTGCCGACGCCAGTCGAACCGCCCATGCGGCTCGGGGGGGCGGCCGTCGATTCCGAGTCGCATTCTACCTCGGTCGGAGCGGATGGCGTCGAGCTCGCGTCGTCACTCCTGCGGGGGGGGGCCCGTGGATACGAGACGTGCTTCGGTGAGGGCACCAGGCATTGGTCACAAACGGCGACGGCGATGGTGCGACAATACATACGTGCATTACGGTGCAGCTCGGCGTAATTGCATATGATGGTGATGGCTATGTTGATGTTATGGTGGTGGTATCGGTGTGACCCTCAGCTCGGTGCCCCCCATCGAGGCACTTCGCGTTTCCCAAGGGCGCCCCATGTCCTGAAGGCACGGCGGACCCCGCGGCGCTCGAAAAAACCCATCCAGCGTGCGAGGGAGTTTCTGCTGGAAGATTTGCAGCACGACCTCGGCAAACTTTGCGATGAAACCATCCGAGAACAACGAGTGGTCGAACCCGACGCTGGCGCTGCACGGAGGGTCACGGGGGTCCTCTTCGTCACGAGGATGGAAACGAGGATGGAGGGGTGTGGGGGCGATGATTGCGAGGACAAGGGGGGAGTGATACGGAGGAGGAGGAAGATGAGAGGAGGAGGAGGCGGAACAGAGGAGGAGGAGGAAGATGAGGAGAGGAGGATGACGATGAGGACGAGGAGGAGGAGGATGGGACTGACGAAAGGTGAGGGGGGACCAGGACGATGAGGATGAGGATGAGAGGGATCTGCGGCGAAGGCCGCATCCTTCAGCAGGCGCACGAAGAAGTGGTGGCTGGCGGCGCACTCCACGGGCCTGCGGAGCCGATCGTCGTCGTCGTCGGTGCTGAACGCGGTGAACTTGATGGTCGCCACCACGTGCGCGAAGTCCTTGATGGGGCCGTACTGCCACAAGAGCGTGCCAGGCTTGCACGAGAGGCACACCTCCGCCCCCCGCAGCCAACACACCAATGCAATGACAATCGTGTGATCGGCCACCTGGTTAGCTGCCTTGACATGGGCCTTCGCCACGTTGCCAGCAGGGTACATGCCGTGGCGCCCTGTCCCAGGGCGGCCAACGTGCGTCCACGTGTCGGGCTGCATGGTCAGCCACACCGTGCCGCGCTGGCGGAGGCGCATGGCCCACGAGAGCGCCATGCGCATGCCCTCGCGCTCGTGCACCCTGGTGGTCGGCGAGAACCCGTCGTACGAGAAGCCGTTGAGCCCGAGGTCGTGCAGCGCGTGACTCACGCGGTGCGCGCCGTTGTTGCTGCCGAAGAATTGAAGAGCGTGGAACGTCCGCTCCTGCGGATGCCCATGCTCGTGGTGGACTAAGCTGAGGAGGGGCATGAAGTTCGAGAACATTCCAAACAACGGCGCGTTCGGGGAGCGTTGGATCTCCGCCCACCGCGACGCCACGAACGACTCCTTCAGAGCCCTCGTCATGGCCGAGGCGTCCATGGCGCCGCCTCGAAATGCACGGACAGGGCCCCGCTGAAACTGCTTGCCAAAATGGCTGCGGAAACATACATATGATGTTGATGAGTCGACGGGTGGCTGCTGGAGGAGGGTGATGAGGGGGCGCTGCATGGTGAGGTCGTGTGGGAGGGCGGAGTGGAGGAGGGTAAGGAGGTTGAGGAGTTGGAGGAGTTCGGGGAGTTGGAGGAGTTGGATGTGAGGATGCATAGTCATCCAATTCCCCCGTCCACTATGCATCATCCAACTCCTCCAACTCCCCCAACTCCTCAACCCCCCCGTCCTCTCTCCACATATGTCCGCTCCCCCCTTCATCCGTCCTCCACCTGTTCCCCCCGCCCCGTATCTTCCCCATCCTGTTCCTCCCCAGTGTCAAGTTCGGCTGTACTGAGTACCCGCCTCTGTTTCGTAGTCCTACCCGTAGTCCTACCCGTAGCCTCCTCGTCATCAATTTTCATATGCCTATGTAATCACATATCTCATCCACTACATCATCCATCTCATCCACCTCTCATGTCCATTACGCTCATCTCTTATTTGTCCCACCCCCACTCAAGACCCTGCCCCTGCCGCTCGCTCCCCGTGCCCCTAGGGCGGGCGGGCGTCCTTCAAGTCGCCGTCGTCTGTGATGGCACGCTGCTGGTGACCGTGGTGCTGCTCATGGTCGTGGTGCTGCTGGTCATGGTCGTAGTACTTCTGGCCCTCGTCGTAGTACTGCTGGTCCTCGTCGTAGTGCTGCTGGTCCTCGTCGTAGTACTGCTGGCCCTCCTTGTAGTACTGCTGGCCCTTCTTGGAGTACTGCTGGTGGTCGTACCAGTGCTGCTGGCCCTTGTTGTAGTACTGCTGGTCGCACTGGTGCTGCTGGCCCGTCTTGTAGTGCTGCTGGGCGTGCTTGTGCTGCTGGCCGCGCCAGTGCTGCTGGTTCCCGTCGGAGTCGCCAGCGTCGCCATCCGCCGACTCGTCCACGCCGAGGGACCAGATGATGTCCGCCAGCTTGAGCGCCTGCAGCCGCGAGCACTGGCTGTAGGCCTGGAAGCTCAGGAGCTGTTTATGGTTTGTTA
The DNA here is from genome assembly GCA_963575745.1 of Prorocentrum cordatum. Lineage (NCBI taxonomy): Eukaryota > Dinophyceae > Prorocentrales > Prorocentraceae > Prorocentrum > Prorocentrum cordatum. The sequence goes on from CAUYUJ010005892.1 coordinate 241,061, forward strand.
TCCTCCTCCCCCTCCGTCGCCGTCTCCTCAGACTCATCCTCACTATGCTCCTCCACCTCCTCATGCGTCGCTCTCTCGCTCTCACCCCGTCGTGATCATCATCATGTCACCCGACGTCATCCTCATGCATCCGCTGTTCACCTCCACCCACTTCCCCCCTCCTCCCAAGCTACGTTTACCTTAGGCATGGGGGGACACATCCTACATGATTTTTGATATGAGGAACCCCTGGGTCCCATAGTCGTATCCCTCATGACTCCCTCCAGCCCGTCCCCCGTCATCATCGCCGAAGGGCCTGTCGGCGTCTCGTCGCACTATCTCGAAGGCGACGGAGGTGAATCAAGATCACGTTGGCCTTGGAGGCCATGGAGGCAGCCCTGTCGGCGGTCAAGACGCCAGACCGCTCTTTGTGGGCGCCCGGATGCCTCGGGGAGGGGGGTGGCGTAGCGTCGGGAGGTGATCGGTGAGGAGGGTGGCTTTAAGAGTGAGGGGGGGGGGGGGGCAGGCGGCGAAGGGTGGACGAGGGGAACATGAGGGAGGGGAGGGGGAGGATGAGGAGGAGGGCGCGACGGACAAGGAGGAGGAGGAGGACGAGGTGGAGGAAGAGGAGGGATGGGGATGATAATGACAAGGAGGAGGAGGAGGAGGAGGAGGATGAGAAGGATACTGCGGAGGAGGAGAGGATGCGGATCAGGATGGCGGGACGGCGAGGGTCGTCTTGCAGACTCCCCCCATCCTCGCCCTCTCTCCTGATCCGCAGTCCTCTCTCTCCTGTAGGGCCCTCCTGATCCGCATCCTCTCCTGCTCCTCCTCCTCCTCCTCCTCCTCCTCCTCCTCCTCCTCCTCCTTGACATTATCACCCCTCCTCCTCCTCCTCCTCATCCTCCTCCTCCTCCTCCCAGCCCTCTTCCTAGCCTTCCTTCTAGCCATGCTCCTAGTCATCCTCGCGGCCCTCCAAGCCCTCATCCTCCTACCCTCCCACTGCTCGAACGTTCACCCTCGCCCTCGTATCCATCATCCTCCATCCGCGCCTGTCCAGCACGATTTGCATGGCCTCCTTCATGTCGAGGAACCTGCACTCGAGCTGGGGGCAATTCTGGATGAGCACATGCACCTGGGAAGCGACGAGCGGACATCGGGTGGCAAACTCATACTCTTCCTCCTCCTCCTCCTCCTCCTCCTCCTCATCATCATCATCATCATCATCCCCCTCCCCATTCCCACTGTGATGCGATATGTGGGCTACCCACTGCGAACGTTGGACTGTCGACATCGAGTGACAAACTCCTCCTCCTCATCCGTCTCCTCCTCCTCCTCCTCCTCCTCCCTCCCCTATGTGACGTCGGGGTTATCCTCCTCATCCTCGCCATTATCCCGACGCATCCTCGTTACCATCGTCGTGTTGCTCCCTCCGTAACATCCCTCTCCTCCTCCTCCTCCGCATCCGTCTCATCCTCCTTCTCGCTAGTAGCCGTATCCGCATCCTCATCCTCCTCTCCTCCTTCTTCCCTATCCGCATCCTCATCCTCATCCTCATCATCCTCATCTTCACCATCAGCATCATCACCAACACCATCACCAACATCGCCGTCATCTGCATCATTCTCATCATCATCGTCATCATCACCATCATCATCATCACCATCACCACCGTCATCATCACCATCATCATCATCGTCATCATCATCATAATCATCATCATCATTATCATTATCATCCTCATCATCAGCATCATCATCATCGTCATCCTCATCACCCTCATCACCATCAACATCATCATCATCATCATCATCATCATCAGTATCATCATCATCACCACGCCCTAGCGAACGCGTTCGCGTCCCGTGCCACCAGCTCGGAGCAGTCGACGAGGCTCGGGCTGTGGACGGCCTTGTTCTTGTCGAGCGTGTTGTAGCGCCCGACGAGGAAGGCCTGGCGACAGGAGGGGGCTCGGGACTCGGCGCGGGTGGGGTGGCATCGTCAATGGTTACGCCTGAGACATGCTCACAATCTGACCGAGGGTAATGCCCCCAAACAACCCATCCCCGAATACCAGGGACACTGAACGGGATCGAGGGGGGGTGACACATTGAGGTCGAAGGGGTTGACGATAGGTAAACCATCCCAATACACGACGACGACGGAGGAGTAGGCGGAGGGAGCGGAAGAGGAGAAGGAAGGAAAGGAAGGAGGAGGAGGGAGAAAAAGACGAATAACACGCGGAGAAGGAGGAGCATGAAGGGCGGAGGAGGAGTAGCAAGGAGAGGGGGACGACGAGGACGACGATTATGACGATCACGATGGCGACGACAGTGCTGCCAATGTCGTGTCAACCACCGCCGTCGTCGTCGTCGCCACCACCATCATGCTGCCTCTGCCCCAATCGAAGTACACAAGAGGAGGATGGGGATGAGCAGAGCGAAGAGGGGGGGAACAGAGAAGGCCTGGCGGACTCCCACAGCCCCGACGTAGTCCACCAGGGCTTTGCCCAGGGCCGCCACGTCGACATCGGGCGTCGGAGCTCGATACGGGACGAACTTCATGGGCTGGAAACTCATTTGATCACCAAAATGGCTCGGGGGAGGCAAACACAGCCATCCCCAGTCCCCTTCCACTGCCAATTCCACGGCCCTCCTTCTTATCTGCATCCTCCTCCTCATCCAGCTCCTCCTTCTACTCCTCCTCCTCCTCCTCCAACTCCAACTCCTGCTCCTCCCCCTCGTATCCTTCCCCTTCTCCTCCTCCTCCTCCTCGCGCCCCTTGCCCTCCTGATCCTGTTACGTTTCCTTATCATGCCATTATTCTCTGCTTCGCTATCGTCGTCTTGCTCGTCATCCTCCTTATCATCAATGCCGTCGTCACCGTCAACTTCATCGTCGTCGCCCGTCATCTTCCGCTCTTACTGCCTACTCCACCATCCACCCGCACCCCATCTATCAAACGTCGTCACCTCCCAACGCCAACATCATCATTGATGGCGTTGGCGATGGCGATGACCTCCCATCGCCAACGCCATCATTGATGGCGTTGGCGATGGCGACGACGTTGGATGGTCCATCAACGTGGGCGAGTCGCGTTGGTGGTAGCCATTGATGGCGTTGGCGATGGCGTTGGCGATGGCGTTGGCGACGACGTTGATGGCCCATCAACGTCGTCGCCAACGCCATCGCCAACGTCATCGTCAACGTCATCGTCAAGACTCGTTTTCGGTACAGCATCAACGTCGTCACCATCGCCAACGTCAGCAAAACAAAGACGCCAACAAAATCCGCAGACCCGACGTGGGCCCTCTAGGCGCGTGAACTTTTCTACCCCGCGATGTTGCGATCGAGCGTGGCAACGACTTCGACTGCGACAGGGGTTACTTCTGACACGCGCTCGAAATTCGAAATTCGATCGCAGCGCGCAATCGACGTCGGAATTTCCAGCGCGGCGCGCGCTGGAAATTTTGAAATTTCCAGCGCGCGCCGACCGAAATTTCCAGCGCGAGATTTCCAGCGCGCTGGAAATTATTTCCAGCGCAAGACCGAACTCAAGAAACCGTTTTTCCGGAGCGCGCTCACGAAATTTTTCTGGTTTTCCGGAATTTCGAGCGCGATCAAACGCGCTGCATTTTTTTGGTGATCGGGGCATCTGGGCAAGTGAGCCGGGGTCTATGGTTCTGATGGAACGCCATTATCGGTCAGCCGCCGTCATCTGGTTACCTGGGCCTGCACATGTAGCTCGACAGAACAGGGCGGACTATACATCTGATCTCCTCGTTGCGCCCCCTCCGGCTAACCCGAAATGCCGGCGCTGGCCTTGACATTTCGCGCTGGGGGCCCTCCCGATGCATGGGGCCAGCGGTCATGGGCCGCGCGGGGTTCTGCGCGACCGTCCCCTCTCCTTCCGCTGCCTGATTCAAATCGCGGCGGCGCTGATCGCCATCGAACGTCGGCGCGCCTTCGCGCCCAAACTTTCTCTGCGCTGGCGACGCGGCCCAGCGGCGGGCCCCCGCGGTGAGTTCAAGCCAAAAGATAACACATTGTCTCCCTGATCCCAACGTAGTTCCAATGCGGCCGCGAGGTGCTTGACTCCGGAATCTAGCATTGCCCTTATATGTTCTGGCCTTGGGCGTTTCGGGTTATGCGCCTTTGGCCTGCTGATAGCTGCGCGCGTTGGGCTTGCGATCGGTCGCAAGGTGCCCTGGGTGATTACGTTCGCTTTCGCTCGCATCGCCTCGCGGTAAACATCCCAGGGGCCCCAATATTCATCGCGCGTTGTGAAATTCATGGCCAGCCCTGGCATGGGCCCTATTTCTCCGCCACGCCAGCGACCTGGTCTGACGAATACGCTTCAGAAACATGCGACTGCGCGTCGCGCTTGCCGCCGACGCGCAACCCCGTCGCCCTCTAAATTTGATTGGCCGGTTTGCCGCGAATCGGCGCCGAGCAACCACTCCGCGTCTTCGGCGTCGCACCCCGCCATGTTTGACCCGATGCGCGCTTCATCTGTGTTCATGCTATCTCGTGTTTCGTCTGGATGTCTGGAACTACGTCGAAACATGTTCTTGTCGTTCGACTTCTTGCTAACCTCGACCTCGGCACCCTCGCTCAGTTTTCCTTATCCTCATCTTCTTCCCCTCTGACTCATCTCGCCTCTCGTGATCGTTGGCTATGTCCGCTCGATGACCTTCCCCTGGCATTCTGGAGCACGCGGCGCGTTCGCGGCGTCTCCCCCAACAACGGCCCTGCGCCCCTGGCGCCCGCGCGTCGGCCCCGAGGCCATGCGCGGCGCGCCGGCTTTTTTGCAGCGGCCCCTCGGGCCACTCGCGGCCCGGCGTCGACTGTCGAATCCTTGCTCGGCGCCGCCGTGGGTGAGATCGCCCTGGCTTTAACGTCCAGTCCCAGTGCGCTGGGACTGGCAGCCAAGGTAGACCTCTCATGTTGGCTATTTCTTCCAGACCCCCCCCCACTTCCTTCGCGCCAGAACTCGTGGGATCTGATGAACCCGCCCCGAGTGCTGATAATCATATCCTAGTTTGCTTCGTGCGCCCCAGAAAATATTCCACTTTCCCATCGCGCGTTGAGGTCGCTGCCTCCCGTTGGGAGGGGGGTCTTCAGCAACGTTCCCCAGACTTGGGTGGCGCCCGGTTGAATCTGCGCCATCGACGCCTCTCTTGAGCCGTCTTTCCGTCGGCGTCAACAGTGGGCTTGATTATGATGGAAGACTCGCGGCAACCATCCAAGGTATGAGCGCGTGCTCTTCCCCGCACTCCTATTTGCACTCGTCGTCCACTGCGCTCAATAACGCTCCGATTTGCCGCGGCGCTTCTCACGGCCCTTTCGACTTCGCCGCTGGCCTGGGAATCTTCGACGGGGCCCACCTCCACTCATGCGACGACGCCTCATGAAACTTCAACGTCCTGCTTGAGCGCAGTGATTGATGTCTCACCATCTCTTTGAGGATGACTCTCTAGTGGCCAGGAAATCATGCCCCGAACTACATTGATCGAATGCTGGCCCACCCCCTTTCCGAAGTAAAGCGCGGCCCCAGACTAACTTGGCGCCCAGGCAACGAGTGGCTGCAATGAGATTCCCCTTCCCCTTCTTCCTCGCCATCTCTCTCGTTGCCCATTGGATGTGCGTAATCGATTGAGATCGCAAGTGCTCCTGGCCTCCGTGACTCCGTGATTCCATCCTGCGTTCGCGCGCTCTCCTCCCCGCCTTCCCTCTAGCGCAGCGAGGGCGCCGGCTCCGGCGTGTTAGATTAGTTTCTCCTCGCGTCCTAATTGGGATTCTTGTTTTCTCTAAACACCGCGCGCAGTCATCCCACGTCCTCTCCTCTTCGCGCCCACTCCTCCTATCATCGTCATCATCAGCATCATCAACAGAACCAGCAGCAATCATAATCTTACTCGCCATCGTCACTACGGGCTATCGGAACCCTGCAACCTTCGACACTTTTGGCCTCTGGAGGCCTGAGCGTGGAGGAAGTATCAAGCGGCAGCTTCGTCTGCGAGCGAATTGCGAGGAAGTCTCAGGCGGGGGCCGCCTCCCTGTAGGGCCCGCAGGTCACGTTTGCAGTCCGAGCGGGTCATCGGGAAACTTGTAGCTGTGGATCTCGAGGAAGTATCCAGCAGGGGCCTCGTCTGTGAATGAATTGCGTGGAAGTCCCAAGCGGGGGCCCCCCCACCAGTGGGCCCGCAGCTCAAGTTTGCAATCCGAGCGGGTCATCGGGAAACTTGTAACTGTCGTGACTGCTAGGCCCCTGGGGTCTGCATATGGGGGAAGTATCAGGTGGGCGCCTCGTCTGTTAATGAGTTGCGAGGAAGTCTCGGGCGGGGGCCTCCGCTCTATGGGGCCCGCAGCTCGATTTTGTAATCCGAGCGGGTTACCGGAAAACCTATGACTGTCGTGACTTTTGGGCCCCTGAGGCCTGAATATGGTGGACGTATCGGGCGGGTCCTCGTCTGTGAATGAATTGCGAGGATGTCTCAGGCGGGGGCCTCCGCCCTATGGGGCCCGCAGCTCATGTTCGACATCCGAGGCGGGTCATCGGGGCACTGTAACCGTCGTCACTTTCGGGTTCCTGGGGCCTGAGCATGGAGGAAGTTTCAGGCGGGAGCTTCGTTTGCGAAGGCATTGGGAGGGCGTCTCAGGCGGGGGCATCTTCCCACGGGGCCCGCAGCTCATGTGTGCAATCCGAGAGGGTCATCCCCATGCCAGTAACTGTTGCAACTTTTGGGCCCCTGAGGCCTGGATCTGGAGGAAGTATCCGGCGGGGGCCTCGTCTGTGAATGAATTTAAAGGACGTCTCAGGCGGGGGCCCCCTCTCTATGGGGCGCGCAGCTCATGTTCGGCATCCGAGGCGGGTAATCGGGGGCCTACAACAATCGTCACTTTTGAGCTCCGGAGGCCTGAGAGTGGAGGGCGTATGAGGCGGGAGCTTCGTATGTGAGTGAATTGCGAGGAAGTCCCAAGCGGGGGCCGCCTCTCTATTGGGCCCGCGGCTCACGTTTGCAATCCGAGCGGGTCATCGGGAAACTTGCAACTGTCGTCGCTGCTGGGCCCCTGGAGCTTGGATCTGCATGAAGTATCTGGCAGGGTCCCCGTCTGTTAATGAGTTGCGAGGAAGTCTCAGGCGGGGGGCCTTTGCTCATGGGGCCCGCAGCTCATGTCTGAAATCCAAGACGGGTCATCGGAACCTTGTAATTGTCGTCAGTTTGGGGCTCGTGGGGTCTGAGTTCACGCGGCAAAGCTCGGGGCCGCGCGCCGCGCGCCGCTCGGGGTTCACCGCGGCGCGCTGTCGCAGGGCCAGACGCTGCGCAAGGGCGTCGCCATCGACTGCGCGAGGGGCGAGGACGCATGCCGCGCGGCCGCGTTTGACGACCAGGGGCGGACTGCACCTCCACATCATATTCTCCCGCGCCACGCGCGAGCGGAACGCGCTGATCCCGCGGCCGCCGCCGCGACAGATCCAAGTGCGAGGGCCGCCGGCATCCTTGCAGAGGGCGCCCCGGAGTTCGATATCAGAGCGCAGGGCAGAGGCGGGGCAACTCGTGGCAGAGCCGGGCTTCGCGCTGCCCCCCGCCCGAGCGCGGCGGCGCCCAGCTCGATGCCCGCGGGGTTGCCCTGGCGGCTTGGTCTCGCGCGCCAGCTGCTCGCGGGGTTGCCCCGACGGCCTGGCCCGCGGGGTTTCCTTGACGGCTGCGGCGCAACGTGGCAATTGGAGATTGCGCCCGCGCTGGCTGAGGCAGCGACGGCGCCGAGGGAAATCGACGCGCGCGCTCGCGCAAGGAAACGCAACTGAGCAGGGCGCATTCCACGTTAAACATCAGCCGTCGCCAATGGAGAAGGCCTGCCTTTTTCTTCAGGGCAGGGCGGGTCGGGCCACTGCGAGCCAATGCGATTAAGGATGGGGCCGGGAGAGAGGAGGGGCAGCGCAATGAACCAGACAGCCGGGCACGTGGTGTCTGGAACAACGCGTTTCTTCGACGCCAGACAACCGGGTACAGGGTGTCTGGAAAAACGCGTCTCTCATCCAGTGCTGTTACTCTCTCGCTGGCAGAGGAGACGCTCGGCGCCTCCTCGGGCCAGCGACTGCGCTCCGAATCTACAATCGCGGGACTGATGAATAGATCCTTAACCCGAGGACTTGACCAGCAGGGGCGAGGGAGGGGCGAGAGAGGAGGGAAGCCCTGGAGCTCGCGCCAGTCTCTTTTTCACATCAATCCACGTCTGGCAACTGGTTGCCTCAAGGAGGCCATCTCGCTAAAAGAAGGGCTGGGTGAATGGCAACTCGACTGCGGCCCTGGCGAGGCGGATCGCCTCAGAAGCTCCCAGGAGCCAGGAAACGCGACTGAGCAGGACGAAATCGATGTAAAACATCTGCCGTCACCCATAACCCATAACATGATTCACGGGAGGGTGGGTTTGGGCAGATTTCTGCGATTCGCAGCGTCGAAAACCAACGAGACGGAGGGGCGGAACTGTCAAGATCGAGACTGAAACTGGGCACCAGCAGCTCGCAGCAACAAGTGCTCGAGCCTGCCTGAAACACGTTTGAAACAGCTCTGCTGCCCAATTAAAAAACTCACTTGCCTCAAGAGACGGCCCTCCTTGCCGCGCCGCGCCGCTGGGCGGTCGCTCAGCCGGCCGCCCCGCTTCTTCAGCACCGCGAGCGTGGCGGAGCCGTTGAGGTAGTCGAGAGACGGGCCTCCGCGCCGCAGCGCACGCGGCGACTTGAGCGCGGCCGGTCCCAGGTCGCGGCAGGCCGCCTGGCTTCCCAGAAGAGGCGCTCGCAGGTGGAGAGCGTGGGCCCATCGAACAGCCGCTGGACCCGGCGCGCCTTAGCCCGGGCCGCGAGTTGCCGAACCAGCTGCCAGGGCCAGCCGCGAGACGGGTCAAGCGAGCCAACCGTCGCCGCGTCGTTGAACTTTTGGTTTTTGCTCGGCCGTTGAGACCTGCCTCCAGAAAGGGCCGCAAGGAGAGCCACTTTGTCGCAGCGGCCGCCGGCCCTGCCAGAGGGCAGCGCGAGGCGCTCGACCGAGAGGCCGATCGCCGCGTCTGACCAAAGGTAAATGTCGAATTGAAGCGCGCCGCAGGCTGCGGCGAGAACGGTCTCGGTCGCGCCCTTCTCGAGCCAATGGTCGGCGATGGCGCCGGGCGCCTCCCGCGGGCGCGGGTCCCGGCTGAGCTCCGGGCAGGCCTTGGACCAGCCAGCTCGCGCCTTCGCGGCGCGCGGCAGGTTGCGCGAGGGCACCGCGATGCCGCGCAGGTGGGCGCAGCCGACCAAGGCGCGCTGGCCTGCCCAAGGTTCGCAGCCGTCGAAGAAAGAGAAAGTCAAAGTAGGTTAAAGCCTGGCGTCCAGCTGCTGCATCGGCGCCAGCGCGCGAGGTGGAATCTGCTGGCTGGCCCAGTTGACGAAGTCCGCCGAGCGCGATTCGTAGTTCAAGAGAGTGCCCTTGCCTACGGTCTTCCGCTCCAGAAGCCGTTCGCCAGGGTCGTGTCCAGCAGCGGCCCTCCGGCTGGCAGCCTTAGCAGCACGTCGCCGATTTCGATCGGGTTGCTGCTCGCCGCGGCCCCACCCAGACCGGCCTCTGGCCCCAGTGCTTGAGGGCGTGCTTCTAAGGGCTCTCGTAGCACCTCGGGCAGACGGGCCGGAACACGTTAGTTGGGGCGGGGCAACCGCGGGCTCGCGCCAGGTCAGCTTCCCATTTCTCCAGAGAGGCGGCATCGGCCCCGCGGGCCGCGATCGGCGCCGCCCGCGCCAAAATGGCTGCCCAAGAACGGCACAATAGAAGAGGATAACGCCCTGCCAGATCGGTCTTCCAAGTCCAGCGCCCCTGGACCTCCAGGGGTCCAGGAGGCAGAAGTACTTTCCCTTTCGAGAACAACATGCTGATGGTGCCCAGGGCGCAGGCGATGCAGCCTGCGAAGGGCCTCCATATTTGTGGGGAAGAGAATCGGCTTGAGATATGCCGCTCCGTATGCACAGCTGTCGTACCGGACAAAGAGAACGCGTTCTGGGTCTCCAGCTCTCCCCTACGGGGCTCCCAGTTGAACGGCCTTGAGCCCATTGAGGAGCGCGGATTCTCGAGTGAGTGGAGGACGCCATGCCGCCCACAGAGTTTGATGAGGCCCAGCGAGAACTTAGCAAGCCGAAGGCTCCCGATAACTGCAGAGCTCGAGCCCGCGGCGCGGGCCCTCGACCAGGCCGTGCATGGGGCCCCCAGGTGCAGGTTGCGCGCGGCGGAGAGCACGGCGGAGCCGGAGAAGATCTCCAGAACAAATTGATGTTGAGACGGCGGGACGGAAGGGCCCTCGATTATCCGAGCAGTTCGTGAGCGAGGCCCCCGCCGTCTGGTGCGCTGGTGAGGTCGCGCCGCGCTCGGGGCAGATGGAGTGGCAGAGTGCCAACGAAGCCCCATGCGCCCGAAGTGCGACCGCCGCCCAGGGAGGTGCCAGGCCCTCGCCCCTCGCGGGGGGCGCATCCGCTGCTGACGACCGCGGCCCCATGCGCCCAAGGCCGGACCGCGAAGGAGGCGGTCGGCAGACCCGAGTCCAGGTCTGGGCAGCGGGCGCGTCCTGGGGCAGCTCGACCTGGGGGGCCTTTGAGCGGCGCTGCAGCACGGCCCGCCCGTGGCGGCTGGCGACGGATGCGCCGCGAGCCAACTCGCCCCGGTCAGCCGCCCTCGAGTCGATGTCGTCCTCTTACGTTCGGCGCACCGCAGAAACCAATCGAGCTTGCAGCCGATGGACAAGGCTCCAGCTCGCGGGCAATGCCGCTGCAGGGCGAAGCTGGACGAGCGCCCCTTCTCGAAGCTGCAGATGCTGGACAGGTTGCCCCCGATCGAGAGGACTCGCCCCCAACGTAGCGGGGCGCGCCTCGAGGCGCGGACCAGGCCCATGAGCAGCGCGCGGCCCTCCATCTCGTGGATGACTCCGTCGTGCTGCCACGAGCCCTTGATGACCATGGCCCAGCGCCCTCTCGCCTGCGGCGCGTCCGGCAGCGGCGGGGCCCCCGCCTCCTCAGCCGCGCGCGCGACCGACTCGATGTCGCGCCACGGTCGGCAGCGAGCGGGGGCCGCCGCCCAGGTCACGAGGCCCTCGGCCGAGGGGCCCGCTGGGGTCCGGCCCCGCGGGGCCCCAGCAATCGTCGCTCCGCTCCACGGCGTCGAAGCGCCGCCGCTCCCGGCATAGCGCGCCACGGCTCGAAACTCTGGTCCAGAAACGGAGGCGACGTGCAGCGCGTGCCCGACGGCGGACGAGCCCCCGCAGAAGGCGACGCTGGCGGGCTCTGCGCCGAGGCGGGCCTCGGCCAGGAAGAGGAGCCAGGGCGAGACCTCCAGCTCCCATCGAACGGAAGCCCACAGCGGAGCCTGCCTGCCGCCGAACTCCACCATGAAGGACCACGCCTTGTCGAGCGTCGAAAGCCCGAAGCGCAGCAGCTGGCAGCGGTGCACGACGTGGCCCACCAGCACCTGCAGGACGAGCCCGCTGCATCGGCCACGCCGAAGGACGGCGCGCAGAGCCAGATGAAGCATCCAGGTCCGACGAGGCTTAAGTCGGAGAAGACGGCGACGGCCGTCCACCTCAACACCCAGGAGCTCGAGCGACTCGGCGGGCGCGTTCTCCTCGCGGTAGTGGAGGCCGCTCCCGTCAAGGTCGCCCTTGATGGCGTCCGGGGCGCGCTGCGTGGCGACCCGGCTGAGCCCGACGACGTTGGCGTTCTTGACGCACTGCAGCCGGAAGGCCAGTCCGGGCTGCGGCGCCTCGGGGGCGCGGCGGTCCTGCAAGAGGCTGGCTGCCGAGCTGCCCGCGGCGGAAGTGATGGCGCGGCAGCGCCCGCGACCACCCCATCGGCAGCCCATCGAAGACCGGGAAATGCATCTCGTCGGGGCCCGCCCCGACGAAGCACTCCTGTTCCGCGAGGAAGATCTCGCTGACTCCCCAGACGTCGGCCTGCTCGGCGAAGTCGACTCCAAACAGCGAGCCCAGCTTGCGGTTGGGGAACTGGCAGTGGCCGCGGCACAAGTCGACCGAGGCCGCGCAGACGTCGAGCGGCTCGCTGGGGCCGACCGAGCTGTCCGAGAGGTCGAGGGAGCTGAGCGCCGCAACAGTGCCTGGCCGCTCTGGTGGAGCGCCGAAAGTCGAGCAATCCGAGCTCCCGAAGTCTTGAGAGCAGACGGAAGCGCTCCTTCCTGGAGAGGCGCAACGTCGGATCCCAGTCGGGCGAGAACGGCAGCTCCTCCTGGTTCGCGCGCTCGAGGTCGGCGCTGTCGCGGAGGATGCGCTTCTCCGGGTCGGCTGGCATCTCGCGCTGGCCTGGCGGCGCCAAGTGCAGGACGTCCCGACAAGTGATGTCGCACTCGAGAATCTTGGCCCGCTCGTGCGCGCGCGATCCCAGGTGGCTGGGCTCGAGGCCGCGCAGGTCCTTGGTGCGCAGGAGCTCCTTGAGGGCCCCTTGCTCGCTGAGGTCACTCGGCGCCGCCCAGCTGCCACAACTCTTCGCGCCGCCCACTCAAAGACCGATTGGCTGCTCGGTCCGAGGGGGCGCTCTCCCGCTGCACTTCGCCCCCGCCCAGCTGGGCGAAAGGGGCGCGACGGTCCTGCGTTCGAGGCGTTGAGCGCCCCCAGCGCCGAGTGGATCCGCCGCTCGCGGCTCGCCCGTCTCCGGGGCCTTTGCCGACTGTAGCGGGGCAGTCCGCGTAGTTGAAACCGAACGTGTTCACGTGTCAAAACTGGGAAGGGCTTTCCATGCCGTCGGGCGCCCTTCTCTTCCCCGGGCATGGCGACGCCGCCGCGTGGAGCGAAGCGCTTGTGGGCCCAGCACCGAGCGCGGCGACGCCTCCAGTCGCGGGGGCTACTTGGCCCCCGCGCCAGGCTGGTTATCCGTGTCCGCCCGGCCCTTCTCTTCCACTTCCCTCTCCTCCCGCCGCAGCCGCTGCTGCTTGAGGAGGAGGCCCTCGTCCTCCTGTCGCTCCGCCACCCACTCGGCGAAGTTCCTCGTGGTCTCCTCGCCGCCCGTGCCGATCGGATGAAATGATGACCTCGAGCGCCTCGAAGTCCGGCGACTTCGGGTTCCGCCGAACTGCCGCCTCGATCTGGACCAGCCTCCTGATATGCATCTCGCCCGAGAGGCCGCTGGTCAAGTCGCACTGGTCCACCGTCTGCGCCACGAACAGGGCGCCGCGCAGGTGCTGGCGCTCCCGGGCAAGGCCCGACTTCGGCGAGACGCCGCTCTCGGCCTCCCAGGCCAAGTTGTGGGTCACGAAGTTGAAGCCGACGCGCAACTGGCTCACCATGCGCTCCTCGGCAGCCTCGGGGCCCTCGAAAGACTCGTGCAGCATCCTCTTCTTGCTCTGCTTCTGCGTCGCCTCGTCGGGGTGGAAGAACCTCGTCCCCCGATGATCGCGGACGTCCCCGAGCAGCCGGAGATCGCGCCCTGGGCCGCTCCGCTTCTCCGACAACCAAGCCTCCAGCTTGTCGTCGACGACCTGCTGGATCAGCGCGCTCTCGTCGTCGATCGTGACCCAGCCGACCTTCCCCCCCAAATTGCAGCCCTCCTGGTCCCGGAGAACCGCCAGAAGCACGATCTCCCCGAAGGCCCGGCGCGCCGTGTCCGCGACCCGCCGCGTGGCGTTCTCCACTGCGGCCGGCCCAGCGGCGGGCCTGAACCCGGCCAGGTGGAAGCCCGCGACCTCCGCGAGCTCGCGGGCCTCGGCCCCGATGGGAGCCAGCTCGCCCTCGTCGAGCTCCTCGTCGAAAACGAACGCCTCGCGCAAGTGCTGCGGGTCGATCGGCTCTCTGCGTTCTACGTCGAAAGATCCGAATTCGGCGGTTCTAAAAATCTGCGACCTGGCCCGCCAACGTCGGAGAGCGGGCGATCCATCTCCCCTGGCCCCCAGGGATGAGTAAGATGCGGGCGTGCCCGTGCAGCCCGTTTTCGTCTTCCAAGGAATTGACCATGACCTGTTTCTCGACTATGTCGAGCGCTCTACGCCGCGCCATTCCTCAACCGCAGAGCGGTCGGCGTCGCGACCGCGGGGTTCATGTCTGGGAGAGGCTCAGCTTCAAGATCTGCGGGCAGACGCCTCTCGCGCCGCTCTCCGAGTCGCTCAAGGCAGGATCCGCCGACGCCCCAGCGCAGCGCCATGGCGCAGAGGAGCAGGATGAGCAGCCGACGGAGCTGGCAGATCGCCTCCGGGCAGTCTGGGCAGGCCGCCCGCGCCGGGCACTCGGCCGCCGGCGCTCGCCCGCGCGCAGCCGCCGTGAGCTCGCCCGCCAGCTGGTTGCAGGCGCTGGTGCCCGGGCAAAAGGCACCTGGACAGGTCGGGCAGCGCTGCTCTGGGCGGCTGAGCGAGACGTCGGGGCACCGCTGCCCGAGCCCCGAAAGATCGCGGGCCACGGCCCAGAGAAGGTGGAGGGAAGCGGCGGGCCCCCCCCCCCAATGTACAGGGGGCCCTTCACTGTGAACTAATGCGTTTAAGGAGGGGGCCAAGAGAGAGGAGGGGCGGTGCAATGAGCCGGACTGCCGGGCACAAGGCGCCCGGAAAAAAAATAAGCGTTTCTTCGACGCCAGACAACCGGGCGCAGGGTGTCTGGAAAAACGCATTTCTTCTACAGTGCGGTTACTCTCGCTGGCAGAGGAGACGCTCGGCGCCTCCTCGGGTCAGCAACTGTGCTCCGAGTCTACAAGTGTGCGACTGATGAGTATACCTATATATATATATACACATAAAGAACAACGTCGGTTACGTGGATTGGGCGCGCTCGCCGCGGATCCCGTTTTGTTTTTCCTTGCGCGAGCCCGTTGCCCATAGCTCCTGATGACTGAGCCATTCGCCGCGCTGTAACGACAGCCCTTCTCGTAGGCCCCCGTGAGTTTGATCGGGCAGTGAGTGCCGGCGCGTGGGGGCCCAACTGTGTTGTAGGCTCCTGAATGCACATTAACAACCATGGTATCCATCCCACTTTAAAGCTCCTCATCGGTACTTCATTGACTTCGTTGTCGGGGCCCTCCATCTCCACTGCCTGTAGCCCGTCGCATTTTTGCATCCGAAGTTTCTCTTGCTTGATGCGCTCCGAAATGAGGTTGCCCAAAAGGGTGCCGCAGTTGCATCTGCGCGCTCACACAGCGCGCGCTCCCTTTTGATGCCAAACCTGGCGTCCCGGCCCCTCCTCTTCGTCACCTGGCACTGTCGCGCAGTGCGCGCCCCCTTTTGATGCCCAACCTGGCGCCCCGGTTCCTCCTTTTCGTCACCTGGCACTGCGCCCTCCGCCCCCATTGCCCCCCAGATTGCCCTGATGCTTCGGGTTCATCGGCGCCTCCACCCTTGTCGGTAGCCCCGCCCGCATCGACGCCATGACACCCCGGCCCCAGCAGAGGTCGTCGCAACATCTGCGTAGGATTTCCGGGGTTTTCTGCCCGCGCTGACCCGGAGTAATCTCATTGGTGCTCCTGGGGCAGCGGGCTGCGATGCGACCCCGTTCGCCGCATTCGCCGCGCTTCCGCTGATCGGCGCAACTCGTCCTTTGAGTCTTCCTTTCCAGCCCGGGGCTCGGCGCCCTCAGCAACTTGCGGGGGCCTCCTTTGTAGCCTCCCTCTGCGCAACCCCCGGGCAAACCTTGGTGCCATGTTATTCCCCTTAGTATCCTCTCGCCAGCACCCATTGGTGACCCTTGAGTCCTTCGCATTATCCTTTCCGCCTCCTTTTCCTCTACGGCTCCTTTGGTGGTGCAGTCCTTCGCCGCGCGCCCGTGCCTTCCACGCCTGTAGCATATGGGTCCTGTGTCCTTGCCCTTTCCTTTACTAGCTTCGCTCGCGTCGCCGTTCTCGGCGACAGCTTCCACAGTCCACGGCCACCAATTACCTACCTCGTCGCAATCAACTGCAACGTCCCCGTTGGCTTCCAAATGTGCATTGCATCGGTGTTCTTGGTTTCGGCGTCTAGCCGCTTCTTCCTTGCCCAGTTGTCGCACTCAGCGAAGAGCTTTTGGTACGTGTCGATATGCAACGACTCTTGGGTTTTCACTCGACTTGGCTGCCAGTCATCAAACCAGTCGCCTGCATGGGCCAGAGTGGTTTTCAATGCTGTAGCCCTGAATGGCAGTGGCTTCGAAGTGGCAGACGCATGCATTCCGAGTGAATATACTAACGAGCTCCACTGTTCAAGATGCACAGCCACCGCATTCGTTTCTTGTTTGTTTTCTTTGTATTATTGTCCTGGGTCCATGGTCACATTTTCATTGTACGTGAGAAGAACCCCGGTAACCACAGAGTGCAAAACGTAGATGTTCCGATTGGCAACCAAGCCGTCTCCTTCATGCAGGCTCTTGAGCTTCCCCCGGGGCTCTGTTCTCTCTAGTTTATCGATGAACGAATCCGAGATGTCCTCGTCCAACTTGGACGCGTCATCTTCATCCAACTCACACTTCCACTGTTGGTGGCGTTCCCTCCGTTTGCTTCCCGACGCTTTGATGTACTCGCTTTGTGTAAACCTCCCGTTCATGATCTTTGTCAGTTCGTCCTCGTCGTCATTAAAAAATGCCTCACGCATGGTTTCAAAAACGGTGCTCAAATTATTGGCGGTTTTCTGGTAACCGTGCATCGCTTGGGCAAATGCGTTCAACAGCTTCTTCGCTCGACTATTTGAAGTTGGCCCTGTGAACCGAGAGCGTCTTTAACGATTGAACAACATTGCAATCACTCACAAGTTCGTTTCTGCCTCCGCTTGCCGTGGCGTCACCTGCGGACGGTATTTCCTCGGCGATCTTAATACCATGTTCCGACGTGTTCGCTTGATGCTCAAACTCTTCTTCGCGTAGTCCTTTAAATCATTGAATTATTGTTCGCAATACATGTTGCGATTAGTTATGACATCCGGAACAGGTTGTACCAGGCTTCTCGTGCTTCGAGTGACGACGCAGCGTGACCCGGATCGTTGGTTCTGGGCCTCGCGGGGCAGCTGCAACTGCCGCCGCCGCCGCCCTCTCTGCTCTGGAACCCGTGGGGCGAGCCACGGGTTCCGCTACCATAAAAATCTGGTAGGAGTTCTTTTCTCACAACGCAAGAACACTTGAGACAAATCAGCAAGCAGACGATCCATTGATACTGTCAAGTCTACTACCTGACCGTTGTATGCTACACTACTGCGTGGCATCTGCTCACCCAGTCGGAACGTTATAGTCTAACACCTCGTCCTCTTCCTCCTTCTCCTCGGGCTCCTCCTCCTGCTCCTCCTCCTCCTCCTCCTCCTCTTGCTCCTCCTCCTCCCACGTGCCCTCCTCATACTCTCCTCCTGCTACTGCAAATATTCCTTCTCTTCTGTTCCTCGTCCACCTTTTGCCCTCCCCCTGATACCGCCCATAGTCCTGGTGCTCCAGCTCCTCCTCTTCCTCTTCCTGGTCTTCGTCATCCTCATCTTCATCGTCCTCTTCCTCCCGCTCACCCCCCTCCTCCTCCTTGGCCGGCGGCGTTGCCGAGGGCGGGGTTCAGGTGCCGGCCCCTCCCGTCGAACCAGCTGGCCTCGCGGAGCCAGGTCGTTGTGAAGGATAGCGACGTGCTGCGCAGCCGCTGCTGTGCTTCGCACGGCACTCGATGGAAACTAGGGCCCACCAGCAAAGTGCGGAGGCTGCGCGGGCCATTCCACTGTGGACCACGCTCGGCTACGGTCAGGAACTTCTCATTAGCGCGTTGCGCGATCCCAACGACACGCTATGTCGGATACCGTGTCGCTCCGCTCCTTGGGGCGGGAGGCTCGGGAAAACTCGAGACGGGAACGCAGATGGCGCGTCGCGCCGAAGTGTGGTGCGCCAGAACTGGCGGAGCGACACGCTGAGCCCGAGTTCCCGACCGCAGGGCCCCACCAGCAAACCGCGGAAGGCGGCGCGCGGCCTCACACCAGTGCGGACCGCGCTCGTGCCAAGCAGGTGTGCGCCAGGGAGCGGTTCTCAGCAGGGGCGGCACCTAGTGTACGGGCGCGCGCCAGGGCAGGCTGTCCGTGGCCCAGTCCTGCGCGCTCGCGCGAGAAGCGAGGGGACAGGCGAGGGGACGAGGAGGGGGAGGAGGAGGAGCAGGAGGAGGATGATGATGAGGAGACGGGCAGTCCAGCAGGTGGCCAGGGTGGCACCGCCCCTCCTCCGCCGCAGGTGGTGCCGGGCTGCGCCCCCGCCGCTTACCTCTGGGCTCCTGCGGCGCGCGGGGCGCCTGGCGCACCCTGCGCGACGCAGCAGCGGCAGGCAGCCGACTTGGGCCAGGCCTGCTGGCTTTCTCGCTGGACCACCCCAATTCGGTCTGGGTGGCCTGCTTCCGCTCTGTTTCGGTATTCTCTGTCGATCTCGGTGTTTCGTCGACGACTCGAATTAGGCTCTGCCCCCTAGTCCCCCATTCTCCTCCATGCGTTCTCCTCCTCCTCCATGCCTCCTCCTCCCCCCCCTCCTCCTCCTCCTCCTCCTCCTCCTCCTCCTCCTCCTCCTCCTCGTCCTCCTCCATGCCTCCTCCATGCCTCCTCCATGCCTCCTCCTCCTCCTCCTCCTCCTCCTCTTGTTCCTGCTCCTCCTCCTCCTCCTCCTCCTCCTCCTCTTCTTGCTCATCATCATTACCATCGGCTCCCCCTCACCACATCCGCCTCCCCATCCTCTCCCGCTCCTCCCCCTCCTCTACCACCTCTTCCTCCCCGTGTCCATGCTGCATCTTCATCCCTGCTTCTCGTGACTACCCGCCTCGTCGCACCATCAGACGCGTGGGAAGAGCATGACGGGCCATAGAAATCCCGTGCTCTAATGTTTGTCCCATCGTTCGTGTTGTTTGTGCGAGGCAGCGGACAATATCCAATCGCATCTAAGCTAATCTGCATCCATCTCCGCCATCAATTCCAGCAGTTTGCTGTCTTCCGACAAAGAAAAACGGCACCAGCACCCAGATTGCATGTGCTGAGGGTCGTGGGCCCCTCAAGATGGCGGATACGCGGGGCGGCGCGAACCTATTACATTGATGGAGTGGCGTCGTTTCCAAAACCGCGCTCCCGCCTGAGACGTCATCACAACATCAAATGCGCCCCAAGCTTGCAAGCTCGATGCCGAATTCATTACTCTGCGCAGTGTCCGTAAGGGCCAATTCCTGTGGCATTGTCCTGCCAATCAGACTCCAACCAATCTTTCCAATGCAACTCCCTGTGGTAATGCACAAGGTTCCGACCCGTCCGGCCTCTCCAAGTCCCGAAACTGCGGCAATGCAATGTTTGACCGCTATTGCATTATGCTTCCTTTACTCAGGTCCTCCTCCTTCCTCGCCATAACATTTCCTCTTTCTCGCCTTCCTAATGTGCTCCTCCCCGCCTCCTCCTCCTCCTCCTCCGCCCTTTTTTCCTCATACGTAGCTCCTCCCTGCCGCACCCCCAAGCGTGTCGATAGGGCAGCCCAGGCGTTTCGCCTGAGACTCCCTCACCAGTTTGATGACGCTGAGACTTGCCATGTGCATCGTATTCACGGATGGAGGGCGGGTCGCAATCAAACTTTGGTTCACGCCTTTAGCGCCGCGTACATTCTCTTCTAAAGTTTGCAACAGCTTCACGGATTGACGGTGGGTGAGTTTCCAAACTTTTCTCTCGCATTGGCGCCACGCACATTCGTATTGAAAGTGTGCAGCAGGTTCAAGGATGGAAGCGGGCTCTTCCAAAACTGTAGCTCTCGCCTTAGCGCCGCGAGCATTCGTCTGAAACGCATGCAACCTTTTCAAAGATCGAGGGCGGGTGCTTTTCAGCAGGTGACTCTCCCCTAAGCACCGCGCACCCTCGTCTGAACAGTTTGCAATAATTCCAAGGCAACAGTTTCAAGGATAGAGGGCGGTGCTGTTCAAACTATGGTTCTCGCCTTAGCGCCGCGTGCATTAGAATGAAGCGGTTGCAACGGCTTCAAGGAAGAAGGCGGTGGTGTTCAAAGTGTGGCCCTCGCGTTAGCGCCGCGCACATTCGTCCTAAACATCTGCAGCACCTTCAAACATGGCACGGCTGGAATTCCAAGAGTGGTGCTCTGACACAGTCACGTGGATTCGCGGAGTTGGAATCTCAAAAACTGCATTCGGGAACGATTTGTGATTGTCACGACGCAATCGTCGCTCTGATTCGCGGCGCTGAGCTCGCAGGAATCATGCTTTGACACGGTTGGGGATTCTCAGACGGTTGCCTTTCGATGTGACACTTCCCACACATGAGCGCTAATGTGTTGTAGGGATGCTTGCACAGGGAAACAGGAGGGATGGTGTAATGTAGAGCGTCTTGGATTTGCACTGGTCCTCCTCTTTCTCCTCCTCCCCCTCGATGAATGTTCGCGAGATGGGCTGGCTGGCTTCTAGGGCAGGGTCCTGCCAGGCCGCCGAGGACCTCCCCGCTATGGAAGGAGAGTTCCTGCCGGAGCTGCGCCACGCTTCATTACCTGCCATGCTGCCCTTGAGGCCGCCTCCTCCTCCTCCTCCTCCTCCTCCTCCTGCTGCTGCTGCTGCTGCTGCTGCTCGCCGCTGCCGCCTCCAGTGCGTCCGCCCCGCCAGGCTTCCGCCACTCCCGCGACGGCTGGGCAGAGGGAAGGATGGGGGGCATCCAGGCCGCGGCGGCCGATACGAAAACTGGCCACCGCAGAAATTGGAGACTGCCCATGGGTGGCCAAGGCTTGGCTTGGAAGGAGGGTGCGGGGCAGGCCAGGGGCAAGTCGGGTCAGGCAGAAGATTCGGCATTCAGCATGTGGCGAGCCCTACACGTGGGAGGACAGGTCCCAAAAAAAAGACGACGACGATGATGACCGAACGACGACACGACGACGGACGGCGGAGCAAGCAGCGACTCCCCTGCGCAGGGGCCAGAGGAGGAGGAGGAGGAAGCGGAGGAGGAGGAGGAGGAGGAGTGGAGGAGGAGGAGGAGGAGGAGGAGGAGGGGGAGGAGAGGAGAGGAGGGGAGGGGGAGGAGGAGGAGGAAGTGGAGGAGATGGCGAGGAGGAGGAGGAGGAGGAGGAGGAGAAGGAGGAGGAGGAGGAGGAGGAGGAGGAGGCGGAGTTTTTTTTTTGTTCGCCCTCCCCTCCCCGCGGAGCCCGCAGCGAGCCCCGTCCGTCCGTGCGCCAGGGTCTGGGGCGTCACCAGGGGCACCCCCACAGGGCACCCACCTGGCCGTGCCAGCCCCAAAAAGGGCCAGACCACCGAAGCACCCTCCCCTGAGTCCTGGACGCAGAGGTGTGCAGCATCACCAGGGGCGCCCACACGAGGCACCCGCCTGGCCGTGCCGACCCGAAAAAGGGCCAGACCACCGAAACCACTCCCTCCCTAGCCCACATTCAACTCCAGAGAACGCCTCTAAGAAGTACTCGCAGAGCCAGCTGGGAGCTCGCCATTGACAGTCTTCTCCAGCAGCATGGCCTCCCAAGCCCTCGTGCTCGAAGGATCACGACATTCGAGGGCATCATAAGCAGGAGCCGCCGTGCGAACCACATCACAATATATCTGGAGCTTGACATCCGTCTCTGTTACCGCAAAGATGCGACCTATTCGTCCGATGAACACACCCTCTGTAACAATGCAGAACTTGTTGATGAAAACGTCCAGGGGCCAACCCTATTGCACACAGAGGCTTCCGATACTCGGCTCATCGTAAGGCCAGTAGTCACTTCCACCAGAAAGGAAGAGTACTTCACGACGAACGGGACGAGGAACCTCAGGCAGCACTGCGCCCCGAAGCATACCCTCAGGAAGACCACGACTGCCAGCCTCCTCCTGCGCATGAGGAACGTTCGCCGCAATTGCCGCCTGAAGGCACTCCAGCTTTGCAAGAATGCTGTCCATGCTCGTACAACTGTCAGATACAGGAGGCTCGCCATCTCGGTCGGCGGACGGATGAGAAGGTAGTGCCCCCGGAACAGAACCATGATCGCCATCAGGGAGTAGAGCTGCAACACCTGGAAGAGCAGCGAGCTCAGGAAGAAGAGGAGAAACATCCGATGGGTAACCGAACAATACGTAATCCATATCACCAGGGGGAAGAGTAGGAGTGACCACTTCACAAGCGAGATCCGCACCCACCTGCACACCAGGAAGGGACCCGTCTCGAAGCTCAGTGGGAAAGACTGCAGCCTTAGCACCAGCAGGACAAAATTCTGTAGCATTGCTATTGAAGGGAAACGGTGGGATAATCGGGAAGCCCAAGGGATCAGGAAGCCACACCTGCATACGCGGCTTCTTGGCGCCAGCAGGTCCTTCACCAGGTGAGCCGCCACCACCCTCCGAGCCATCAGCACCGCCTGACGGGCCAGAAGACAGGGCGCGCCGAGGACGCCGAAAGTGTCCACCATGCCCAGCATCTTCATCACCGTCCAGAGCGTCACCAGGAAGACCTCCATCGCCAGGAAGCTGCCCGCCTGCATCAGGACGTGCTCCACGAATCAGGAACTCGACTCGAGAGTGGCCGTCGGAGTGTTTGTGGCCACGGTCCACAATGACGTGCGAAACGTCAACAGCAGCAATCCACTCCAGAGCGACACCTGCGAAGATCTGCATGCCAGCGTCCACACGAACTCCAGGGTAGACGTGCACCGTGAGCTTCTGGATGAGGGTCACCTCGTTCGTGGCCGACGTGACGACCAGTTTACAGCCAGCCGCAAGCAGTTGCCTGAGGTACGCAATGCGGGCAGCGACAACCATGGGCGACGGGAAGGCGGGGCGCAGGGGCGCCGACCAAGCACCAGCTCGGCATGTGCATGAGCCAAAATGCTTAGGAGGAGGAGGAGGCGGAGGAGGAGGAGGAGGAGGAGGAGGAAGTGGAGGAGGAGGAGGAGGAGGAAGTGGAGGAGAAGAGGAGGAGGAGGAGGAGAAGAGGAGGAGGAGGAGGAGGAGAAGGAGGAGCATGAGGAGCAGGAGGAGGAGGAACATGCTCGTCCTCGCCTTCCACCCCTTCTGGCCACAGATGCCGCCTGGGCACCTGGCAAAGCCCGTGGACTGCGAGCGCCAGGGGCCTGCCTTGGCGAGTGGCGCCCCCGTCTCGGAGCCGCAGCGCCGTGCAGCGCGAGGAGAGCCACAGGCGAGACCCTGTGCCCTGTGGGCCCAAGACTGCCCCTCGAGGCCCCAGGACTCCTCCTCCGCCTCCTCCTCCTCCAATTCCGCCTCCTCCTCCTCCTCCTCCTCTTCCGCCTCCTCCTCCTCCTCCTCCTCCTCCTCCTCCTCCTCCTCTTCCTCCTCCTCCTCCCAGGGGAACAAGAGGCGGCATGGCCACTACTTCTCGGAGCTCTTTGCGGACTTCTTGGATCGGCGCTGGACCCCCCCACTCTGGCGCGAGGAGCGCGGCAGGGGCGGCGCCGGAGGCGCCGCCAGGCCCAGCGCCGACCCGCGCGGAGCTCCGAGAAATCAGGACGTCGCACGTCTGGGGTCTCGGGAGGGAGAGCGGGGGGGCGGGAAGGAGGGCAGTAACGGGGGGGAGGGGGGGACGGCAGGCGCGTGATCCCCCTCCCCCATCCTCCTTCGGGGATTTTGGCCCAGCGCCGACCCACGCGGAGCTCCGAGAAATCAGGACACCGCACGTCTGGGGTCTGGGGAGGGGGAGAAGGGGGGGAGGATGGCAGGAGCGGGGTGAGGGGGAAGGCAGGCGGGTGATCCCCCTCCCCCATACTCCTCGGCCGCGAGGCCGCCCTGGGGGCTCCTGTGGACGGACCCACTCCTTGACGTTGCCGCCCAGCACGACGGGCGCGAAATCCGCGTCCACGAACTGCCGCCCCTCCTGCTGGCACCGCGTCTCTACGGCGACCAGCTCGGCGAGCATCTCCGCCCCGGCCTCGGAGTTTCTCATCCCCTCCTCATCCATCTCCTCCTCACCCGCCTTCTCCGCCACTGCTCTTCCCGATGAGCAATCAAGCTTTCCCCCGTCGCGTCACTAAGTGCGCCGAGAAGTCGGTCTGGTCCCTTCGCTTGAGACGCCCTCACGACTACGACCCCTGAAGCCCAACACTTACGACAGCTGCACGGATGGACCGAGGGTCCTTCTCGGTATGTCGCTCTCGCCTCGGCGCCGCGCACAGCGTCGCCAAAATCTCTAACCATTACGCGGATGGACGGCGCTGTCAAAATGTGGCTACCGCCCTAGCGATGCGCATGTTTCCCTTGAGCGCTGGGAGAAAGTACGCGACGAGGGCGTGAGTTTTACAACACGTGGCTTTGGCCGTAGATACGCGCCTTTTCACGATACCATGCCCAACGGCTACACGGACGGAGGGCGGTACCTTTTCTAGGCCGTGCTCTCGCCTGATATTCACCATATCCACACAGCTTCACATGTTAGGCAGCGTGTTCACCAACTGGTGACATATTCAACCGTGGATGTGTAAGCTATGTGGTTCAGACAGGCTGTGTAAGCTATGTGGTGCGAGCTTTGCAGTTCAAGCTATGTGGTGCAAGCTAGGTGGTGCAATCGGCGCGGTAAAGTCTGCGTGGTGCAAAGTTGTGTGGTGCAAGCTATGCTGTGTGCGCTATGTGGTGCAATCTACGTGGTGCAAGCTATGTGGTGCAAGCTATGTGGTGCAATCGACAAGTTGCTGCTGGCGGGGTCGGGGGCACCCTTGGGTCGCTCACAAGCTGGCAGCACTTTTTGGGGGGCCAGTGCGCGATGCCACCCGACCTGCGGCGCCCCTTAATCCTGACGTGTAGGCCGCAGTGGACCTTCCGCGGGACTGCCATGGAGCCCTTGACTGCGTTCGTCTCAGCCGCTCCAGCTGATGCCGCGGCATGGTCGATGAGCGAGGCCGGTCTCTTGTCGCACGGGAACTTCACGCCTGGGAGGGCGATCTCGCCACCGACGTCGCTGAGGAAGGTGCCTCGCTTCAAGGCGTGGGGCTCACGGTTCCAGCCAACAGCGATGATGCACCGACGGGGCCGATGCTGAAGCCGAGAAAGCCCGCAACGACGCCCATCTCACGGCATTGCCTCACCCGAATCCATGCCTCGGAGAGACGTAGCCGAAATTACGATGGGTTTCCCTGCTGCGAGATGCCATGCCATCGGAACCCATCCTCGGCAGATGTCTTGGCGCTGTTCCTTGAACAGCAGGGACCTTTCTCTTTTTTTTTTTCTCTCTCTCTCTCTCTCTCTTTCTCTCTCTCTCTCTCGAGTGGTGGTGGCTAGACGCTAGCGCGCGAGGATCCACTCTCCTCCGCTGTTGCAAGTCTCCGAATGACCTGGGCCCGCAAATGGGCAAGCTGCGGACCCTCGCCCATCAACGTCCAAACTTGTGCGACACGGTTGTAGACGGTCCTCCGTAACGTGCGTTCCGCGAAAGCCGCCATGCCGAGCGGTAGCTTGTTTTCTGTTTTCCACTGGGGGCCCGTGAACATGCGGGCCCCATTCGGTCGCGCGGGCGAGGAACAAGTCCGCCGCCGTGGACTCCTGCTCAGGCCAATTTTTTCTGACCTTCACCATAAGCGGGAAGCCTCGCTCGCGCGCGGAGGGGGTCTCGCGTCAACGCCAGTAGCCTGCTCATCCTGAACGACGGTCCTAGGATTGCGTGTGGATGCCTGTCTGGGCTGCGTGACTCCCGGACCTCCGTGGCACGGCGGAACGGCCGAGCGCTGTTCGCTCGGGTAAACTGTCCGCGCTGTGCTGCGCCCATCGCGTGGCGACACGGAGTCCGCGGTGTTCCTCAGAGGGCTCCCCCAGAATTTCGGCCAGCTCCGCGCGGCGACGCGACCCCTGGGACATTTCCCGACATGGCTTTTCCAAGAAAAGTTCCCACGCCAACTTCCACCGTAGGGGCGGTGGTGTCTTGCGCCTAGTTCATGTCCGCGAAAGGGTCGTGGTGCCCCTCCATGGCGCACAAGCTGGGCCGCTGCCTTCCCAGCCATGGCAAGAGCAGGGGCAGGAGGTGCGCCAGTACGACCTCGAGCAGAATTTGGCTGGGTGCACTCGGGGGCAGCGCTGGCCGCCGCCTTCTCGAGTCGGGCCCGTGCCTCCTGGACCCGACTTGCTCTGTCCGCTGCCTTCGCGTCGACAGGCCGGTTCTCTGCTGCAGCTCCCGATGCCGAGCAGCGCACAGCGCCGCGGCGCCACCTCCAGGCGGGCGGGGGTCCTCCGCCATGGGCCGCCTGCGGTGGTGGCCGAGGCCGAGATCGGCTCCTCAGTTCGCATCCCCGCCCGCCGTCCCGGCGACGCCGCTCGAGGGGGGCCTTGACGCCATCCAAGGCGCAGTGGACCTGCTGGTGGATGCTTGGCTGCGCTTGGTCCGTCGCCTCGATCCACGAGCAAGTTGGGCGCGTCCCTGAGCATGTCCTTCTCGTCGCCCTCCTCATAATTCTCGACGGTGACGCCCGCGAGTTACGCGCCGCACACCGGGAGGGTGTCCTGCAGCGGCCGCTGGAGGGTGCCCCTCGCTGGCGCCCTGCTGGGCTGGTTGTGGGCCAAGGCAACATCCTCGTGGGCCTCCCCGGCCTCCGCCAGCTTCTGGACCGAGAACTCGTAGCCATCGCGCGCCTTCTTGAGACGCAACTCGAGATTCTGGACTTTCGTGAAGTTGTGTGCGCTCGTGGCTGCCTGCTTCGCCTCGGTCTCCGTGGACTGGGGGCGCCCCGCCAGCGCGCGGGACGCGGCAGTGCTCGGGGCCTAGCTCCGCCGCCCACTTGATGGCCAGTGCCGAGTCCGATGCCGGCGGCTAGTGCTGCGCCAAGGCCCCAAGCTGACTGGAGATCTTCGTTTCGCCCCGCCAGGTGAGGATTGCGGGCGACGAAGCGACGGGGTTATGCGCCTTCTTGGGGTAATGGTAGAGCTGCTTGCCTTGTCCACAGACTCTGCACGCTCCCTCAGTCTTGACAATCCTCCAATTCCACTTCCGCTGCACATTCGTTTTGCGCGACGGTGCACAGCGCTGGGTCCACTGTTTCCAACTCGGCGCCATGCTGCGATTTGCAAACTGGGCGGCAGGAACTGGAACAACCGCAGCCACCCGCCGCCCAATGAGCATGGGAGGTGGAGCGCACTGACAAGAAATCCGCCGATCCGGCGTGTGAGTTTGGCTTTGCCGGGGAGGGGGAGGGAGGGGGGGGGGGTCTGGTGGCGTGGGTTGTGGTGGCGTGGGGAAGGGGGGGGGGTCCGGTGGCGTGGGTTCTGGTGGCGTTGGGGTGGGGGGGGTTCCGGTGGCGTGGGTTTGCTTTGAAAAACCATTGGACTTCCTTAGAAACCGCCTCAGAACGCTTGGTTTGCCGGGGAAAGGGGGTTGGTGGCGTGGGGGGGGGTCCGGTAGCGTGGGTTCTGGTGGCGTGGGGGGGGGGTGCGGTGGCGTGGGCTTGCTTTCAGAACCAATAGGATTTCCTTAGAAATCGCCTAGGAGAACGCTTGGTTTGCTGGGGAGGGGGGGGAGGGGGTTTCCGGCGGTTTCCGGGGGTGTTTTTACTTCAGTACAGAAAGACCCTCTGTAGATGCGCTCAAGGAAATTTGGAACCCTCGGCCTCCAGAAGCCCCCAAGAGGCCCCCAAGAGGCATCCAGGAGGGTCCCAAGAGGTCCCAAGAGGCCCCCAAGAGTCCCCTAGCAGGAGCCAAGAGGCCCAGAAGAGACCCCCAAGAGGCCCAAGAGAGGCCCCGAGGGTGCCCACAACGGCCCCCAGGATGCCTCAAAAGTGTACCCATGAGGCCCCCGAGAGACTTACCACGAGATCCCAACGAACACTGAAGAGCCCGCCGACACCACCCAGGCACGGTGGCGGCATTGGCCGCCACCGTGCCTGGTCGTCAACCGCTGTCGTTAACCCGTTCATCGGTCGTCCTCGTAATGATCCCACTCGTCGACCGTTGGTCGTCCATTGTCGTCGTCATCGTCCATCCCAACAATTGCATCGAAAGCGTCCCGGATCGGCGGCACTGGCCGGAGGCCACTACAATCACAAAGAGACTCGGGCTGGCCACGGAGCGACGATATCCACGCCGTGTCCGCGGAAACAAACGTCTTGAACCAAACTGGCGAATTACGGCGAGGGGGAGGAGGAGGAGGGGGAGGAGGGGGAGGAGGAGAGGGAGGGGGAAGAGAACAAACTAGGTGCGCTCGCGTTATATCTGACGCCGTACCTCTTTCTGCCATCCCTAATCATGGCGTAGATATCCTCTCTATTCACACAGGTGGATATCGTAGCAGGGCAACAACAAATCATTGCATAACACGGTGTTGAAGATTAGCGCGTAGCCTGACATAGCATGACGTGGCGACGCCCCTAAGGGGGTGGGCTTTCTGCGGCCAAAGAAAACAACGAATCGACACCGAATGTGTAATCACTTCCGATGTATGCTTCGGGAGGCCATTCTGTAGATTTTGGGGCCTGTGTGGCAGGACCAAAAACCATGCCGTGGCACGGCGGTGGAAATAATGACGCCAGCGCTGCGGCGGGAGCACGATTCGGCACGGGCGGAAGCGTGGACATGAGGCCACCGCTGCAGCGGGAGAGGATTTGGAGGACGCGTAGCCTGACATAGCATGGCGTGGCGACGCCCCAAAGTGGGGAGGGGCTTCTGCGGCCCCAAAAAACTACGAATCGACACCGAATGTGTAATCACTTCCGATGGTCTCTTCGGGGGCCCACTGTCATGTCTCAGTGGTCTTCATGGCTCTCCGACTATCTCCTTTGTTGGGGCCTATTTGGAAGGACCGAAAACCATGCCGTGGCATGGCGCTGGAAACAATGACGCCAACTCTGCAGCGGGAACACGATTCGGAACGAGCGGAAAAACGGAAATGAGGCCAGCGCTGCAGCGGGAGAGGATTCGGAACGAACAGTCGCCCGAAAATGAGGCCAGCGCGTCAGCGAGAGCAGCATTGTGAAAACAACCCCAGCGAAAACCCAACTCCCGGGAATCCTGTGTAACAAACCAGTACGCGGAGAGGGGCCGAACATTTCCCGGACGTCGCCACGGGAGAGAGGATATCAGCATTCATATTGTGTAATTGTGAAGGAGGAAGAGGAGGAAGAGGAGGAGGAAGGGAGGAGTAGGAGGAATCTGTTTATAGCATCGATGGTCTCACCTCCACAGCTATGGCACTGGTAGTGAGGACCTGCCAGCACGACGCAGACAACGCTCCACTGAGGAGTGAGTCTGGACCCTCTGAATCAGGACGTTTGCAGGAGTTCCCTCCCCGCAAATTAGAATCGGTTCGGGCAGCTCTACAGCTGCGGTGGCTGGAAGATGTCGAGGCCGTCCAGGTCGAAATCGCCGAGCGGGTCAGTGTTTCCGCTGTCGGCCTACGGCGCCGCGAGCCGAGAGAACAGCGTTCCAGCATCCCCCGCTCCTGTTTTTGGCGGGCTCCCACTCGCATCAGCGCTGCAGCCGAGCAGGCGGCCTTTTCCAGAATCGACGGGGGATCCCCGCGGGATACACGACGGAGCGGCGAGACAGGGCAAAGGGTCCTTCCTTCATCTGCGGCGCCGAGCTCTTCGCCTGCACGTGCATTTTCCAACTTTCAAAGCCTTCGGTCGCAAGGGGGAAGGCACTCACGGTGTAGCTGCGCAGCCACCTCCTCGAAGTCCGCCTGGGCGGCCTCCGTCACCTCCGCGTCCTCGCCACCGAACGCAACTACGGCAGCGGCAGACGGGGCGAAAACACGCGCCTCCACAAGCAGCGCCCCCTTGAAACCAGTCACAGAGGTAGACTTCGCAGCCCGAGCCTCCAGTCGCTGGCCCTGCTGGGCACAGCGACGCACAGGAAGCCTCGCCGTCGCCACGTTGATGCCATGCGCGTCTGAGTGCAAGGCAACATGGCGGCGTAGGGCTTCGCGCCAGGAGGGTTCCCTCCCCTCCAGCTTCGCCTGCAGGGCAGGGAGCAAGGCCTGCAACCGCTGCGTAGCCTCGTCGCTGCCGACCAGGCTGGACAAGGCCATCTCGGCTGCCTCCATGCCGGCGCGGACACGCGAGAGCTCCGACGAAAGCTTCAAGATGGCGTGGTCCGCCGACCAGCGCGCCCAATCCCAACCAGCCTTCCGCTGAGTCGCTGAACGCCTTGGCGAACACTCCGCGCCGTCCCGTGACACATTCTCCCAGCGGCGGCAGAGCCTGCAGCAACTTCAACACCTGGGTGCCATGAGCAATTGGCTTGAGCAATGGGGGCTATTCGCTCGCTGACGAACGACATAAGCCATAATTGCTACAGAGGAGTCCAGAGGAGGAGCAGAAGCTGGAGGAGGAGGAGGAGGAGGAGGAGGAGGAGGAGGAGGAGGAGATCCGACGTAGCGAAAAAATGCAACATCATAAAAAGCATGGAGTCCTAGACCCCATCCTTCTGCATCGTTGTGCGAACCAGATCGATATGTGAGAGTCCCAGGGCCAGAAAAAAAAACGAAAACGCCCGGCACGAAAGAATTGAGACGCCAAGATCTTGGGGGGAGGAGATCTGCAGGGTCCCCCCCTCCCCGCGCCTGGTTCCGCTCCGGCCTCTCCGCGGCCGCCCGCTGCGGCGTGGGCACGGCGCGCAGGTCTGGCCGCGATGGCCCTGGGGCCCGCCGCAGCGTGGCGCCGAGCTCCTGTGGCCCGCCGCGGCAGGGGTCGCACCAGGATGGAGGGGGAGAGCACAGGTATAAAGACGCCACGATGAGGATAACTTCGGGTGAGGATCAACCTTGGGTGCCAATAGATGGGGGGGGGCGATACACGGGGAGGGGGAGAAGAAATGTGCCCTTCTCGAGCCCCAAAGGCCCCCCACTGGGGCCCGAAAGGGCTCCTTCAGGGGCCCTAAAGGACCCCTTTTCGGCAGTCCTCGCTGCCCCCCACCATCGCCCCTCCATTACGCGGCCTCCAAATAAATCGAGAACCTCTGAGATCCGGCGGCCTTCTCAGAGCGTTCTGAACTTACTAGATTATTTCTTCGCTCATTCCGGCCCATATTGCCTCGCCGCTTGGGGGCCGTGTTGGGTGCTCTTGGGGGCCTCTGGGAGACAGTTTTGAAGCCTCTTCGGGGCCGTGTTGGGGCTTCTTGAGGCTTCTTGGGGTGCCTCTTGGATCTTGGAGGCTTCTTGGGGCCTCCTGGGGGCCCCTTGGGGCTGAAGGCTGGACTTTTCGGTTCCTGGCCCCCGTCTTGGGCCTCTCTTGGAGCCGTTATGGGGCCATCTTGGGCCATACTGGGCGCCTCGTGGGCTGTCTTGGGGCCATCGTGGGCCGTCTTGGGGCCTTCTTGGGGGCCTCTTGGGACGTCTTGGAGCGTCGGGATGCCGAAAAGACGAGAAACTTCGCACATGCGAGAAATGCACGCTGTCCGAAAGGAATGAAACGATCTTTGCTTCTTGGGGCCCTCTTGGAGAGCCTCTTGAAGCTCTCCTGGTTTTTTTCGCAGCGTCGTCGGCCGTCTGGAGGCTATCTTAGGCGTCTTGGACCGATCGGTCGGCGACTCGGGGCCCTCTTGGACCGTCTTGGAGACTCTTGGGACCCTCCAGGAGCACTCTGGGGCGCCTGAAATCCGCGGACCGGCCGGGGTACTTTTCGTCCATGGGGTCCCCAAGACCTTCTCTGAGTCGGACCGGCCAGGGTACTTTCGTCCGGGGGTCCCCAGGGGCCGCCACGCGCGCGCGAACTAGACATATTGGTAACCTGTTGCCGTAGATCTTACCCTTAGGTCGGGCGTGTCCCGTGTCCCCCTCCAGGCGGATTTGGGAGGAACAAATAACGAACATGCAACAAATCATCAACCATAGACAAGAAATATTCAAAAAATAATACCTAGACTATTCTTTCACTATTTTTGAACATTCCTCCTGTAGAGGGACAGACCCGACTTAATCTTAGCACGCCTCTGGCCCGTTGGGCCAGCGAATATCCTCATCGTGGCCAGGTCCGAAGAGGGCAGGGAGCGGCCAGCACCGGATCGGATCACGGGCGCACCGCGCGAGTGGAGGCCGCTCGCGCGAGCCGAGGCCTCGGGAGAAGCTGCGAAGGCCGGGCCACGCGACGCGTGCCACAGCCCCTGGCCGCCTGGGTCCACGTGTGCCGGCCTCCCGCCTGCAGTCAGGCACTTTTGCTCAAGCGTGTCGCGGCGGCGGCCCCTGCGACACGCAACGCCTTGCGAGCGGATAGCGTGTCGCTCCGCTCCGCGGAAAAGGAGACGGTGACAAGCTCAGGACGTTGACGCCTGGGGACTGGGACGTGGATAGCGTGTCGCGCCGCAGGGTGGTGGGCCAGAGCCGGCGGCGCTAAACGCTAATCCAAAGATCCTGACCAGTACCTTGGACCAGATCGGGACGTGCGCCCCCGACATGGTCCGAGGTTGAACGCTGCGACCAACTCTGGATGCTTTCCTGCAACTGCGTTTCGCCGAAGGCGTTCCGGGGGTGCCCGGATCGCCCCGAACGGCCGCCAGAGACCTGAGTTATGACCCGCATGCGAAACCTCCTCCTCGCGCCGTGATGTTGTCCTTTGAGCCGTCACAAAACGGCTCGGGATGAAAAGCGGGCCCAGGGGAAAGGGTCGGGACCTCTGGTACCCCGTATGGATCAAATCAAGGCATCGGATGTCTGAGACCGCGTCGGCACGGAGTCGAAATCGCATCGGATCGGCCGCGCTGGGAGGCACAACATCGCCATGCACCGGGTCGTCAACAAAATCGGAGTCGAACCCTGAAATCGGACGTTGCGAAACATGTGCATCATCGCGAAGCATCACAATCCGATCCCTAGACTCCATCCTCCTGCGCCACGCTTCGAGCCGCAACGATCTGCGAGGGCCCCGGAGCCTGAAACCAGGCGAGCACGCCCGTTGTGAAAAAAAATGCAGCGTCCGAATCTGAGGGAATCGGATCGGGCGGGCCAGGATCGAGATCGAGTCGGGCCGATCGGATCGAAAAGAGCTGCTGGGATGCTCGGGGGTGCAACTCCTGAGGAGGCCCGGAGACAGGGCGCGCCCCGCGCGAGCGGAGGCCGCTCGCGCGGGCCGAGGCCTCGGGAGAACATCCGCGAGGGCTGGGCGCCACGCGTGCCACGGTCCTCTGGCCGCCTCGGTCCGCGTGTGCTGGCCTCCCGCCCGCAGAGGGTCCTCATCTCAGGGCGACGAGATCTACGCACATCCTGGGCCCAGCAGCGGTGCGTACGCCCTCCTGGCATGGCCAGGGAGGCATCTGCACACCGCACGTGGGCCCAAGACTGGCCAGGCCCAGGGGAGCGTGTACCTCTCGTTGCCCTGCATGTGGTCGTCTGCGCGACCTTCGGGAGGCGAAACTCTGCCGCGCGCGGCGCCCAGCAGCTCGAGCCGTGCGAGGACCGCGCACCAACCGTCGACCCGACGAGCCGCAGCATGCAGGAAACAGAGAGGCCCTGGCTCACAGGCGCTTCTGCATCCTCCAAAGGCCCTGCCAAACCAGTCGCTACTCAGTCGCTACCCTGTTCTTCCTCAACGCAGCATCAACACGGTGTTAGCTCGAGCGCGTGCCGTTCGCATCACGAACCAAATGCAAAAAGATCGCGAGGGAGATCCGCAACCCCAATGGAAAAGGGGTGACGGCCGATGCTGCGTTGCAACATCTCGGACAATCACCACCGGAACCCTGGACCCCCATCTTCCTGCGCCACTGTTCACGCCGGATCGATTGGCGAGGGCACCAGGGCCCGACACAATGGAAAAGCACGCTTTGACAAAATGCATCGCCCGGATCTGACGGTTCGAGTGGGGGATCGACTACAGAATTGATGTACCCCAAATGTTTCTTCGAATATCAAAACATATACGGGGCATTATGTGGATATTTTCGTAGACTAGACGAGGGAAATCGATTTGGAGGTAAATCAATTCTGCAATCGATCCCCTACTCGAGCGGTTTCTGAACCGTCCAGTCCTCCCGCCAGCCAATCTCTGCTCTGTGCTCGATCTCGAGTTTCGTCACGGCCGCTCAGGTGGGGCATCGTGCCCACCGCGCCTCCAGAGAGAGGCTCGCCGCCCTCCTCCAGCACCCTTGGCCGGAGAGGCCCGTTTCCAGCTCGACGTCCCCCCTGCTTCTTGTCAGCGCCCTGCGTTTTGTCGGGGGGGGGGGGCTTTGGACCCAACTTCTGAACAGGAGAGATTTCTATCCATACAGTCGGGCCGCTGAAACAAGGAGCGCCAAATAAAAAACGAAGCCCCTTGCAGGCCAAAAGAATCGCCGTCGTTCGCGAGGAGGGCTGGAGGAACAGCCATGGGAGGACCTAGGGAACATCGAGCCCCTTCCGACCCCAAACTGTTCCTTATTTCAGCGTATTGACCGTATCCACTGCGTCCTGGACTTTCTGGGAAGGGGCGCCCAAGGACCAAGATCTTCTTCTGTCTCTTCTGCGCTTCGAGTGTCCGGGGAAGAGCGCCCGAAGCTCCAAGACGCAGTGGGCATGCATGCGCATCTTGCCCACGCCCTAGAACGTCTACATCATGCGTAAACCCGCAAGACAGAGACGGAGGCGATGCACGGTAAGTCAGAACAGCTTAGAGCGAGCGCGGCGCGCGGCGCAGTGGTGCTGTTTCGTGCGGTGCTTAGCCGACCTCCCCATACTGAAATGGTCTCTCGCGGTGTGAAACGGTGTCTGGCCGTTACTGCGCGCAGCAAGCTCAAATTCGAACACAGCCCAAGACGCTCTTGAGTCGAAGAGGGATGAGCTCTGGCAGGGCCAGTCGCCGACAAGCTGCCGGACGGCATCACACTCGAAGTCGTGCCGCTGGTCCGCATTCGAAGTCCGTACATATAGCAGGGATGGCGAACAGGCTCGTGTATTCGACGAGTAGTAAAGCAGCCATGGCACCACGTCCTCAAGATCAGTGTGTGCGCTGCGGCCCAGCAACAGAGGATAGGCTCGCGATATCAGCAACAACATCAGCGACCGACAACGTGTCATCGTTTGTGAAACTCTGCCAACGCTGTAAGACCAGCGCTGGCCAGTCGGACAAGCACCACTCCTGTAGTGCGGCGGCCTGGAGAGAACGCTGAGCGCGAAAGCGTGGTAAACTCCCGGCCTGGCAATCGCGGCGGACAAATGCAATACGTCCAAAACCACGGCGCTGCCACGATGGATGAAAATCCGCAGCACGCTCCAGATTCAGGGCCAGCATCGGAGACTTCCACCAGTTGTGAGTGAGCCAATCACGCGAATGCCGCCCATATTGTCCTCAGCCAGTGTCTCGTGGTGGCTAGCGCTCCCCGCCGAGAGGTGCGAGTATTGAGGGCGAAGCGGGTCATGATGGACAGGCTGTAGCACTCAAGAGGCGTGGGCCTCGAAAAGCCCAGCTGGTCGATGAAGAAGTCAGCCCTGGGGGGAACAGCCTCGCGTGAAAAGCGGAATAGCTTGGCTGGTGGAGCCCTGGTGGTTGAAAGCAGTGCGGACGTGCCTGTGAACTGCAGCTTGTAGCTTAAGACTGTATAAATGCGGAACCTGTATTCGATGATGGTTTGCGTCTTGCAAGTGTGCGATGATCCGATCAACGAGACTGGGTGCAAGAACTTGGTGCAAGGTTTGGTCTATTGCGTAGCCCCTGCGCCGAGTCCGACAATCATGCCGAAATATTAGAAGAACGGCTCAGCGCGCATCGTTGCCCACTCCTGCATGTTGAGATCCCTCAACCTCAAATCCTGGATGAGAGCAACCGGCGAAGGTTTGAAGCGAGAACCTGCCTGCGACATAACATGTCTCAAGTTTCTCAATCAGGCCCGTAGCACGCACCACCAATATGTCGTCGATTCCAGAAACCCTCACCCCAAAAATGTTGGCATCCCTTGGGAAGCCGACTCTTGCTTCCGCCGGCTTCCGCCGAGCTTCCGCAGGCCTAGGCCGGCGGAGCCGCCACCGTTTTACTTCCGCCGCCTTCCGCCGCCTTCTGTCGCGGAAGACATGGCAACTCCTTCGATACTTGCAGGCGAGGCCCTTTGGGGATACCTCATCTACAGAGGTCGTGCACGGGACTCGGAGCACGGATAGCCCATAAAGGAATGCCCACGCCGTCCGCGCAAATCCTGAAGATTGCCCCTCGTCGGAGGCGGCAGCGCGGAGGCCGAAGACAAACGGTTGTCTCCCAACGGGGCACCTCCCTCTGTGGAGATGAATCCTTGTGGGGACCTGTGAAGGGGGGCTTCGAGAGGGTATGTTTCAACATCGTTGATGGGTCTTGGGCTTGCGCTGGTCCTCCTCCTCCTCCTCCTTCGTCCTGCTCCTCCTCCTCCTCCTCCTCCTCCTCCCTCTCGTCGTCCTGTTCCTTTTCCTCTCTCTCGTCCTGCTCCGTCTCCTCTCTGTCGGCCTCCTCCTCCTTTCTCGCGTCCAGCTCCTTCTCCTGACTCTTGTCGTCTCCCTTCACCTCCTCCTCATCCACCTCTTCCTCCTCCTAATCCTCGCCCTCCTCCCCCTCCTCCTTCTCATCCGCCAAATCCTCATCCTCATCCTCGTCCTCATCAGCATCACCATTCCCATTATCACCATCATCATCACCATCACCATCACCATCACCATCATCATCACCATCATCACCACCAGTAGCATCATCATCACCACCATCAACATCATCATTACCATCAGCAGCGTCATCATTACCATTATCATTACCATTACCATCATCATCATCATCATCATCATCATCATCATCATCATCATCATCATCATCATCATCATCCTCGTCACATCATCATCACCATCACCATCACCATCACCATCACCATCAACATCATCATCATCATCATCATCATCATCATCATCATCATCATCATCATCATCATCATCATCATCAACATCAAAAACATCATCATCCCCTCCTGTTCTCCCACCTCCCCGTGCTCTCCATGCCTCCATCCTCCTCCTCCTCGTCGTCCTCCGTCTCCTCCTCCTCCTCCTCCTCCTCCTTCTCCTACTCCGCGTCATCCGTCTCCTCCTCCTGCTCCTCCTCCTCCTCCTACTTGTCCTCCTCCTCCTCCTCCTCCTCCTCCTCCTCCTCCTCCCTATCATCTTGCTCATCCTCCCGCTCCTCCTCCTCCTCCTCTCCTCCTCCTCCTCCTCCTCCCCCTCCTCCTCCTCCTCCTCCTCCTCCTCCTCTTGCTCTTCCACCCGCTTCTCCTCCCGCTCCTCCTCCTCATCCTTCCCCTCCTTCTCCCCCGCCTCCGCCTCCTCCCCCTCTATTCCTTATCCTTATACTTAGTTTCTCCCTGTCGCACCCCGAGGTCATTTTTTGGGGCGGACTGCGAGTTTCGTCTGAGACTTCCTTACCTTGTATGACCCTGAAGCTTCAAACTTGACAACAGTTTCACAGATAGAGGGCGGGTTGCTTTCAAAATGTGGCTCTCGCATCAGCACCGCGCACAATCCTTTAAAACATGTGCAGGAGCTTCACGGATTGAGGGCGGGTCGTCCTCAAAATGTGGCTCTCGCTTCGGCGCCGCGCACATTCGTTTTGAACACTTGCAAGAGCTTTAAGGGTTGAGGGGAACCCATTTTCAAAATGTGGCTCTCGCTTCAGCGCCACGCACGTTCGTTTTGAGCACTTGCAACAGCTTCGCGGATTGAGGGCGGACCCTTTCCAAAATATGGCTTTCGCTTCAGCGCCGCGCACATGCGTTTTAAACATGTGCAAGCGTTTCATGTATTCCCATGGTCAAGGTACAAGAAATGATGCTCTGGAAGGACTCAGGATTATGAGGATGCAACAGCTACATGCATTCGCGGCGTTGAAGTCGAAAAAAGGGCAAGACGATTCAGGATCGTCAAACCGCAACAGTCAGTCTGATCCGTGGCGTTGGAATCCCGCGAACAATGTTTTGGCATGCTTCAGTGTCTTCAAACGGATGCCTTCCAACGAGGCAGTTCCCCCTGTGGACCTGAGCCGTTGCAGGGGCCTATGAAAATAAAGCTTGGAGGCAGGATGTATTCCAACATCGTTGATGGCTCTTGGGATTACACTGGTCCTCCTACTCCTCTTCATCCTCCACCTCCCCCACCTCCTCCCCCGCCTCCTCCTTCTCCTCCTCCTCCTCCTCCTCCTCCTCCTCCTCCTCCTCCGCCTCCCCCTCTTCCTCCTCCTCCTCCTCCTCCTCATCCTCCTCCCCCGCCTCCTCCAGCTCCTGCTCCTGCTCCGGCTCCTGCTCCTGCTCCTGCTCCTGCACCTGCTCCTCCTCCTCCTCCTCCTCGGGGCCCGTCGTGGAGTGGGCCAAGGCGTGGCAGGAGGCGACGGACATGGCCACACGGGACCTCCTGGTGGCGAGCTGGCGCTCGTGGGCCATGCGACTCCACGGGCATCCGAGGCCGTGGGGCCTAGTGAGGGGACCAGCAGGCGCTTTCATTGCAACTGTAATTCGCCTTGGTTGGAGCACCCAGAGTCCAGCTACAGTCACATGCGGGACAGAGGTGCTCGATTTGGCTCAGATTGATTTGTACTACCTTCACTCCCTCGTGCGCCAGGCCACACATTCTGGGCTGCAGAGCAGCTGGCTTGCGCGTTGGGGTCCTGAGGTGAATGTCTCTAAGAGCGTCTTTCTGGAGCCGATTAGAATGCTGCTCCGCAGGCCACTGTCTGAAAAGTGGACTGCAGAGCATCGCACGCGGGCCCGAACCTTGTTTGCGGGAGGCACGTGGCCCCAACAGAGAATATTTAGGGCTGGTCGTGCGACGACCGACCTGTGCCAGGCATGCATGAGTGCTGTAGGAACAGACTTGCACCGCACGTATGTATGCAGCGCGCGTGATGCGATGCGCAGGCGTGTAGGCGGCAGGCACGTGCAGCACAGAGGAGCAAACCCGTTCCCTGGTTTCGAAGCACTCTGGGCCAGAGGTATCTCCGAGGACCCAGTAGAGCTCCTGGATGTTCTGCCAGTCTCGTTCGAGGTCCAGCATGAGGGCGAACATCCAGGAGCCATCACAGGAGAGGTTTTCACATATGGATCTCTCTTGTACGGTGAATGTATTCCCCTTCGGCGTGCGGGGTGGAGCTTCGCCACCCTCGATGCCTCGGGGGAGAGACTTGCTTTTTCAGCGTTCGGCCCCCTCCCCCTGCCACAAAATCGGCAAGGGATATACCCGTCCGAACTGTATGCCATCCTTCAGGTGCTGAGGTGCGCGATGCCGCCCCTCAAAATCTATTGTGACTGTCAGGCTGTAGTGGACGGAACTTCCAGAGGGGAGGAGTGGTGCACGTCACCTGCCAGGGCTCACAGTGACCTCTGGCGAGAGTTTTGGTTTCTGGTGAACGATCTTGGAGGGCTGGGCCCCAGGACCATCCAGATAATACAAATAAAGGCACACGCCACTCGAGCCCAGCGGCGAGAGATAGGCGAGAGACTGTTCAGAGGCAACCGCTTCGCGGACGAATACGCGAAGAAGGGGGCTACGTTGTGTGCGCACCCTTTCTGGCAGCGGCAGGCATACCAGCAGAAGTATAGCATGGTAGCAGATGCCCTGGAGTTTGCTGTAAGGCTCGGCGCAATGTCGCCCGACGTCGTCGATACGATCACCGATGTCGAGCCGAGCAGCATCAGAGGACCAGCCCCGAGCCAGGCCGCCGAGTCGAATCCTGCTCCTCCTCTGATGCCTCCCCCTTCCCCGTCTGTGGGCCCCAGGGACCAGGAAGATCCCAGGGCCACCAACCAGACTCAGAGCGGGCCGTCGGGCGCAGAATCTGTCGAATTCGAAGCCCGACAAGCACGCATTATTAGGGCACAGGGGCTAGGGCACCACCTTGTGTTTCGCCCCAATTTTGTTTTCTGCAGGCAATGCTCTTCCTACGCTCAGTGTAAGTGGACGAACCTAGTGAAGGAGGGCTGCAAGCCCGCCCGAGCTCGGACGGCCAAGGGTCGACTGACGCGTTTGTGGGAGGGCCGCCATCCATCCACAGGGAAGCCCTTGTAAGTAATAACTTACACGGCGAAGGCGGCTTGCGTGGTGCTCTCCATCTGCGTAAGTCCTAAGTAGCACAATCCTAGCACAATCCTCCTCCTCCTCCTACTCCTCCTCCATTTCCACCTGCGCCTGCTCCTGCTCCTGCCTCTGCATCTCCTCCTCCTCTTCCTCCTCCTCCTCCTTCTCCTCCTACTCCTTCACCTCCTCCTCCTCTTCCTTCTCCTCCTCCTCCTCCTCCTCCTCCTCCTCCTCCTCCTGCTCCTCCTGATCCCTCTCGTCCTTCTCCTCCTCCTCCTTCTCCTCCTCTTCCCTCACGTCGTCTTCTTTCTTCTCCCCTCTCTTGTCCCGCTCCTTCGCTTCTATATCGTCCAGCTCCTCCTCCTTCCCAGCGTCAAACTCCTTCTCCTCACTCTTGTCGTCCTCGTCGTCGTCCTCCTCCTCCTCCTCCTCCTCTTCCTTCCATCCTCCTCCTCCTCGTCCTTCTCCTCCTCCCTCCTCCTCCTGCTCCTCAGCCTCCTCCTCTTCATCAGTCTCCTCTCTCCTCCTCCTCCTCCTCCTCCTCCTCCCCTCCTCCTCCTCCTCATTATCCTCCTTCTCCTCCTCCTTCTCCTCCAACTTCTCCTCCTCATCCTCCATCTCGTCCTGCTCCTCCTCCTCCTCCTCCTCCTCCACCTCCTCCTCCTCCTCCCTCTCGTCGTCCTGCTCCTTCTCCTCTCTCTGTCGTCCTGATCCTTCTCCTCTCTCTCTCTCGTCCGGCTCCGTATGCCCTTTCGCGTTATACTCCTACTGCATTCTCTCGTCGTCTTCGTCCTCCTCCTCCTCCTCCTCTTCCTCCTCCTCCTCCTCCTCCTCATTACCATCATCATCATTATCCTCAGCAGCAGCAGACTCATTGGAATTAGCACCACCATCAGCATCAGCATCAGCATCATCATCATCAGCATCGTCAGCATCAGCAGCATAATCATCATCAGCAGCATCATCAGCATGAGCATCATCATGGCCATCATTTTCATCATCATCATCATCATCATCATCATCATCATCATCATCAGCATCAGCATCAGCATCATCCTCATCATTATCATCACCATCCCCGCCACCACCAGCAACATCATCATTATCACCATCATCCTCGTCATTATCCTCATCATCCTCGCCATCAGCATTATCAGCATCAACATCAGCATCACCATCAGTATCAACATCATCGTCATCATCAGCAGCAGCATGAGCATCAGCATCAGCATCGTAATAAGTATCAGTATCAGCATCACCATCCACATCATCACTACCACCACCATCCTCATCACCATCACCATCACAATAATCATCATCATCATCATCATCATCATCATCATCATCATCATCATCATCATCATCACTAGCAGCATCACCATCAGCAGCAGCATCATTATCAGCATCAGCATCAGCATCAGCATCAGCATCAGCATCAGCATCAGCATCATCATCATCATCATCATCATCATCATCATCATCATCATCGTCAGCGCCATTAGCATCATCCTAATCCTAATCCTCTTCCTCTTCCTCTCCCTCCTCATCGCCCTCTTTGTCCTCCCCTCCTCCCCCTCCTCCTCCTCCTCCTCCTCCTCCTCTTCCTCCTCCTCCTCCTCCTCCTCCTGCTCCCCCTCCTCGCGCGACCCACCATCCTCCTCGTCCCCCATCCTTCTCCTCATCTTCCACCTCCTCCTCCTCCTCCTCCTTCTCCTGCTCCTCCTCCTCCTCATTACCATCATCATCACCATCACCAGCATCAGCAGCATCATCAGCATCATCAGCAGCATCAGCATCAGCATCAGCATCAGCGTCAACATCATCAGCATCAGCATCAGCATGAGCATCAGCATCACCATTATCATTAACATCATTATCACCACCATCATCATCAGCATCATCATCATCACCATCATCCTCGACTTCATCCTCATCATCCTAATCATCAGCAGCATCAACATCAGCATCAGCATCAGCATCAGCATCATCAGCAGCATCATCAGCATCAGCATCATAATCAATTTCATCATCAGCATCATAATCATCACCGCCACCGCCACCAACACAGTCATCATCATCACCATCATCCTTGTCATGATCCTCATCAGCATCATCAACATCATCATCACCATCCTCATCAACATCATCGCCGACATCAACGTCATCATCATCATCATCATCATCATCATCATCATCATCATCACCATCATCATCAACAACAACATCCTAATCCTCTTCCTCTTCCTCCTCCTCCCCTCCCTCCCCCTCCTCCCCCTCGTCCCGCGACCCACCCTCCTCCTCGTCCCCCTCCTCCTCCTCCTCCTCCTCCTCCTCCACCTTCTTCTCTCCCCCTCCTCCTCCTCCTCCTCCTCCTCCTCCTCCTCCTCCTCCTGCTGCCCCTACCCTTTGGGGGCCACGCCGCCCACCCGCCCCTGGAGCCACAGCGGAGGTGAGCGAACTTGCGTGCGGCCCCCTCCGCCCCCGCGGCTCCGGGTTCGCGCCCTGCGCTGCTGGCGAGGCGCTGCGGGCATTCCTTCTGCCACCCCCTCCGGCCGTGGGGGTGGGGGCGCCGGGGCTCGGAGCGCGGCAGTCCACGCGCCCCTGCCGGACACCCAGGCGGCCCCCCAGGACCCCCCAACGTTGCGCCTTCTTCTCGCATTGTGCCCCCCCGCCCCCGGTCGCGCGCTGCACTTCAATTTTCTGCTTCACAGTCGAGTTTTTGAATGCACGCGATCCTTCTGCAATCCACTCATTTGTTTCGACGAAGAGCTGCCAATCGCGCACTCTTCTGCCCATGCATCCTTTCGGATGCTTGGCTCGCTGGTGGTGGTGCCCCCCCTGGCCCTCTTCTTGGGGGAATGGCTTCTCACCCCGAGCCGCCCTCTGAAGGTCCCGCGTCCGGCGACGGCCCCCCCTTCGGAGGCCAAGAGTCCCCCCCCCCGCGCCGTGATCGTTTTTTCCAATCCTCGGCCCAGATCTCCCGACCTTTTCTTCCTGGGGGTAGTTTTTCATCCCAGATCCGTCCTTGATGGCCACGTGGCCCGATAACGGGCCCAGGAGGCCTAAATCGAGGGTGCCCGCCCGGATTGAAACAAAAATCATACGATCGGAGATCTAGGTTCGCGACGCGAGGGTGGCCCACCCGGGGCGGTTCCTG
The DNA here is from genome assembly GCA_963575745.1 of Prorocentrum cordatum. Lineage (NCBI taxonomy): Eukaryota > Dinophyceae > Prorocentrales > Prorocentraceae > Prorocentrum > Prorocentrum cordatum. The sequence goes on from CAUYUJ010005892.1 coordinate 284,017, forward strand.
CGGCGTCACCCACTTCATCCGCACGCCGCCGCCGAACACGACGCGCAGGGATCCGGCGGGGAGCAGGTGGCTGCCGTCGGTGCTCAGGTCGGCCGGCAGGGCCTCCCGGACGACGCCTCGCGGGCGCGGGCGGCCGCGTGAGCAGAGGCCAGAAGGGCGGAGGAGAAGGAGGAAGAGGATGAGGATGAGGGGAAAGGTGATGATGATGAGGATGATGATGCTGCTGATGATGGTGCTGCTGCTGCTGCTGCTGATGCTGATGATGATGATGACGATGATGATGATGATGCTGATGATGCTGATGATTATGATGATTATGATGATTATGATGATTATGATGATGATGATGATGATGATGATAATGATGATGATGATGATGATGATGATGATGATGATGATGATGATGATGATGATGATGATGATGATGATGATGATGATGATACTGATGATGATGATGATGATGATGATGATGATGATGAGGATGATGAGGGGGAGGAGGAGGAGGAGGAGGAGGAGGAGGAGGAGGAGGATGAGGAAAGGAGGAGGAGGAGGAGGAAGAGGAGAAGGACGAAGTGCAGGAGAAGGATGAACATGACGAGGAGGAGCAGGAGAAGGAGGAACAGGAGGAGGAGGAGGAGGAGGAGGAGGAGGAGGAGAGGAGGAGGAGGAGGGGGGGCGGGGGAGGTGGAGTTTGGAAGTTGGAGGAGGAGGAGGAGGAGGAGGAGGAGGAGGAAGAGGAGGACGAGGAGGAGGAGGAGGAGGAAGAGGAAGGAGGAAGACGAGGAGGAGGAGGAGGAGGAGGAGGAGGAGGAAGAGGAGGACGAGGAGGAGGAGCGCCAGTACCCCACGAGTCCACGGGTCTCACGGCACTCAGCGCCTCGTGGGCTTCAGCCAGGGGTAAGGCTTAGCCGATCCAGGCGGCGGCGGGAGAATCGAGTAATTGTTGGGCATCTTTGCTAGCGCCGCTTGGAGGGCATCTAGCTGTTGGGGCAGAGTTAAAGGGCGCCCGTCTGAATGAGAGGCCATATCTTTGGCCACGTGGTATATATAGAAGCTGAGGGCAGTAGCTAAAATGGCATTTTCCCGGGTGAGGTCACACGCGGGATATTGCACAGGAAGGCCAAGCCCGAGGCGGAGGAGAGGGCACGACGAGACGACAGCTCGAGGACGACAAACGAGATGGGTGAGGCGGGGGCACGTCAAATAGTGTGCAATGCGATCGGGTTGAGGGCACCCGAAAATGCAGCTCCACTTGAAGTCCGTGCAAGGACGAGGAGGAGGAGGAGGAGGAGGAAGAGGAAGGAGGAAGACGAGGAGGAGGGGGAGGAGGAGGAGGAGGAGGAGGAGGAGGAGGAGGAGGAGGAGGAGGAGGAGGAGGGGGGGAATATCTGGAAGGGGAGGAGGTGGAGGCTGGAAGTTGGAGGGGGAAAGGGAGGTGGACGCGAGTGGCTGCAGTTGTCCGCAGCCGCCTACTGCAAGTGGGGAACCTGGAAACAGGCGCGGCGCTAGCCACCGCTGAATCCACCCTTACTGGGGATCCCTGTACGGGGGTGTCGGCCAGCCTTGACATGCCTCAGGGCCGCTGCCCGCGCTCTACTAGTCGCCCAAGTGACGGGCCCATTGCACGGGGCCGCCAAAACTGGGGACTGGCGGGTGACGGCCGAACCGCCGCAAACGAGACAAAACCACGAAAGGACCTTCCGTGGCCAATTGATGGTCACGGATGGCCACGACCTAGTCGCCTGGGGACTCCAAGGGCCCAAGGGTCCTGGACGGGGCACCAGCTGCACCGTGGGATTCTGGCCCCTGGGGGCGGCCCTCCTCCGCCGCTTCGCCGAACACAGGCCCACCTGGGCCCCCGCCCAGGACCCGAGACGAATCGGCAGCGCTCGGAGCCACAGGCCCGTGCCTACTAGACGCAGTGGGCCCCATCGGGCCCCCAGGGGTTTCGACAGCCCCAGCCCCGACCCTCCCCCCCCGAGGTGCCCCCAAGGGTGTCGGCACCGCCGAGCGCGCCACGAATCCAGGGTCTCGTGTCCGAAGGATGGGCCGCACGCCACGCGCTGGCCAAGGCAGCAGCAGGGCCTCCAAAGGGCCCACCCCGAGGGGACCGCGAGCGGTCCCCGAGCTTCCGCGGAGGCGACGGAGTCCAGGGTTTCGCAGCCGCGGGCCGAGGATGGCCAACCTCAAGCCGAGGCGACGCGTCCCGCAGGACGCGATCCGCAGCACGGAGGGCGACGGCGATGGCATCCTCACGCGCCGAAGGGAGCGGCGCCGCGGCAAGAGAGGCGGGGTCGGAGGGAGGGAGGCGGGTCCTCGCACGGGCCATGAGGGAGCGGAGGGTGGAGGGCGCACTGTCCTCCCGCTCGAGTCGGCGCCTTGCTGCCGCATTCGCGGCCGAGGCCGAGCAGGTTGTACACGCCCAGCCCTCGGGCCGACGGACGAGGCGGTGGCGGCGGCCGATCTCGGCGGGCGCCACCGGTGGCGGCGGGAGGCTCTGCCGACATGTGCGGCCTTGAGCCTCTTCAGACAGGGTGCCCAACGCGGTCATGTGCCACGCTAGCACGGAGGCCTCCTCGACGGCGTCGGAGAGCCGCACCTCGTGGAGGTCCGCCAGCGCAGCAGGGAGCCTGTGCTCACGAGCTCCCTGCTTGGCAAACCAGTCAGCCCACTCATTGCCGAGGAAGTCCGTGACGTCGCGGCGCGGGTCCTCGGCGTACTCGATGTACGAGAGGTGGGAAGGACACCACAGCGCGTCAGGTGGCGCCTGGCCCCTCCTCACATCGAAAACCTGCCTCCAGATGTCCGTGTAGGTGCCGACCGAACTGGCGTGGCGAGGGTCCCACTCCAGGATCTCGCGCTGCAGGCCCGCCAGGTCGGTGACCAAGAGCTTCATGCTTGGCAGCAGCCGCAGGTCCTGCAAAAAGGCCCACCGCTCGGCCCTGCCCACCGTCTGGCGGGCGCCAGGAAAGGCCCCGTAGGCAGCGCGCCTCGGTAAGCCCATCACGCCCAGCTGCACAATCGCCCAGCCGCATCGCGCGAGCTCGGAGGAGGAGCAAGAGGATGAGGGGAACCAGTGTAAACCCAAGAGATATCAACGACATTGGAATAAACCCTCCCTCCAAGCTCCCTCGTCATAGGCCCCTACATCGGTTCATTTCCGTTGATACGACTGCCTTGTTGGAAGACAACAGTTTGAAGGCCCTGCAACAAACCAAAACAATGTTCTCGGGATTCAACGCCACGCAGTAACCTGACTGCTGCGTCTTGACGATCCTAAATCGTGCCAAAACGCCAATGTTGTGACTTCAACACCGCGAACCTATATCCGCCGGCCCCCTTGTGGGGCCACCAGGCTGTAGGGCGAAGGTTCGCAGTCTCCTGTACCAGTTGCAGCTTCCAGTTTCCACTGGAACAGTTCTGCTTCTTGCTGCTTACTGTTCCTTGTTGACTTCTTGCTGCTTACTGTTCCTTGTTGAGGGACCGCACGAGGGGGGAGACCCAACACGGGAATTTCTACCACGCCCTGAGCGTGTGCTCTGAATTGCTGGGGTGGGTAAACATGGACACCTCTCGCGCAGATCGGCGGGGTCAGTGTCCAAAGACACAAGGGATTTGCCACATTTCTGAAATTCGGTGGCACCACTCACGCAGATCGGCGAAATCAGGGTCCAAAAACACATGGGTTTTGCCACATTTCTAAGATTCGGTGGCACCACTCACGCAGATCGGAAAACATAAGGGATTTGCCACATTTCTGACATTCGGCGGCACCCCTCACGCAGATCCGTAGGGTCAGGGTCCAAAAACAAAAGGGGTTTGCCACATTTCTGACATTCGGCGGCACCCCTCACGCAGATCCGTAGGGTCAGGGTCCAAAAACAGAAAGGATTTGCCACATGTCACATGTCTGAAATTCGGTGGCACCTAGGGTCAGGGTCGAAAAACAAGCACGTCCCGACACTGCTTCACGGTGGCGCCCAGACCTCATGATTTTGCTTTTGCATCTCCCATTATCCGAGACAGGGGGCCAGCGGCATGGGGCGAGTCCCTGACGGATAACTGTTGCACCCGCATAATCCTGAATCCTTCCAAAACACCAATCCTGCTACGTTGATCAGGGGATTCCGTGAAACTTTGTTACATTTTAATTCCCCATCAGCACTTTCCTTTGTAGGGGTCCTAGCGGATTCATATGGTTAGGTGAGGTGTGCCGCCGACTTCGGCGGCGGACCTGGGTGCCCGGATGCCTGGGTGCACAGGGGTGCCCAAAGGTGCCCGGAGGTGCCCAAAGGTGTGCCAGGAGGTGCCTGGGGGAGCCCGGGGGAACCCGGGGGTGCTGGGGTGCCCGGGTGCTCTATCGCCCTAAAGCCCTACAGCCACATAGCCCTATAGCCATATAGCCCTGTAGCCCAATAGCCCAATAGCCATATAGCCCTATAGCCCAATAGCCCTATAGCAATACGGCCCTATAGCCCTATGGCCCTATAGGCCTATAGCCCTATAGCCGTATAACGGTATAGCCCTATAGCCCTATAGCTCTGTAGCCCTATAGCCCAATAGTTCACATAGCCCTATATCCTTATAGCTCTATAGCCCTGTAGCCTTACAGCCCTAAAAAGATTATGCTTAGGGGTTTTTCTCCGGTATCATGAATGAATGCGCGCGGCGCTAAGGCGAGAGCTTGCCTCTGTAGGGGTCCTAGCGGATTCAGATGGTTAGGTGATGTGGGCCGGGGATTTTGGTGACCGGCCCAGGTGCCCGGGTGCCTGGGTGCCCGGGAGCCTGGGCGCCCGGGTGTGCACGGGTGCCCGGGTGCCCGGGTGCCAACGGGCGCCGGGGCGTACCCGGAGGTGGCCGGGGGTACCCGGGTGCCCAGGTCCTCTATCGCCCTATAGCCCCATAGCCCTATAGCCATATACTCCTACAGCCCAATAGCCTTACAGCCCTATAGCCCTATAGCCCTATAGCCTTATAGCCCTGTAGCCCTATAGCCCTACGGCCCTCTAGCTCTATAGCCCTACAACCCTACAGCCCTATATCTAGCCCTATGGCCAATATAGCCCTATATCCCAATAGCCCCATAACCCTAAAGCCCTACAGCCCTATAGCCCTATAGCCTTATAACCCTATAGCCCAAACAAAAATAGCCCTCCGGTATCATTTCAAAAACGAGTGTGCGCGGCGCTCAGGCGAGAGCCACATTTTGAAAACCACCCGCCCTCCATCTGTGAAACTGTGGCCACTTTTAAAGCTTCAAAATCATAAAGGATAAGGAAGTCTCAAGCAAAACGCTCAGCACGCCATAAAAACGGGCCTCGGGGTGCGACAAGGAAAAATTATTTTTAAGGAGAAGGAATGGAGGAGGAGAAGGAAGAGGAGGAGGAGGGAGAGGAGGAGGACCATTGTAAACCCAACAGTCATCAACGATATTGGAATGAACCCTCCCTCCAAGCTCCATCTTCGTAGGCCCCCACAAGGGTTCATCTCCACTGATAGAACTACCTCGGTGGAAAACCGTTTGAGGACCCGGAAACATGCCAAAATATTGTTCTCGGGATTCCAACGCCACGGGTCAGCACGACTGCTGCGTCTTGACGATCCTGAATCGTGCCAGAACGCCACTCCAGGGACTTCAACACCGCGAATCAACGTAACAGTTGCGCCCTCATAATCCAAAATCCTTCCAAAACTGGATTTCTGGTACGTTGATCATGGGAATCCGTGACTCTCTTGCCATTTGTTTAACGGATGTGCGCGGGAAGGAACCGCTATCAACCCGTGATGCTCTTGCAGTTTGTTTAACGAATGTGCGCGGCGCCATGGCAAGAGCCACGTTCTGAAAGCCACCCCCATTCAATCCGAAATTGTTAAAATGAATGGGCGCGGCGCGAAGGCGAGAGCCACATTTTGAAAACGGGGGTTCTCAATCCAAAAAGACTTTTCCGAATGTATAAAACGTATGTACGCGGACTTGAAAACAGAGCCACATTTTGAAAACGACCCGCCCTCCCTCAATGAAACGGTTGACAATGTTTAAGCTTCAATGTCATGAGTGGAAAAGAAATCTCAAGCGAAACGCCCACCCTGCCCTACAAAGTGGCCGGAGGAACGGAAAGGTGGAGGATGAGGAGAAGGATGCTGATGAGGAGGAGGAGGAGGGGGAGGAAGCAGAGGAGGAGGAAGCACAGTGGGATGATGATGATGATGATGATGATGATGATGATGATGATGGTGATGGTGATGGGGATGCTGATATGATGATGATGAGGAGGAGGCGGGGGCCATATGGGGGAGGAGGAGAAAGAGGAGGAGGAAGAGGACGAGGATGAGGATGGTGAGGATGATGATGGATGGTGATGATGCTGCTGAAGATGATGCTGATGATGCTGATGCTGAGGAGGAGGAGGAAGGCGTTGACGATGATGATGATGGTGATAACTGTGATGATGATGCTGCTGATGATGATGATGATGTGGATAGATCGGGGGCCATCATCCTTCTTTTTGTGCAAACGGCGACGGGCGGCCACGAGCTCGAGACGACCGGTGGTGAAGCACAGGCTCGGTGTAACAGGTTATTCTTTGTGCTCGAGTTTTGGCGGGAGGGCCCTGGGAAGAACTTGAGCGAAAGTGTCGCGGCCACGGGTAGTCCACACATGCCGACAAATCGCTGTATGTGGATAGATCGGGGGCCATATTCCTTCTTTTTGTGCAAACGGCGAAGGACGGGCACGAGCTCGAGACGACCGCTGGTGAAGCACAGACTCGGTACCTCACGCTAGTCCCGACACGTGGCCATCGCCGAAAAACTCATTGACCAGCAACTTTCTTGTACCTGGCGGCGCGGGACAGCTGCCGAGCGGCGGCCACTATCATGTCCGTGCCAGCGCTGGCCACTTCAAACGGGAGCCCGTTCGCAGACGCTCGGGCGACGGCGTCCAGCGCTGGACGACCGAGGCCCCCAAAATGGCGCCGCCCTCCTCGGTCGCACAGGCCGCGGGAGCAGTGGCATCGGCGCGCGAAGAGGCCGAGTTCGGTGACGCCCCAATCTTCCGTAAAGATCCACTGCCTGACTCTGCCAGAAAACATGCAGGAGTCGAGGGAGCAGGAGGAGGAGGAGGAGGCCGCGAGGAGAGGGGACAGGAAGGGATGTTTCCAAATCAGGCTGGCCTCAGGGTGCACAAAAATAATCGGGACCCTATGGAAGATGCGCTCCGAGATGAGCCTCAAGGCGGCGGCGGCGAGGGCGTTCGCGACGCGGAAGGCCCGTCTGTCGGCCTCCGCGCCCGTCGCCCCCTTCCAACAGAGAATCAAGACGGCGCACCCGAGCGGCCCGCGTCCTCCAGGTGGCACAAGGAAGGGAGACCCACAGCCCGAGGACCGACGAGGAGCGGAGACAGCCTATCATAATCTTCAGTGCCTGAGGATCGCCAGCGTCGTCGCATCGGTGCCGAGCGGGGTTGATGGCCACTGTTCCGAGCCCGCGAGATTCGCAAGCTCGCCGAACACGATCCGGCATACAGGTGCACAAAATGACATGGCACGGCATGATGGCAGCGTGCTGTCGCGCCCGCTTCCACGGCCGCCTCGCTCGAAGGCCGTCGGTCGGCCAGCGCGGGCGCCGCCCCTGGTGGAGTCGGCGCGATCGCGGGGGGGTCGGCGGCAACGGGCGGGCGAGGGCGCCCGTCCGCGCCAGCCCCCCCATCAAGCCGAGGAAGTCCTTCACGGCCTTGTCCTCGACGTCCACGAGGGCGGGAGAGAGCTGGCCCAGCTGTTGCTGCATCCGAGCGCGCTCGGCATATCTGCCCAAAGCTTGCCCCGTCCTCCATCGGCCACTGTGGTTCACCTCCCCCTGCGTCCAACGACCCGAGAGGCGGTCGCCGCGCGCTCCCCCGCGGCTCAGCGAGAGCGGCGCGGTCTGGCCCCCGTCGAGGTGGAGCGGGATCAGGAAGCTCTTGAAGGTCTGGGGTGCCTGGTCGGAGGAGACGCCCCGCACGCAGGCTTCCCCGACGCGCCCCTGGGCCAGCGGCGCGCCCGCGGTCGCGGGCAGAGCGACGCGCGCCAGTGGCAGGCGCATCGGCGGCGGCGCGAGCTTGGCTCAGCCCTGGCAGGAGCGGGCGCCCCTGGGCGGCGGCCTACTCCCTGCCGGCGTCGAGGGGGGGTGGAAGTTGAGCGCGGCCCTCGTCGCGCAGCCCGTCGCGCTGGAGTAGGCGTCGACGATGAGGTGGGCGAAGGGCACCGCCAGGGCGATGTCCAGCACGTCGCTGACCTCGGAGGGCCTCGCGGCCCACTGGCGCTAGCTTAGCAACATCTGCGCGTAGGGCGGGTAGCTCCTGCCCGTCGTCGCCGAGGCCGTGGCGCCGACTAGCAGCGGCGGGTTGCCTCGCAGGAGGCGGCGGGGCCCGGGGTGGGCCGCCCTCTCCCTAGTCGTCTTGGCCGCCTCGCTTGGGGGGCCGAGGCCGACGCGCGACCTGGTCCGAGGCGAAGTCCCCGAAGCTCGGGCAGACGAAGAACCCCCCCCTCGACGGCTTGTCGGAGACATCCCCCTCAGAAGGCACCCAGCGCACCGGCGCGCGAAAACCGCGTGCCAGGGCCGCGCCCGCGATGCGCCTCAAGGCGCGCACGAGGCGAGGGCTGCCAGAACGCCCCTTCCTGACGGAGAGGGCTAGAGCCAAGTTGTCAACGATGCAGGCGATGCGATGGTGATGGGCTCCCAGGGTCCTGGGCGCGCGATGGGCGCTAAACCCCGGGGCCTCGGCCTCGTGCTGCGAGATATTGCACCCAGTGCGGGTGTGACGACTAGAGTGAATAATCTCCCAGCCCTCGGACCCGTAGACAGACTCAGGGACCTCCAGGAAACCAGGACAGCCCGTCGATGATGAGTGCGTAGACGGCGGTGGCGGGGCGCGATGGCGAGCATCAGCGGCGTCGCGATGCTGGCGGAGGCGCTGGGCCCGCGGCGATGCCTCTGCTTCTCGGCAACTCGGCCGGCCCCCGAAGCTATCTCAGGGGGGGCGCCCTTGATGCGCACCCCTTTCCCGAACGGTGAATCGTCAGAAGCATAAGCCCGCGAGTGCCCCCGATAACTGGTAGAAGCACTCCACGGCGGGATCAGGGCCACCGCGGCCCTCGGCCCCCTGGCCACAGACTCCCGGAGAGGCCCTGGATGAAGCCCCACGACGCCGATGAACCGATCGACGGCGTTGAAGATGGCCAGAACGTCACGTCTCAATATCACCCCCCACGTATAATGCCCCACCAGCACGCTAAGGGCCCCAGAAGAGGCCCGCCCACGTCGAAGTAGCCCAAGAACTACTTGGCGGGCACGGGCGATCCGATCAGGACGCACACGAATAAGCCAAGACAGCCCGCCGATCTGCAACCCCGCGAAGACCCCTTTGCTGGCGGCAGGCGAGAAGGCCAGGACGGGCAGGCTGCGAGCAGTGAGAAGCGACGGCGCGGGCACGGGGCGTGGCTATCTCCGGGCTCTTAGAAGCGACTCAGAGGCCAAGGGGCGCGGGCTGCCGCCGCCCAGGGTCATCTCGGCATCCTGGAAGCCAACGTCGGAGAGAGCTCTCGCTAGGGCACTCTGACAAAAGTGAAGGGCCCAGCTCCGCCCCCATGGGGGCCGCAGTGACCACGGGATGGACGACGCCGTTGAGACCGATGGGGGTACCGTTGATGGATTTGCGACCGATGTATTTGTTGGAGTTCGCGAGCAGCGAGAACAGCGACTCCGTTCCTGCGGGCAAACGTAGATGGTGAAACGCGGACTGGATGTCGCCCCAGGCAAATACAGAACTGTCGTCGCAGTCGACGCTGGCCCACGCGCTAGGCGCGAGAAGCCTTGTGGCCGGCGGCGCCGTGGAACTGCAGTTGGCCAACCCAGTGTCGAATGCGAGCCTGAGCATGTGGTTTGACTTCTCCACAAAGAACAAACCAGTTGTAAAAGAGGCCTGTGGACTGGCGGCCTGCCGTGACATCATGTCGCGGGCCTCCAACTGCTTCGAAAACTGGGCGCGCGACCTCGGCCGATGGCGAAGCTCGGGATCCACGTGGGGGCTCGACGCCCCCAGGGACTCGCGCAGCTCCGCCGCGGCCGACTCTGGATTCAGCATGCCCTGCCCCCAGCCCTGCAGCGCGGTGGATTCGACCTCGGCGACGATGTCGGCGGTGGAGACTGGCTTCGTCGACTCGGGCCAGGCCGCGCGAGGCCTGCTGTAGGGGCGCGCCCAACCGCTGTCGCCGGCGTAGCCAGGTGCCCGAGCGAGCATCTCTACGAGGGATGCCTCGAAGGGGCTGCCCCTCTCCGGGTAGGCGGTGGGCAGCTCGAACTCGCGGCACTGGTCCGCAAGGTACTCCACAGAGGCTGCCTGCACCGCGGGCGTGCCCACGCCGCCCCTGGGCTCGCGCGGCTCGGCCGTGCCAGTTGAGAGCGGTCAACCCCTCGTTGCGCCGCTCCCTCCAGCCCGCGCCTTCGGCGGCGCTCAGACGAGCAGCTCGTCCAAGGGGCTGGTGCTGTCGCCCATCCACAGGAAGGAAGGGGAGAGGGAAAACGTCGCGCTGGCGGTGGTCACCGCGCGTGGGCGTCTCCAGACCAGGCGGAGCCCCGAGGGGCCCAGGGCGTAGCTGACCACTCTCTCGAGCGGAAACGGCGTGCTCGGGAGGCCCTCCCTGGGCAGCGTCTTCGGGGTGCGTCACGTGGCCCGCGAGGCTCGCTCCTCGCGAGCCCTGCGTCGTTCCTTTGCCACTGCGGCCTCGTTCTTCATCTGCTCTGCTATCCAATCCATCAGACCGGGACTGCTGCGCAGGTTGCCCTCCGTCTCGCCCGTGCCCGACCTCCGAGGCGACGTCGGCATGGCTGGCCTCCTCGGCCTGGGCCTTCGCCCTGGGCGCTGGCTGCGCCCTGCGCGCGCGCCCCTCGAAGGCCCGCTCCTCGATCGGCTGAAGCTGGCGAGACAGGTACTCGAAGAAGGCGAGCTCGCAGATCACGATCTAGACGCGGCACAACGCGGTCTCGATCACACGGCGCATCGTCTCGTGGAGCCTGACGCTCTCGTCATGTTCGCCGAGCTGCATCATCGCCAGCCGTCGGGCGCGCCACGCCATGGGACCGCCGGCCATCCGCTGCATGAGCCCGAGTACCCAGAGCAAAGTCCTGGGTCCCTTCACGGGCCAATCAGCGCGGTCCGTCTCGGTCTGGAGCTTGAGCGCTTCGCCGAAACTCAAGTCGCGCAGGCTTCGCCCGTCGAGGGCCAGGGCCATCGCGCGGGGGTCGCCAGCCGCCGCCGCCGCCGCCGCCGCGGGAGGGCCTAAGGCCCCACCTGCGCCCGCGGCGCCGGTCGCGCCCGCCGCGGGAGCAGAAGCTCCGCCTCCGCGCGCGGCGGCCAGCGCGCCGAGGCCGCCGCCGACGGCAGCGGCGGGCGGCGCGGCCAATGCGGGCTGCGCGGCGGGCGGTGGGGCCCCTGCCGTCGCGCCCAGGACGTTGGTCGCGCTGAGCTCCAGGCTGAAGGGCGAGACGGGAAGGCGCCCATGCCCCTGGGCGACTCCCCTACGAAGCGCTGCCCAAACATCTGCAGCACGAGGGAGTTGCCGAAACTCATAGAGGTGATTCGCGGGAGCTCCAAGCAGCCCTTCGCCTTGACCCTCAAGGAGGTGCACCGAGCGGGGGTCTCCGCCTGCAACGCCGCCCTCGGAGTAGTCGTCGCCATCTGGCGTCAGTATGTAGCCAGGCAGGGGGGTCAATCTTTCGTGTTAGATGGCAGGGCCCCCGATGTTGCATCGTTCAGGGTGGAACTGACCAGGGAGAGGAATCGCCATGATGATTCTCGGCGGCGGAAGCTGCGCGCCTGGGCAGAGGCTGCCGACGCAAGGTCGAGGGTGGTGATGGGCTCGTCCGACGCGGGCGGGCTCGACTACCACGGGCACCTTGGTGGCTGCGGTCGGCGTCTGGTTGAAACAGAGCCCACCCACGAGGACACCGTATAAGAAGGCTACCGGTACAAGCACGACCAAGAGCTCCGTCGACCACCCCGCGGGCGAGATCGGCGTGATCTGGCCCTCGCCGCTGGGCCAGTGACACTCCCAGGCGGGGCAGTGGAGCGCGGGCGAACAGACACAATCTGGGCACGGGGTCGAACTCCCACGCGCTATGATGGCAGTAGTGACAGCGCTGCTTAGGTCGTGGGCGAGGCGTTCGGGCTGGGCCTGCGTACCCTCGAGAACTTGAGCGAAACTGTTGCGGCCACGGATAGCCCTGTATGATGATGATGATGATGATGATGATGATGATGATGATGATGATGATGTTGGTGATGTTGATTATGATGATGATGACGCTGGTGATGACGAATACTCTGGTGATGAATGATGACGAGGATAATGCTGCTGATACTGGTACTGATAATGATGACGAGGAGGAGGATGGTTATGAGGAGGAGGAAGAGGAAGAGAAGAAGGAGCAGGAGGAGGAGGATAAGGTGGAGGATTTGAATGTTGGAAGAAGTAGGAGGAGGAGGAAGAGGAGGAGAAGGGGATGGAGGAGGAGGAAGAGGAGGGGGAGGAGGAGGAGGAGGAGGAGGAGGAGGAGGAGGAGGAGGAGGAGAAGGAGGAGGCTGAGGAGTAGTAGGAGGAGGATCAGGATCATGTCCGTGCGAATTCAACTGTCTGCTGCTCTTCTACTACTTATAACCTACTCTACTGACGTTGACGGTGGCTGAGCGCAGGGGGAGTTATGGGGGACAAAATTCATGATCGCCTGGCCTTTTCGTGCGGCCCGTGGCTGACGACGGGCGCGCCGCCCTAAGCACGCAGCCTCTAGGGGGCCCGCGAACAGGGACCAATGACAACCTCTGGGAACTCTTACCCGTGCCGTTGCCCTTCCTTCTCCGCTTGGGCTCCCCTCCCTCCCTCTGGACTGTTGGGGTGGGGGGAATGTGGGGGCCATGTGCCGTGGGGGCGGGGTGGGGCTTCGGGTCCAACAAAAATATGTGCAACAATCCCTTCTCGAATTAACGCAACCAGTCAGGCACTGTTCCATAACATATTACTGACCGAGGAGGGCTGGTGAGCAGGCCCTCCCCCCCAATCCCGAGAGGGCACGGCCCGCCACCGCCCCCCCTGTTAGAAGGCGGATTGGCCCGCCCCTCTTCCCCCACGGGGCCTCCTCACTACGGCTCTCTTCCGGCGAAACTGGCGGCGGCGGACAGCCCTCGCCCACTTGGGCTCGCTTGAACCTCTTGGCCTCCACTGGGCGTCCCGCTGAACAGTTCCTGCTCGTCGTGATGCAACCGTTCTGGGATTCGGCCAGCAACTTTCCTGCGTCCCTCTCTGGCGGTCATTTCGGGGGCCGACCCGCCTCTCCCCTTCCACCATTTAGAGCAGGCGCGCGCCCAGCATCATCTCGCAGTCGACGGCGTAGATCACCCTGCCGCGCGTCTTGGCTTCCTTGTGTTTCTTGCCACGATTGCGCTTCCACTACCACTGTAGCACGAGGCTGCCAACATCGATCATCGACATCTTGGACATCTTGTCCGCCAACAGCAGCTTCCTGTCCTACTGTGCTGCCTTCCTTTGCCACTCGCAGCACTCACCTGCACGTGCGGGGGGCCCTCGCTCGACGACGTTGACCTGCTCGCCTGCCTTTTGCATCTCTTCCAACCGCTGAGAGGCTTCGTTGTGGCGCTGCCCCGCGTCCTCCATCGCCGCGGCGAGCCCCGTGCCTGCGTCGAGGTCACATGTCTTGTGCGCGGTGCTCGTGACCTCGGCCAACGCCCTGCTGTCCGAGGGAATCGGCTGCGCGATAAGGAACACGAGCTGCTGGGAAGCGTTCTGTCATCCAGCGATCTTGGCCGCCTCGTCTCTTTGCCCCGTGCGCCTCTGTACTGGCAGGCTTTCTGAAGGCTGGGTCATCATCCACACTTGCAACGTCAAGGTCTCTGCCGCCTCCGCGGCCACTCCCTCTCCCTCTGGCTCTGGCATCGCTGGCACTCTCAGTGTTCGGGTCGACTGCTCGCGGGACGTGAGCTTCAGCCCAATGCCCACAGAGATCATCGACGTCCCCGGGCTGATATTCGCATAAGTTGCATTTCAAACTCGTTGGCGCGTTAACGCCTTGGAATGTCAACGACCCCGTGGACGGACACTTCCCCAAGAGAACGGCCCGCTGTGTTTATGCGCATTCGACTGTGAGGCGAATGTGCGACCACATGCAATGCGCGAATTCGTGAGCGTGGAAGTTGAGCATAAGTTGTGAACATGGTGTACGCACCTCATCTGATTCATCGCGCCCGGACGTGTCTGAAAGGCCCTCCCGCGCACACCGTCCTCCTTCATTCACTCACTTCCATGGGTATTCCTGAGGTTCCTCGAGGTCTTGCTGGGCTCTGGGGTCCACGTGTTGCATGTTTGAGGAACCATTGCCGACAACTCCCTAGGCCTGATCTCTGTGAACTCCATCTGGAGCAACTCTGCCAAAACATCCTCCCGAACCATGTCCTCAGGGCCGTCTTCCAGATTTGCGCAAACCTCCCCCTCGTCCAAGAGCTCCGAAGCCTTCTCAGAGGCCACCGAGGGCTTGACAGCAGGCACGAGGGCTTCCGAGAAGCCCCGCCGCCTGTTGAGAACGCCCGCCCCCTCTCGGACGCCTGGTTGTTATAGGGTCATGACTCGGCTCCTCGTTGGCCCTTCGGGACGATCTGGGCACCCCCTGAACGCTCTCGGCGGGGCGCAGCCGCCGGAACGCATCCCGAGGCTGGGAAACCGCCGAGAACCGACGAGGGCGCTGGAGAACCTGGAAGCTCTGAGCCCGAAACTCCCCCCCCCCCCGAAGTTCCCCAGCCGGCGCGCCGCCAGAAGCCTGGCAGAAGCGTCGGTCTCTCGTGCGCGCCGCTGCGCGGCCCTGCGCCCGCACTCGGCCGCGCAGCGGCCCGAAATCCCGCGCCCACGCTCTCGGCCAGACCGGGGGTACCAGGTGTCGGCCCGTGGGAGCGGGGGCTGTGGCCAGGGCGCGTCGGCCAGCGTGGAGCTCGCCATCGCTCGGACGTCCATCCCCAGTGCGTTCTTCGGTCTCGTGCATGTTTTTTTCGCGAGAGGATCTCAGATGCTTCTCGATGGTCCTTGCCGAGGAATGTGCACACGTCTGAGCGATGCCTCCCTTGTTTGGCTCTCCTGGCCCTGAGCTGGGCCCTGCCCCCCCCCGCCCAGAGGCGGCGACCCGCCGGGGCCTGTGCTCCAAATGGGCCGAAAGGGAGCGGTTGACGCTGGACTGGAACGCTTCGCTCCAGGTGTGCCTCAGTGGCAGGCTTGTCTCTGCCAGGCTCACACGCGCCTGGGGCACCTCGTTCGGCACTTCAGGACTGCAGCATATCGCCTTGGGAGCGCTGTGCCTCACCCGTAGCTGTCAGTCAATGGGGTCCACGGGATGGACGTGTGCGTGTGTGTATATGTGTGTTGTGTGTATGTGTGTGTGTGCGTGTTGTGTGTTGTGTGTTGTGGGTGCTTGTGTGTGTGTTAGTATGTGTGCGTGTGTGTTGTGTGTGTGTTGTGTGTATATGCGTATGTGTTCTGACCTGTTGCAGGTATGTAAATATATGCATGCATGTATGCATGCATGTATGCATATGTATGTGTGTAAGTATTCGTGCGTGCATGCATGCATGTATGTATGCATGCCGGTATGTGTGTGTATGTGCATGTGCATGTGTCTGTGCATGTCCATGGGTGTATGTGTATGTGTATGAGTATATATGTGTATGTGCATGTGTACGTGTATGTGTATATGCATGTGCATGTGCATGTACAGATGCATGCGTATGTATACATGTAAGAAGGGATGCATACATATATGTCTGTATGCATGTATGCATGAGTGTAGTGTGTGTGTATGCATGTATGTTCGTTTGATTGTGTGTATGCATGCATGCATGTATGTATGTATGTATGCATGCATGTATATATGAGAGAGCGTGATCCACCGCCGCTTATCAGTGGACAATTCCCCCCCCCTGCTCGAACCCCTCCCACCCCCTCCTTACCCCTCCCCCCCCAACCCCCCCCCCTCCAGAAAACCGGGGAGGGTCACTACCGGTTCGACTCGAACCCCCCCCCGTCGGAAAACCGGGGGGGGGTCACTACGGGTTCAAACCCTCCACCCCCCCCTCCCCCCCCTTCTCGCCGCCGGCAAACGACTCCTGGGTCCCCACCACTGTCCTCCCCACCGCCGCCCTCACCACTGTTCCCACCACCACCGTCCCCACCAGTGTCCCACTGTCCCACATGTCCCCCCACTGTCCCACCGTCCCCACTGTTCCCACCGCTGTCCCCACCAGTGCCCCCACCACCGTCGCACTGTCCCCACTGTCCCCGCCACCGTCCCCACCACGGTCCCGCTCTCCCCGCTGTCCCCACTGTCCCCACCACTGTCTCACTGTCCCCACCCCCCTGTCCCCACTGCTGTCCCACTGTGCTGTCCCTCTGTCTCCACTGTCCCCACCACTGTCCCCACTGTACCACTGTACCATTGTCCCACCACCGTCCTCACCACCGCCCTCACCACTGTCCCCACCACCACCGTCCCCACCACTGTTCCACTGTCCCCACTGTCCCCACCACTGTCCAAACTGTCCCCTCACCACTGTCCCCACCACCACCGTCCCCGCCACAGTCCCACTGTCCCAAGTGTCCCAACCACTGTCCCGCTGTCGCCACTGTTCCCACCACTGTCCCCTCTGTCCCCACCAGTGCCCCCATCACTGTCGCACTGTCCCCACTGTCCCCACCACTGTCCCCACCACGGTCCCACTCTCCGCAATGTCCCCACTGTCCCCACCACTGTCTCACAGTCTCACTGTCCCCACCACTGTCCCAAAACCCCCAGTCCCCACCGCTGTCTCACTGTCCGGAGTGGGGGAGGAGGAGGAGTCGTTTGCTAGCGGCGAAGGAGGTGGGGGGGTGGGGTTCGAACCGGGGTGGGGTTCGAACCGGTAGCGACCCCCCCTTTTTCATGATGGACCGGGGGAGGGGGGGGGAGTTGAACCCCCAGTGATCCCCCCCCCGGTTTTCGAGGAGGGGGTGGGGGCGACGGGTTGGAAACTCCCAGTGACCCCCCCTGGACTTCTGCCAGCAGCGGCAGAACACGCTCTTCCGTATGTATGTATGTATGCATGCATGCATGAATGTAATATTGTCTACATACAGGCATGCCTGCATGTATGCATGCACGCATGTGTGCATGTATGCATGTAAACATGTATGCAAGTATGCATATCTGCATGCATATATGAATGTGTGCATGCATGTGTGCTTGCATGTATATATGTGTGCATACATGCATGCACGTATGTATGTATGTACGTACGTATGTGCGTAGGTGTGTATTTATGCGTGTATGCCTACATGCATGTATGCATATAGTTATGCATGCATGTGTGTATGGATGTATGCATGTATGTCTGCCTCTCTGTCTGCCTGTCTGTCTGTCTGTATGTCTGTATGTATGTATGTAAATGTAGATGTAGATGTATATGTAGATGTACACACATATATATATATATATATATATATATATATATATGCATATGCATGTATGTATGTGTTAATGTGTACATGTGTGAATGTGTGTATGCATGATGTATGTCTGTCTGTCTGTCTGCCTGTCTGTCTGTATGTATGTCTGTATGGATGTGTGCGTCTGTGTTGCATACACACATATAGTTGCAGTCTAATAGTATGTCTGTATGCATGTATCTATATACGTACGTACATACGTACGTATGTATGTGTGTATGTGTATGTGCGTGCGCGCGTGTGTGTTATATACATAGATATATATATGTGTGTATAGAGAAGGCACTATCCTTGCAGGGAGAGGGTATTAACGGAGTGAGTGGCGCATGCGGAAATCCTGGGGAAGGATTGGCTGGGCAAGGTCAGGGTGAGTCCGAGGAGGGAGTGGAAGTCTAGCGGGGCAGACACGTCCCGCTGTTTGCGAAATATTTCAAACTGCACCTCCCCTCCCTGTGCTCGGGCGCAAGCTAGCGCGGATTGCGGATCTGTGGATCTGGCGCGTGGGCGCCAGCCCCACAGATCGGGGAAGGTAACTACCCCCGAAACACCCACTGTGGCCTCATTTGGCAACCGAGCGCGCCGACTGTGTGTGGACGCGGGGCCCGTCGCAAACCCACGCGCCTGAATCCATGTTTGCGCTTCCCCGACCTGCTATCGCCGCCCCTCCTGTGCTTCTTTGGAGTCCCGAAACGGTGCGGTGACAGACCGTGCGGTGACCTCGGAACCGTAAGAGACCTCACCGCACGGTCCGTCACCGCACGGTCTGGGGACCCTGGAGGCCCCTGTCGCCCGAGACGTCCTCGGAGAGGGACTCGATTCCCAAAACCGTGCGGTGACCCCGAATCCCCACCGACTCACCGCACGGTGTGGTCACCACCCCGTTTGGGGGCCCCCGAGCTTCCACCTCCTCCCCCCCCCCCCCCGGGAGGACAGAAAAGAACCGATGTCGTTACTCCACGTCCTCTCCTGGGGTGCGCTCTGACCAGAATCTCAAGGATCCAACCGTGGCGGCGAGGGCTCTGCAAGACGAGCAGCTGTATCGGCACGGTGAGGGCATCGGGTAAGGAACCATTTGAGAAAGAATGCAGGGTCTGAAAGCCGGTGGAACGACAATTCAGGCTCAGTCATGTACACCACTGCCGCCCTCATCAGACAAGAAATCCCTGAGGGTCTGGAGCCTCCTGGGCACATTTCTTAATGAACGCCCCGATGTTTCCTCCTCAGAGGCTCTCCGGGACCGCACGACCGCTCCGACAGGCAGGGCAGCCTCCTTCCAGGGCGCCTCTGACGGCTAGGGAAATGGCTGGCCACACAACGAGGGCGCGGCACGGCCGCCCCTCTGTCTCGCACAGAGCGACCTCCGTGAAGGGCTGCTCAAGGCTGAATGTGGGCCAGGGCGGCCAGGGAACCTGCCGTCAGAGTCTTGCTGTCGGACCCCCTGCATCAGGAGAGCCGCACTTCTTTCGCCAGAGTTTGGTGGATGCCTTCTGCCGCGGACCATGGGAGGGGGCGGGCCACGGGGGGAGGAGTGGGAGGGGCAGGCGTTTGTTAACTTGCTGCGCCCCCAAGTGCCCCTGACCCATCTGGGCTACCTCTGCCTGTCGGCCACGCCTCTCGACAGCTGTCTGCCAGCGAGCGCGCAGCCAGCTGGGCCCGAGGCCGTTATGCCCCCCCACCGCCCAGCGCAGCATCTCCTCATTCCTCCTAATCCTCCTCCTCCTCCTCCTCCTGCTGCTGGGGAGGGGCCCCTTCCACCCCCTCAACTCTTCCTTCTGCCTCCCGAGGGTACTCCTCCCAACGGGATGGGCGCGCGGCCGTCTTCTATCCAACGGCGGGTGGAGTTGCTCCAGACGTGCACGCGGTCGCCGACAGCGAAGGTGGCCGAGCTCTTCCGGCTGGCGTGGTCGCGTGCCTGGCCAGGAACCTCCCGGCGCGAGGGCGGCGACTCCTCCCAGAGCTCTATGCTCCGTCCGCTTCTGTTCTCCTCCCCCCTCCCCCGTTCTCAGGGGTGGAGGAGAGGATCGGCTGACGAGGAGAGCGAGCGTGGCAGCACGACGGGTGGTACGAGTGGGGGGGATAGATGGGGGCCGATGAACATCTGCAGTCTCAGAGGGAGGCACGCGACCACCCGCGCCTTCTCGAGTGCGCGCCGAGTCCGCCCCCCCCGTCTGCGTGCGCCTGCGCCCGTCCGATGACGTCACAGGGGTGACCGTGAGCGACCCCCAGAACGACAACAGCCAGGCGGCGCGCGCGCGGAAGAGCAGCAGATGGGAGGACGGGGAGTCCAACTGTGCTTCACCTTCGTAAGGTCTGAGCTTGGAGATCATTCCTCCGCCCTCGCCTGGTCCACTTGGTCCGCACACGCCAGGGCGCGCCCCCCCCCCCCCCCCCCCCCTCCTAGACGAGCACAACAAACATAAACATCCATTCTCAGACGTCCGCCCGAATTTTCTTGGATCGGCGCTGGACCGCTTTCCCTGGCGCGCAGAGCGCGCAAGGGGTGGAGCTGGAGGCGTCGCTGGGGGGGCCCAGCGCCGATCCACTAAACCCGCGCGGAGCTCAAATAAATTCAGCTTATGTTTTTTTTCTGCATCGACCTCCCCGCGCTGATTTGTTGGATCGGCGCTGATTTCTTGGACCAGGCGCGATGTCTCGCGCACCAGTACGGCCTGGTTCAGGAGTTCGCGGGCCCCTCCCGCACGCGAGGCAGCCGAGGTACAGCGGGCACGCACGATAAGAACTCTTGTCGCGAGAAGTCCAGGGGCACTCTTTCTATCCCTGACGTTACTAACTTGTCCCAAAGGGCTCGTACGTGTCTTAAATGTCCGCTTCTTATATGCCGAGAGGCCGGTTCGTATTCGGTGTGCCTTTCGTGCGACCCCCTGTCTCGTGAGCGCGGGTCGAGGTCAAGACGTGGGGTAATCCAGTGGAGGCTGGCTATGGGAAACCAAACCCGCCCACAAGCTGCGAACTCCCGTGTAAGACCTCAAGGCCTGTCGATCCGATCGGATCGACACCCCCTCCAGGCACTCCCACGGCACTCGCTAGCGTGCCGATCGACGCGTGTGCCATCCTCAAGACGCGCGCCTTTCTCTGCGCCAAGCTTGTTCTTTGTGTAGAAAGCTGAGGGGGGCCGCTGGCTCACCGCCGCCAAGACGGTGCACGGCCGCCCTCACATGCCCTCTATCGGGCGAGGCCCCGATCTAGGAACATACCCTTGCGATTTCGGGACGAGGAGGGGGTGAGAGCTAGCCGATGCAGTCCCTCAAAGGAGAACCGCAGTCCACACACAGTGGGTGCCTCGAAGCTGTGGCTATCCATCACCCCCTCCGCGTCCGGCCACGCGGTGGATGTCGCCCGTTCACTGAGCCTTCGCTTCCCCTGCCTCGTCATTCACTCCCTCCTCCACCTCCCGTCGTCCTCGTGATCCTCCCCCCTCTTCTCGCCCTCCTGCTCCTGCTCCTGCTCCTGCTCTTGCTCCTCCTCGTCCTGCTCCTGCTCCTGCTCCTGCTCCTGCTCGTGCATTTCCTCCTCCTCCTCCTCCTCCTCCTCCTCCTCCTCCTCCTCTTCCCCCTCCTCGTCCTCCTCCTCCTCCTCCTCCTCCTCATTGTCCTCCTCGTCAAAGCACGGCTCGCCCTCCCCAGTGCCAATGACCCACGTGGACCCCACTGGGGGCCGTGGCGGCGGTGCGCGGCGCGCCTTGGCAGCGTGCGGCTGCATGTCGGCCATATGGGAGGGGGGGCAGCGTTGGCAGGAGGTGGCCCCGCTCCAGGTGAGGGGGCCGGGGCAGCCCTGAGGGTGTACGTAGGGGCAGCGAAGTGGGGTTTCTGCGGGGACCTGACCAGTGCTTCTCCATTGGCACTCGTTCTCCAGCCCATCTCTCTCTCTCTCTCTCTCCCTCTATTCCTTCCTCCTGCCAACCCCCTCTCCATTCTGCCTTCGCCACCTCCTCCGCCTCCCTCCTCCTCCTCCTGTTCCTCCTCCTTTTCCTGTTCCTCCTCCTCCTCCTCCTTCTCCTCCGCCTCCTCCTCCCGCTCCTCCTCCTGCTCCTCCTTCTCCTTTTCCTCCTCCTCCTCCTCCTCCTCCTCATCATCATCATCATCATCATCATCCTGCTCCTCCTCCTGCTGATCCTCCTCCTGCTGCTCCTCTTCCTCCTGCTGTTCCTCCTCCTCCTCCTGTTCCCCCTCCTCGTCCTCCTCCTCCATATTCTCCTCCTCCTCCTCCTTCCTATTCTCCTCCATATCCTTCATATCCTCCATATCCTCCTCCTCATCCGCCACCATATCCTCCATATCCTCCTCCTCCTGCCTCTGCACGATGCTGCAA
Organism: Prorocentrum cordatum; assembly: GCA_963575745.1. Classification (NCBI taxonomy): domain Eukaryota; class Dinophyceae; order Prorocentrales; family Prorocentraceae; genus Prorocentrum; species Prorocentrum cordatum. The sequence continues at coordinate 305,913 of CAUYUJ010005892.1, forward strand.
TGAGGTAGCACAAAATGTAGCAGTTCATCGTGCAGGGGGGTCCGCCGCGACCCAACCCTGCAACGACCACACAAGAGGCACCGACCTCCCAACATACGACGTAGTGCTGGGGTCGATGCCATTCTTGAGTTTGGTTAAACCCCCTGCAGCATGGCGGTTGCCAGGACCCCCGCGACACTTAGCGCTGAGGTTGTGGGAACGGGCCTCGCCGAAAGCCCCGCAGCGCGAACACCAGCCAACACGGCCTCCCAACAACCACATACTATGCGTCATGTGGTTATTCCTGGCAACCCTAGGCGGGCCACCACAGGGGAAAACACAAACAGGTGCACGAGACTTTCTTTCTCGCCGCAGGTCACACACCGATAGGCTGACCTGCCGGATATTTCAACAGCATGCCCCTTGGGATCAGGAGCCAGCTCCAGGAGACTCGGCTTGGCCCGTCTAGGCCGACGGAACGGAGCCACGCCAGGAAAGGACCTCGAACTTAGCCCGCCCACCACTTCAGCTATCAGCCACGCTGCCTCTCGCACGAGCGGGAGGCTGTCGTTATATAGTTGGCGAGTGGGGGTTCCACGGCTGGAGACGGGCCCCTTTCTTGGCCAGCTCGTCCGCCTTGCGGTCCCCCCTCCACTTCCATTCTTTTCAGCTCTACGCACACAGGGCTGGTGGAGGGGCAAGTGAGACTCTACCTTACGAACGGTGATCATGTGCCTACCGATGTCATCGCTGATCCTGAAGATGTCAGCCCAAGGCTCCGAGAAGGCGATTTTCTCACGGTTCTGCGAGGCCCCATCGTTCCACGCGGATATCACCATGGCGCAATCGGTCGCCACTTCCGTGGGCTCAGGGCCATACACCGCCCCACACCCAGCAATCTGGACCGCATGTGGGGGTGGGCCATACGCCGGACCATGTATCCACCCGCCGAACCCATCTTTAAACACCGAGACAGAAGCCCACCCCGCAGTGGAGAACTGTGGGAGCTCGGGGTCCAGTCCAGACCCATCGATATACACGCGGGCCCCGAGCACTCACTCCCCCTGGTGGCGCCACATCCCACTCGTGGCCAGCAACTGTGTACGGCGCAGGCCACAGGTCGGTGCCACAGCGAGGCCACGTGAAAGGAGCAGCTCGATTTGTTCACTTCCGGGCTCGCCAAGGACAGCTGCAGCGTCGAAATCCCTCCGAACGGCGGCTGAGAAATCGCAGCGCGTGAACCTGTGGGCCGGGGTTCCGGCGGCAGCGCCACAGGCCTGGCAGAGCGGGTCCACCACTCGCCTGTCGTCGAACATTTTGAACTGTGTGGGATACCATCCTGCTACAACTCCTGCAAGTCCTGTCGCTGCTGCGTACCTTCCCTGCTTCCTCAGCTCCCCAAGAACTTTCACGATCGGCTCGAGTAGTGGAATTCCCCGGAGTCCTCGGACACGAACCCCATCCCCGAGACCACCCTAAATCATATCACGAACGCTCTGGGCCAGGATCATCTTTAGGGATCGGTATCCAATCTCCAGCGCATTCAGTTCTACCCCAGCTCTGGTACGGGACATATTCCAACCGGGGAACTGCCGGCTGAGTCATTCAGCTTTCAGCGCGCCTGCTCCAGCAGGCCCTCGGACATCCTGCCATCCGCGGTCTGGACTACCATGGACGTCTCGAAAACAAGCTTGCTTAGTGCTGGGCCCACTCGTGCCGTGCAACCTAGCCCCAAGTGAGGATCGGGAAAAGATGCACATCGCGCGTCGGGTCCGCTTTGGGGCCCACAGACAGAAGGAACTCCAGCGCGCGGCACCGACCCTTGGAGGCCCCAAACAGTGCTTGCCCCAATGTGCTGCGCAACTGTGTCAAGCGTGTCGTCGCCATGCCCTGCGCCCGACACCCGTAGCTGAAGCGAGGCCCCCCCCCCCCCTCCCGACTTCGCCACCCTGAACATGCCCTTGCGAGAGCTGCGCAGACCGCTGACACGGCTGCCGCGGACCCGAAGCGTTTGCAACCTCTTCGCTGGAGTCCTGGCCCCTCGAGAGCCCTTCTGCATGGTCCGATCGACCCCCAAGTTGCGCCAGGAATTTTCCACCCTCGGAATTCCGCCTGCGCAGCGTGCGGACATTCATCACCCTGGTCGAGGAATGACTGCTGAGCATCACCTCCTTCGGCTGCTAGATAACGAAATGCCGCCCCTCAAGCAACGCGCGTGGCAGCACGCTCTCAACATGGCCGCCCGTGGCAGCACGCTCTCAACATGGCTGCAATGCCACGCTGCCAGCGCCGCGATGTCGTCGACTACATTGAACAAAGACACACCCGGAAACAACTCCTTAACCGTGTCCAACGGCTCTGTTTGCATCAAGGCAAGAAGCGACGCTGCAAAACCACAGCCAGCTAAGATGCCTTGCAGGGCCACGGCTGGGGCACATACCACTCCAAGCACCTGCGCTATACGCTTGCCACGGTACAGCGAGAGGAGCAGACGTAGCTTGGTGAGGCTGAAGCCATACTTGACTGCAGCCTTCGCTCTAAGGAAATGGCAAACCATCTCGTAGGCCTTCGTCAAGTCTATGAGCGCGGAACCAGCGCGCCCTCCTACTCTGCGATGCTGTCCCACTCCTGTGCTCTGAAGCGATGCGATGAGGCCGACGATCAGCACGCAGCGATGCCGACGAGGCCGCAGCGACGCGGGCGCCGATTATCACGCTCCCACGGCTTAACTTCACGCCTCGCCAGCTTTGAAAAGACCCGAGACGGGGTGAGGCGCGGAGCGATAGGTCTGAAACCTCCGCCATCGGGCTCACCGAGCATCGCGAGGATCTCGGTCACAATGGGGGGGGGGGGGGAGGGGGCATGTGCTAAGGATCTCCAACTTGTACCGCGGAATACCGAGGATGTTCAGGAGCCCATCGGTGGCCATGTCTAAGCCCCTGGGCCCGAGGCCGTCGATCCCTGGAACCGCTCTCTTGCGGAATTTCCTGGTGGCACCTCGAGTGTCCTGGGCGCTCCTTGCAGGCATGCAGCTGTCCGAGATGCCCACGCCATGCGGAGCCTTCAACTTGATCTGCCCCGTGAGGACCTGGCAGGGTCGGGGCACTTAGGCCCTGGGGCCCCGGCGGAGCCACCTTGCCAGCAATGATCCCGAGTTCCGATTGGGTCCATCCAATCGGGCTCCGGGTGCACTTGCGCCCCTGGCCCGAGCCGCTCGCGGCTGCGGTGCTGACCCAGGCGTGCCGCTGCTTGCCGCGAGAGGAGGCAAACTGACGTTCCGCACGCGCGGCTCCTTGCTCGACATCTTGCTGCGAAGCCTCCAGCTGCTCCGAGGCGGCTTGATAACTGCCACTATAAGACGTTGCCCAGGAGAGCCAGTCGGGATCATCGCTGACTTGCGCGGGGCCTCGAGACACACTGCGCAGCAACCCGTGCGCTCCGCGCCCCGCCGCCGACCTCCATGCCAAAGATAGAGAATCTCGGGCAAACGCTGGCTCATCCACCGCCGCCCTCTGCCCCCAATGCTGCCTAAGGGAAATGGCCCTCCCGAGACGCGCACGGCAGATGCAGGCGCCGCCTCTGGCTCGGCGGCGCACCCGAATCGCCGCGGCTCGCGCTGTGCATCGCGGTGCTCAGCGAGCTCGTGCTCGAGTGCACCGACAAACCGACAATCGCAGTCATCCAACTCATCCTGGCTCGCAACCCTCTCCGCGTCATAGTGCGACCCCCCACGGTGCCTCGGCCACCTCCTCGGCCCCATGGCGGGCTCGGTGGGAGAGAGGCGCGGCGCGTGCAAGACATCTACCTTCCCGTCTAGCGGGCAGCCGCGGAACCTGACAACGACTGGCCAGTGCGTCTTGACCGACGCCTTCCTGCTAATGAAACACGAGTGCGCATTCGCAGCGAGCCCTGCAGACATGACTGACAATCAATCGTTCTCCTCTGGCGAGCGGTCGACTTACGCGCGCGCGAGTCTGCGCGCGCGACGCGACCGCGAAGACGTCATGTCCAGCCCATATGCGTTAGCTGCTCCGGCGTGGCGCCCCAATCCCCACCCGAGATGGATGGGGGG